>JAGFMF010011574.1:480840-572546 GCA_019455555.1 Galemys pyrenaicus | reverse complement strand
GTCCAATTTATCCTCAGTGTTACAGTTCCTACTGGGGCCTGCTGTATTTTTTCCCTTTTTCCTGTATCTTCCAGGAGCTTTCTGAACCTATTGTCTCTCCTTCGCCATCTCCCCCCCCCTTAATCTACAATTTCCTTAACTATTATATTGTTTATTATAATCCAAATGATTCCCTGACCCCCATGTAAAGATTATATATCTATTCATGTTCGAGTTATTTTGCTCATGTATGAGGAGTAAAATTCTTTTAACACATTGACTGGTATCAGACTGAGATATATGACTTTCTTAGATTAATATAAATGAGCAAAAATGATCAATTGTTTTTCCCAGTATAAAATTTAAGCACCATTGCCTGGTTATTCTTTTTTGCAAGTTATTCTCTGTAACAATAGATGCAGATCATCAGAAAGACAAATAAAGCAGAGACACAGCTGGCCCTGGCCAACATTTAACAAAAACAAGAAATCCAACTTTGCTCCTGTGAGCAACTGGCTTTACTTTGTTGTTTTTGCTATGTTTAATCATAGCATAAACTGTAAAAAAAAAAAATCATAATATGCAATTATTCTAAAGACACTGTTTTAGAGAACTAAAACCAGGAAATACATAAAAAGACATTTAGAGAAATAAATGCCACATAGATTTCAGTGGTGTCTTTTGTCTTCATCTCCAACAGTCAGTGAAATGAATAAGAATATAAGTAACATAGGCTATAACCAACTAAAATGCTTCTGCACAGTGAAATAAACTTTCACTAAAAAAGAGACATTCTACAGAATGAGGTATTTGCACATTTTACAGCTGCCAAGTGACTGACATTCAATATCAAGGAAGAAGTCACACAATTCAAGAAAAAGAAAACATATAACTGACTCATTAAAAAAAAATAATAATGAAGGCAGGCGAACAAAAAGAGTTACTTCTCCAAAGAACATCTTTAGATGGCCAATAGTACATAGAAAAATTCTCATCAGGAAATAATACTTATCAATACCAAAGTGAGATGACACTCAATACCTGTGAGACAGGCCCATATCAAAGAGACTAGAAACAGGTGTTGGCAATGACATGAAGAGAAAAGAACCTTCCTATACTGTTGGTGGGAATGTAGTAGACTGGCCCACTCCTTTAGGAAAATAGTATAGAGATTTCTCACAAAATTACAAATATCAATAGATCTATCATGTGACACAGCAATTTTACTCATAAGTATCTACCAAATAGATAAAATACATTAACATAAGGGGATGTATGCACTTCCTTACTGTAGCAGCACTATTACAATAGCCACACTTGTGGCCACTGAAGTGCTCAAATACAGATGAGTGAATAATGAAGATGTGGTATATATACACAGTGGAGTACTGCTCAGCTACAAATGGAAATTCTTGCCATTTGAAGCACCATGGTTGGAATTGGAAGTGATTAAGCTTAAAGTAAAACAGAAGGAGAGAGATAAATTCAGATGGTATCACTTTTATGTTGAATATGGAGAAGAAGAAAAAAAAAAAAAACAGTGAGTCATATAAAACCAAACCAATAAGAAACCCTCAAAATATGACTATAGAATTGAAACTATGAAAGAAGAAATGGATTGAGGGGGAATGGAGTTGGGAGCAGCCACAACAGACTATGGTGGAAGACTCTGGGTACCTTATTGGTAGGTATGATCACGCTAACAAAAAGTCTGAGATTATATTTCAACTATTCTTCCCACCTTTTCTCTCACATCTAATACACTTTTTACATTACCTTTTAAAATTGTTTTAAATCCATCACTACAATTTCTACTGTGATTCCTGGGCTTATCCTCTCACACATGGGCAGTTAACTTGATGTATTAGATCATTCCACTCTTTTCTCTTAGCCATCATTACCACACTCTAATCCTCAGAGAGTTTATTCTCATTTTCTTTTAAAGTCTCCTCTTCTGTTGCTTGTCACATTAAGTTCAGTAATCCCTAGATACTTTTTCTTCAACTCTTATTTTATAACCACACATGTAGTTACTGGGTGATTTTACTTACTTCCACAGTAACTGTAATATTTTGTATCCTTACTACCTGTTGTTTGATAGTACCAAACTCTATCTGGAACCAAATGTACTCAGGTAGAAAAAAAAAAAAAAAAAAAAGATCCTTTACTATTCAAACTTGCTATGTGAAATCTTGCTTTTTTGCCTCTCTCAAGAGAAAGTCAGGGATTGTAGTTCAGATAAGTAGAGTAACTTTACAATGTACATTTGGATGTTATTTCTTTTTACTTAAAAATCAATTTTTCTATGTGATCGTTCCACTTAACTGATTTCAGGCAATGTTAACTCCATATCCAAAATGGACTCTTTCCTCTCAAGTCCTCTCTGTTCATTTCTGTTTCCCCTCATTCCAAATAATGAGTTGATTATCTTTCAGCATCCTTTAAATAAGACTTGAAACTTTAGAATTACCCCCATCCTCAACATTAATTTCTTTAATAGTCTTTCATATTTTTCCTTTTTAGTAATTATGAACATTTTTGTCTCCGCAGTTTCTACTACTACTTCAGTTAGGTTACTGAATATTCATTCATCTATATTCTTGCAGTCCAAGATTTTCAAATATATATTGGAAAACTTCAAATTCCTTAATTTGCTCTGAAGGAATCCCTATAATCAAGCTCCAACTTGATTTTTTAATATCATCCTCAACCACTTTACTCAATGTAAAGTTACTATATTTCTTATTTATACTTCTTACCATGTTATTTATGTTCTCACTTATAGAAAATATTCTTTTGATCATTGTATCAATTAATTATGCTTCTCAAGGCATCAGATTTTGGCTTTTTTAAATAATTTGATTGAATCATTCATTATGTTTTGATTGTACTAGTTTCTATTTATTAATTATTACTATTCCATCCTTTGAGAAAATTGGCTTTTTTTATATTAAAATCTAGAAATGTATGCACAGTGAACTGGTCCCATCATTTATTTTGTTCCAGTGCAAATATTTAGGACTGTAACTTTACTTTTACAGATGACTTTAGTTCCATTAATTTCATTAGCATGCAATTGAACTTATTTTCTAATTTTTGTAATAATTTTGTATTGTATATATCACATAGTGCATTGTGGGGCTTCTGCACCCACTACAGCACAAGTTGGATCCCAGGCCAGGGAGGGGACCCACATGGCATGGCAGACCTCTCCCGCCTAGCCCACTGCTCCTCTCAGCAGTGTGTTTCAGTTGATCTACCCTGCCTGTTCTGCTTACTGCTCTGTCTCTGGTGAGTCCTCTCACTCCCCACTCTTCTGGCCTGTACCCCAGCTTTTGTATGCATAAATAATTTTAAAAAAGAAAATGCCTTGTCTAATATTATGCTCCCAAAACCTAATTTGTATATTTTCAATCTTTTGAAACTTAACTTGTATCATATCATACATTCAATTTTTGTAATTATGTAATGTATGCTTGAAAAGAGTCTATTTTGTAGCTTTAGGTATTCAGTACATTTTAATTATGTCAAGTAGTTATTTATGTTGTCCTACTCTTCTAAATTGTGTGCTAAATTGTTTCTCTCCACAGGATACATCAGTTATTGTGAAAAGTGTTAAAAAATCTCTAACAATGATAGTGTACTTGCCAATTTTCCTTTGAAGATCTTTAACTTATTGTGCTGTATATATTTGAGGTTATGCTATTTATTAGTTACATGTCATTTTAAAACTGTAGTATTTTAGAATTCTAACTCTAGCACTCTATAGCTGTCATTTTCCCCAAAGCATGTTTTTTTTTTTCTCTTTTTTAATGTTTACTTATTTATGCATACAGGAACTGGGATACAGGCCAAAGATGAGGGAGGTGTGAGAACTCATCAGAGACAGAGTGGGGAACAGAGCAGGCAGATTGACTGAAGTAGACTGCTCAGGGGAGCAGTGGGTGAAGCAGGAGAGGTCTGCTATGCCATGTGGGTCACCTCCCTGGCCAGGGATCGAACCTGAGCTGCAGTGGATACTCCACAGTGCAGTGCTCAACCCCTTACACCACCAGGGAGGCCCTAAGCATGCTTTTGATTTTGGCTTTTTCTCTGAGATTAAGACTACAGTTTATTTTGCTTACATTTGCAAAATACATTTTTTTCATTTATTATATATATATACACACATAATGCTCTTGGTATTTTATTTTACCCATCTGAAACAATTTAATATAATCAAGAAAATGTTTAATTCAGGGTAGTAATCATGGTTCCTACCTACAACTAAGGGACAGCACAAAATTTATGTTTCATCAGGGTCAGGGCATAGGGGACTTTTGGGGGATCAAGCAGTAGAATAGTCTTTTTTTTTAAGTCTTGTTTTGCTTTGTTTTTTTAAGATTTATTATTTATGCATACAAGAGCTGGGGTAGAGACCAGCGACAAGGGAGATGAGAAGATTCACTAGACACAGAGTTAGGAGCAGAACAGCAGATCAACAGAAACACACTGCTGAGGAGAGCAGCAGGCGAGGCAGAAGTCTGTTGTGCCATATGGGTCCCTCCCTGGCTGGGGATTGAACTTGCTCTGCTGTGCCATGAATGCTTCACAGTGTGGTGCTCAACCCTCTGCGCCACCAGGGAAGCCCAAAATGGTCTTAATTTATATCATTTGTTTGAAAATTTTGACTTCGTTGACAGGAGTGTTCAGACAAAAACTTGAAGTGTAGGTCTTTTATAACAATCATCTGATGTCCATTCTCTTTCCTAATTGTCCATAAGGAGAAAAGAGTTGTTCTTCTTTTGAACTCAGCTATAAGGATAAATCTGTATTGCTCTTGTTTTGTAGTTGTGATAAGTATTTAAGTCGCATGGTGTACTTTTCACCTAGAAGTCTAACATGGCAACGTAGAGAAAAGATACAGTCTATTGAAGTCAAAATAGGCCCCACAACAGCTACCCAATTTGTTAGTACAATTAACTGAGGAAAGTTATTTAAGTTTCCTAGGCCTTAGCTTCTTCAATGCTGAAATTCATGCCATTATTAGTAATTCTAAATAATATACACCATGAAAGAGATAACACTTGTTAAGATCGAATGATTACTCACACCATTGCCATTGTTATCATGATAATATATCATGATAATATATTCTTAAGTTGGGAAACATTTGTTTGCTTTTTTTTTTCACTCTAATTTTACATAGGCCCACTTACCTCCTAGTTCTGTAATTTTTGTTTTGAAATTCTGTTTTCAGATGTTGTAGATAAAAGTGTTAATTTGGATTGGTTGATTGGTTTATATCTTCAGCCAATAGAATGATAGTTGGGCAATGAAAAAAATCTAAAGGTAATAATTTTCCTTTACAATGTTTTATCTCTGGTATGTGTTTGTTAAGAATGATGGTACTTTCAAGAGAAATATAAGCATATGGTATATTTAAGTGTGTGTGTGTGTATTGAGTACAGTATAGTGGAGGCATTAGAAAACATGAGGAAAAGTTGAAACAAATACATTTTATACACTGATCTTAAAACAATTTTCTCTTTTTTTCTTCTCCTCTTTCCCACACTCCTCTTCTTGCCCCTCCATATGTTTTTCCCCTAACAACAGTAGGAGTTATCTATCTTTAAGATCACATAAAGGGAATACAGTAAGTATATAGAGCATCTAAATATATCAAGAATCTAAATAATAGTTTTATATAATATGTTATATTTTGTATTATACAAATATATATCATGACAAATGAATCATCAGTATAATTATTATTTATAAGTAAATTGTTCATATTTACAATTTTAATAATTTATTTGCTCATTTTTAAAAAAGTATCTTTGTCCTTTCTTATAGAACATTTTTTTAAAAGATTTATTTTATTATGTATACAAGAACTGGAGCCAGAGGTTTAGGGGGTGAGAGGATTCACCAGAGACAGAGTGGGGAACAGAACAGACAGATAGAATGAAACACGCTGCTGAGGGGAGCAGTGGGCGTGGCAGGAGAGGTCTGCTGTGCCATGTGGGTCAACCCCCTGGCAGGAGGCAGGATCAAACTCTTCTTCAGTGGCTGTAGTTGCTTCACAGTGCATTGCTTCTTAACCCACTGTACCACTGGGGAGGCCCCTCTTATAGAATATTTTTTTCTTCATAAAATAGTTCTTTTGAAGATTCTCCAGTGAACATTCCTCAGATTTCACTTGTATGAATATGTGACTGTATTTGCTATCTTTTAGACTGATAGCTGTATGGACCATTCAGTTTAGTCTGATTTATCATTCTGAAGATAATATTTTATTATTTGTGATTTCACTGTACTATATAGTTATTATGTACCTAATTGACATTTTTTTAAGTAACCTTGCCTTTCTTACTACTTTCCTTTAAGATATAATCTTTTTCTTTTTTTATTTTGTAGTTTTGCTATGATACATCTGGATATATTTTTTCATTTTTCTCTCTCTTTAGTTTGAATTTAACTTAATCATTATTACATCAGTTCTGGACAAGCCCTCTCATATGTTCAAATTTGCTTCTCCCTCACACTATATCTCATTTCCTTTTAGTATTCATTTACCTTGTGGTAGAATCATATAGTTCTATTATCTTTTCTTTCAATTTATGCTACATATTCTCCTTCTTTTATAAAATTAAATTTTTTCTTATCAAATTTTCATTCACTATTAATATATCACTTATTCTGTGTCTTCAGTTATTACTATTCATTCTCTTAATAATTGACCCATCAGGTTGAATGTTATATACACATACATGTTCTTCTAAAATCTGTTTTCAGAATATCTTTATCACACTTACAAGTTCACATTTAGTGGCTATATATTTTAAAGTGCTTTCATTCAGCATATTATTTATCTATCAGTATTTTACATCTGTATTTATAACGCCAATGGGGGTTTTAAGTTATTGGATTTTAAATTATGGTAATTAACATTCCCAGTAGTTTGTTAAATAAATTTATCTTTTTCTGGTAAGTTATACTTTTATTATTTTTTTTAAATCTTGATCAAGTTATATTTGGCAAATAAAACTGTAATATTTTAAAATGTATAACATGATATTTATGATATATGATTGTATGTTTTATATACACATGCATTTTAAAAGAATCCCCACCATCTTGTTAACTTATCAATAATATTTACATATTTACCTCTTCAATCTTTTCTTGTTGTTGAGAACACGGAAGTGTTATACTCTTAATAAATTTTAATTATCCAAAGCAATATTATTAAATATAGTCTACATGTTATAAATTGCATTCTCAGATCTTATTCACCTAAATAAAATTTCTCAGTTTGTGATTTTATGCCCATCACTAGCTAATCTGAGCTTACTTGATCATGTTCTTCTCCAAACAGTGTTTATTTCGTAGGTCAGTGCATTTTCAGATGGTAGCTACTTCAATTTAACTGTAAAGCTTTGAATATTCCAGATCATATGAGTTAATATTTGCTTATAGTTCCTTATTCATTTATCATGGAAGATATTTTCACCTGCCAAGTGCCATGGCTGAGGTCACAAAGGTTGTCTATAATCTATTCCTTTGCTTGAGGCTTTATGTGAAGTTCTTAGTTCCTAGTCCACATCTAGTAAACTCTATCTTTTGTCTTTTATCAGAAATGTAAAAGTCATTCTTTAGCTTTTTACCCTGAATTCTTTAATAAGAATCCTTAATAAGAACTGCAATTATGATTGGTTTTCTCTATGCATATTGCTGCTAGATATGCAAATAACATCAAGAGCATATTAACTCTGAAAGTAGGAGATTCACTATGGTGTGAATGGAAACTCTCACAAAATCCTTTAGTATTCAATAAATGTTTTTTGAATATGACAGCTGTCTTTTATAAAGGTATAATATACTACATTATCATGTTTTGCCAAATATAGCTGTGTCACTGAATTCCCTTTAGGAATGCAAAGTCAAACATTCTTCATAGTTGCATAGTTCCTAGCTTTCTTTAATATGCAGAGTGTTCATTGTAATAACAGTGCTGTTGTTGTAAATACATGATAATGCAAGCAAATTTCTGACATATTAGACAAATAACTAAAACAATATGAATTTTAATTTTAGCCTCAGAATAAGAATTGCTAGAATTTGGAGTAGCAGAGAAATGAAAATTAAAAACCCTATGAACTTGTAGATTAATGATAATCTGTTTCCTAAAGGAAAATAAATTTAAGGTGAGAAATGACATAGTCCAAGGAACCTTGTCTTTGCTAAGAGAGAAAATATATAGACTCAGTAAAATATTCCAGAGAAGCTAAAACAAAAATTGGTCTATCCTAAGGCTCTGGATAGGTATTCTTCTAGAGAAATTGAAGAAACTAAGAAGTATAAAACAAATCAGTGTCAGAATTGGCATTAGAATTAAGAACCACAAAGTCCACTATGTAGGCCATCTAGGAGTGCCTAAGTCCTAGTAACAACATTAAATAAAAAAAAAATTCCAACTTCCACTGGAGTTCCATAAAACCATGTTAATTCAGGTTGTTATAACAAAATACCATAGATTTGGGAACTTAAAAAACAACAAAAAATGTTATTTTCTATTACAATAGATACTACCAATCCATTGGATATCTTATTTGATATAAATAAGTAAGGGAGCTTATGCTCTTCCTTACATTATAAGCTACCATACATATTGAGAAGGTATAGTGGCCTCATGAACTATAAGGCAACAAACATAATAGTAATTGATTCAGACAAAATATAGTAACTAATAATAAAATATTAAGTAATAGCTTCATGAATAGCGGGCTATTTACATGATCTCAGGTATCTACTTACATTAATCTCAGGAAGAAACTGACATATGTAACTCCTGATAAAATGGACAGATAGGGAAACAGCATCACTTTATAACACTTCTGATACTCAGTACACAACATAAATTGAATTGTGGGGAAACACCAGACAAATTCAAGAAGATATTATAAAAATTAAAAGTTAATTGGTCTGTGGTCCTCAAAATTAGCAATGACATAAAAGCAAAAGAAAAAGAGACAACTTGTTCCTTATTAAGAGAGATTATTTGATATGTTGCATGATCCAGGACTTCATTTTACTATAATATTACAGAAAAAAATAGAAATAAAAAAACATATTGATTAAATAATAATGTTTGAGTAACTATTGTGTGGTTATATTTTAAAAACTCTCTAATCATAATGGGATATTTAGGATAAAGTGATATTTTCTAACTTTAAATATTTAAAAAGTAAACAGAATGAGAAAGCAAAAGTGATAAAAGATTGACATTTGGCAAAGTGATAGAAGTGGAAGTTGAGATACTTTCTATTTTTCTCATGGTCTTTCTGCATCTGTTATATTGTCAAAATAAAAATAAGTAATAGACTTTCAGCCTTTTCAATAATCTTTTCTAGTACTTTAATTTTGGATTTCTACACAGGACAAGTGGCACAAAAGTGTAAATATCCTTAAAACTTCTGTATCTAGACAATGAAAGATCATCTGAAGCAACTGGCCTTATAGACAATTCACCTGCTGAAAACGTCTCACTACAGAGAAGAAAAGATGGATTATATACCTTTTTCCTACAATGTATTTTTCACTGATTGTTAGCACTCTAGACATACTTGGCAAAGGAGAACATATATGAAGCTCAAATCTCCTCAATGCTTTTATTTTTGGAAGCTTGATAAGTTAGTTGATACAAGTGGCTAAAATTAGGTTCAAGGATTTCCCATGGATTATCCCATCACTACTTCTATTACTATCTATTAAACCACCATTTTTCTGTACTCCAAAAATGAGAGTCTTTTTCACTCATTCTTCTCTAACAAAAATAATTAGTTTCCAAATTTTTTCTTTCCTTAAAAATTTCATTATTTTATAAGTATTTAACTGTATTTGTTTTGTTTAACTTTGTTTTGCAATTAAGGCAACATTGTTTTACAATACTATATATGTCAGGTGCCACACCTACCACCCAAGGCTGAGTTGCATGTAAAGACTGTACATAAGCAATGAATACACTTGATAAAGTATGGCATTGAATGAATCACTTTCTTATTAAGAACATTTTCTTACTTTGCTATTAATCAAATACAGCTTCAAACACCTCCCTTCACGTCATCACACTACATCTGAATTGATAAATTATTTTCACTTATTAGATGATAGATTCAATATTTTATCATTGTTTAATTTTAGTGTCATTTCATCAACTTGATTTTAAAAACAAGTTTTATAGGGTCCAAGTCCCCCCCTTCCGTAGTTTCACATACCAAACATTATGCATATATTTCATATAATAAAAATTCATTTAAAAATAAGTGTCTTTTTTATACCACTGTTTTACACGTCATGTATGTGACATGGTGCCTTGCCCTGTAGAAGGAGTAGACAAGTATAAGTTGATTAAAAGTATACACAGCAATAAATTTGTTAAGCAGGAAATTAACATGTAGTTGATTTGGGTGACCAGGCAGGCAAGACTCTGACTTGTTCTGAGCAGTGATAACAGAGGTCAGAGTGATTTATGATTATTAAATAGTAAGAGAAATTATAACTTTGATTTGGGCCTTTTGGAAAAGGATGACAGATAACGCCTGAGTTTTTAACTTTAGTAGGCAATAGGGAAAAAAAAAAGATTATGAGAGCACCCTGCATGTGTGAATTTATGACTATATTAGGTAGATTAAGTCCATGCCAGTCATATTAAATTTGAATTGTTTGTGGATATCTACACTGTGATACCAACTAAACAGTTTGAAATATGTGTTTGATACACAAAGGGAATAAAGGCTGAGAATATGAAATCAGGAGTCATTAACAAATAATATTTTTAGTAATTTTACTTCCTTATAATTGAATATCAAAAAATCATTAAATATTTATTGCAAATACAGACTAAGACAAATGTATTTTTGTACTTATATTGCTTATTTCCTGTAAAATAAAACTTATAGAAAACTTTATGACAAAAACAAATTGATATTTGTAGCCTAAAGTTAACCAGTTTTCAAACTAATATTTTTATTCTGGAAGTTATTTTCCCAATAACCCTGCGGTTTTGTTTTTGATAAATATCTTAATTTTATGATTATTTTGGTACAGAAAAATGTTTACAACATCTTTATTTTCTTAAAAGGACTCTTTTTTTTTCCCAAAGTGATGATTTTATTTCTTCTGTACTTTTTTTTTTTAATTGTCAGTATAAATAAAGGTTGATCACAGATAGGGAAGCAATATTTTTCAGTAACTTTTTGTTCAAAGGTTTTACAATGCTGACACACCTCAAAGTCAGAATTCAGAAACTATTCTAGAAGTATTTTCACTCCAAGTCCCATTGGCTGAATCGTGGCTGGTAATGGTCTGTAAAAGGAAACCCAATTTGCCCCTTGATGGAGATTACTGTACCAAATGTAGCAAAGAGCTTTAGAAAATGTGACACGCTTTCTATTCAACAGTGAAAGAGTCAATTAATTTCCTATTTTTTCTTTTAGTGAAATGGAAATAGGTTTTGCTTGTTAATTCGTTTTAATCTCCAATATCAGTCTTGACATTGCTGCATATTTCTAAACCTATGGGATTATAATTTAAGACAAAATATATAGTTCTACATGTTTTACAATTCTAATTTTGGTGAAAATTAATTATTTTAAAAATAGAAAGTGAAAAATCTTTGAAACTTTTTAAATTATAAATGTATACTAAAATTTTTAATAGAATGAATTATTTCTTCAGCATTTCTAAATTTCTCAATATTAACTGGCATGATTTTGTTTCCTAGACTGAAAAAAAAAATTAGCTGGTCATGCTGTAGCCAGCCACATAGTTATATATAGAGATAAGTCCTTTATTTTTAGTGTACTATAACATAGAAAAATATGAACTACACCTGTTATGTATCCTCATTATGCATATTTGTAAACTTCAATTGACAGATAAATTATGAAACTAAAATATATTTTCCACCTTTTAATGTAGTTTAATTTTATTCATACATGGTCATATGAAACAACTTTCTAGTCAATTTAAACAAATTAGTCAACTTATTAAATCAATTATTTAATTGAAATAAGGACATTAATGTTATAATTCTTAATGTTAAAAATAATGATTATTTATGTGTTTATTTTGAGGAAAATTTCAATTTGATAAATAGAAACTTAGAGTTACAAGTGTAAAAGTATCAATTTAAAAACATACACATGGCATATTCTGATTAGTCATATTTTGTATGCTTAAAAATGTCTATCATTGTAATATTTAAATGCAAAGTGTGAAGAAATATTTCTCTTAATTATTATGGATATCTTATATTTAGAATATGTCATGGCAGGGAATAGGAAAATAATTTATGTAATTCATATTAAGACATATATAAGATTATTATTTTTAGTGTAATCTGATATCAATAGACTCCTTAAATTTGGAAATCTCATAAGTATACATTCCAAACTGCCCACAGATTGCAAGGAAGGTTTTTGATCCTAAAGACAGATAGACACTAATGCTCTCCTTGAAGATAACAAATCTACAAAAATGACTACTTCATTTAATTTATTAACTTAATAAATATATAGTGAATATTTCTTTTAGGAAAACACTGCTCTAGGAACTGAGGAAATAAAAAACAAATCGCATATGTACAAAAGATGAGATATAAACAAATACTATATATCAAATCATGCATGGGATTTAGGGGGCAGAGTTTATTGGGACAAATATCAATCTTGTAGAAAATGTTTCACAGATGACACTCAAGCCATGAACAAAGAGAAGTTTATTAACACAAGAGCAGTAGAAAGGCAATGAGCAGTGCTCAGGAATAGAAACAGGTATAATACTCAGGAGAAATGAAAACCTTTGCTAATTGCACGTATCAAGGATTCTAGGGACCATGATATTGATGATGTAGTTAAAGACTATACAAAGGTCATAGATAATTATTCCTATTTCACAATTTCTTAATTTCTAGCTGCGTGACAATCATTTTTGGAAATCACTAGTTTTTTTTTTTTGTTTTGTTTTTCATTTCTATATTCTTCTGATATGCTATCAAGACTCTCTTCTCTTCTATGTGGTAAGCTTGCAAGCTTATTTTGTTAATATTTTCATACTGACCATTAATATGTAGTCATCATGGGAAAATCATTACATAATTTTAAACTTTTACCTTGTAATTGTCTTTAATAATTTTAGAGTTAGTTTTCCCTAGTAATCATTTTTATGAAAACACACTACCATTGGAGGCAAATGTACATCTTAGTCTGAGTCCTTCCCACCTCCCCCCCACATTCTGTCATGTTTAGATAAATTTCTTGTAAGTCAAATTGGTTAAGTCTTTAATATCTTTCTTAGTTCTAAATTACCTCTTTCCTGACCCTCTCCTTCCATTTAGGGACACACCATTCCAAACATACTCCATTACTAACATGATCAAGGAAAATGAAATTCTCCAGTTAAGGGCCTCCCTTGTGGCCAGTGGGTTGAGCAACGCACTATGAAGCAAACCGCAGCCGCTGCAGCACAAGTTCCATCCCTGCTGCCGGCCAGGGAGGGGACCCACATGGCGCAGCAGACCTCTCCTGCTGTGCCCGCTCCTCCCCTCAGCAGTGTACTTCCATTGATCTGCCTGTTCTGCTCCCTGCTCTGTCTCTGGTGAATCCTCTCACCCCCCACACCTCTGGTCTGTACCCCAGCTCTTGTGTGCATAAATAAATAAATCTTTAAAAAAAGAAAAAGAAACTCTCTAATTAAATTTGCACACCTAACATCCTAACTTCCTTTTTGAGAGTAATGCATTTCTTTCAGAGAGATTTCAAATTGAGGAAAATAACCTAATTTGCTCAAATTTCTCAATTTTTGTGTGTATCTGTATAATTTAGCAAAAATTCTTCTAAGAACTTTACATATAAGACTATATTTAATCTTCATAAATACTATTTTTTTTTTACTATCACCTTTTTATATGTTGTGTAAAGTGAAGGAAACAGAGACTGATTATCTTGTCCAATGTCACACAGCTGATGAATGGTGCAGCTGGATTAGAACATAGACAGTTTACTTCTGGAGTTGTACTTCCAAATGCCATATCTCTGACTGCTGATTTCATGTTCATAAGAATGGTACTTCAGACTTTTGTCTGGGAGTGTTATGAATATAGCTATAAACCTGAGATGAAAGGATACAATTTTACAGAAATAGTGCTTGTGTATGTGGATATCCATATTGAAAGTGAAATTAAAGAAAGTTTATCTGAATAAATTAAGAGTTCTAATTAGTTTATTAAGGCACTTATATATCAGGCAGTACCCTACCTAGCATATAAAAGGTGCTGCAAATGGGTGTACAAAATGAAAGGTTTTTTTAGTCAGTAAGAGGGCAGCACAAGTCTATTAGCAAAAAAATAAACAAACAAACAAAATTCCGCAAAGCCGGCTTTTCTCAGAAGAAGGCAGAAGGGCCTTATACTTCACTGGTGCTAACCAGGAAATTACAGAAGGAGTGGTTTATTATTCCACATGTGGTAGAGGCTTAAACTGCAATTAGGTTAGATTTTCAGTCTCTCTGGAACCCAACATGAATGACTTTGGGCTTGTTGTTTCTTCTTTTAGTTGGAGAAATAAAACATCTTATTACCTCAGATTATACACATATATTAATTTGAAATACATCACAGACCTAAGTGTAAAAGATTAAGTCTACCATAAATCCTCTATAAACCCATACAAGAATATTAATATAAGAAAAAAACTTCTGATGACTCAGAAAATAAGATTATATTGTTTAAATTGATTAACGAGGGGTAGACACTTTAATAAACTTTAGACAGATTCCTCAACTCTCTTGACTGGGCCTCATTTTTTGCTCTGTTTTGGGTACATAGTTGAGTTTTAACAAGAATCTTGAAAGATCACTCTAATGAAATTCTTCAACCTTTGTATTTGCTCAAATTCCTCATCCCTGCCTTAGCTATCACATTATTTGCACCTACATCCAGCAATAATCTTTAAAATCATGTTAGCCAGAAATACTATTACTCCTGAGATCTCTTAGTAATGCTTCATCTACTGTCCCTCACTCTGCTCCTCCATTATAAGTGTTTTTTTAAATTTATTTATTTATGCATACAAGACCTGGGGTACAGGCCAGAGGTGTGATCTCTCCTAAAAGAAAAGGGGAAAAAAGAAGAAAATTATATTCCCAAATTTAGTTGAAGAATGGGTAAAATTAAAGTACAGTTCAGAGAAAACTTACAAGTGTTCACTAAACATTTAAAAAGTTGCTCAAGCTTATTGATAATAAATGT
The DNA here is from genome assembly GCA_019455555.1 of Galemys pyrenaicus. Taxonomy (NCBI): domain Eukaryota; kingdom Metazoa; phylum Chordata; class Mammalia; order Eulipotyphla; family Talpidae; genus Galemys; species Galemys pyrenaicus. Next base: position 557,275 of record JAGFMF010011574.1, on the reverse strand, counting down.
AATGTTCAAGAAACTTGCAACTTAAATTCTATATCTCATTGATCAGATTTCCAGAAAACACAATCATGTGGAGAAACACAAATCTTAAGCAAAAGCAGCTGTACCTATGCAACCATGAAGATACCATTTATGCTTCCAAGCCAGCCATTAGATATTTTTGGTAATATAGTCATTGGAAATTCAAGTAGGCTAAATACTCATCACCTTAAATTTATCAAAAACATATAGACAAATTATATTTGGGATATGTCATCAAGAATAAAATACAAAGACCTATCCTTGGACACTTGAATCCTAAAGATTTGTCTCATTATTAGTTGACTAATCTTTAAATGACTTTTTAAGATTTCTCAGAACCATTAAGGTAGTTTTATATTTTGATACACTTGATCCTATAAAGTACAGCAATACATAATACTCATCAATAATGAAAAACTATTTACCATTTAAGATATTGACATCCAGTTATGAATGTGATAAAAATATTTAATTTTGAAGCTTGAAAGGATAATAAATTATTTTCACCTTAGAGAATTTAAGTAGTGGACTAGTATAAAGCATTTAACAGAGTCTCTAAGGCATTTTCCTATTTTATTTCAAGATTAGATGCTCAAATTACTGGCACAACCTCTTCATGCTCTTTTTGAAAGTCAAGCGTAAAGTAATACAGGTTAACACCATATTTCCATCAAACAGTTTTCCAATTTTATTGAAATGTAACAGACATAATTTTCCAATTTCATTGATATATATAGAGAGAAATATAATATTAAAGTGTACATTGTATTAATTTGATGCACTTATACATTACAATATAATTGCCATCATGTATCAGCTCAATTATTTTTATGAGATCATTTCAAAGAGAGGCCCAGAATTTATTAACTTTGTAACTAAAGGTTGGTGATCTTTGACTAATATCTCTCATCTTATGATCCAGCTATTCACTTCTAGTTGAACAGGGCATTGAAGAGTTATCTATAATCCCAGATTTATTGCAGCATTATTTACATTAGTCAAAGTATGGAAACAACCTGTTTATCAGTCATTTTTAATTTATTATATTTTCATCTGACAACATTGAACCTTCTGGATCATAATATTTGATATAGATTATTTCATATACATTATGAGAAATAACACTATGAAATAGGACAGAACATTTGCTAAAGAGAGGGCAAATAAAGAGAATGACCAGATAGAAGTCTATGTGGTTACACACACACCCATATACACACACGTAACACAAACACGATACATGCAAGACTCAGTGCTTAACTATTTTACTGTTTTTTTTCTTTTCTCTTTAGACACTTATTTTTCTATTTTCCCTCTTGCTACTCATACATTAATAATGAGAGAGGTTGGGTTACTACCTTACCTTCTCTGAGTAGCTACAGACAATAAAACAAAAACAAAGGAAGGTGGGTGGAGGAATCTACTGGCCTGTTCCAGACACATGAAGCCAGAGATCTTTTTGAGAAAGGGAGAAGATGGTGGCAGATGAAATGTGAAAATTATCAACACAGGAATATGGTGGTCAAAGATCACAGTAAGGACACAGATTAGTTCCTTGACTGCAGTGGAAAGCTATTGGTTATTTCATTTCAACAATGTCACGAGTCTAGATTTATATTTTTGTTCCTAAATTTCAGTCTGCTTGAGGTGTAATGAATGCATGGTAGGAGACAAGATTGAGAATAGGGAAAATGGTTAGAAGTTTGTTTCACTTGTCGAGGAGTTAGAAAATGCTGCTTTGGTGGTGTTTGTGGAAACAGAGATGGTACAACTTATTACATTTGGGGCATGTTTTAGTTATATGTTTTTTTCCTGTAAAAAAAAAAATGACAGAAGATCAGAAAAGAGAAAAAAAAATGCCAGCCATTTTTTCTCATATTCTTAGATACAGGTTTAAGCTTAAGCAAACATGAAATATTTAAAATACATATTTTCCCTTATCACATTCATACATTTTATATTTTACATAAAAATTTTCCAGTCCTAGATTGTCCTCATGCTATTTTAATTTCTTCTTTGTAATGTGAAAATACACACACACACTAATATATAAAAGAATAAAATGTCCAGGATTCTAACTATAGTACTTTATATATTTTCTCACAACCTTCTGTGGGCAAGAAATAAATAGGATGACAATAATTTTCTATAATTTTTAGAGTAGTAACTGATCACTATTCCTACCTAAAATGTTACATTTATTGTTAGCAAAGAATCCCAAGTTCATACAGGGCGACAAGGCATAAACCAGCTAGAGCCCCATGAGTCTCAGTAATACACAATGAGACTTCATGGATCAAACTAGACAGTTTGTTGCTCAGAGCATAACAATTATGAGCATCAGCAGAATTACACTGGTTCCTCTGTCCCCAAGTCCTGGAAATGAATTAGTGGTCACAGATACATACTCGGCATATAGTTCACTTTGCCCTACAGCTGAGGAAATTTGAGTTAAATAACTGCCGCTTTCATAGGAAGCAGAAAGCGAGACTTCTCTTTGTTGAAAGACAAATATGAAGGAAAATAAAAAGCTCAGGAGGACTTTGGCCACTCAGACATGGAGACATTGGAATGTCTTTTACCATTCTGGTGTGTTTGTATGTACTTACTGGAATGAAATGTGAACAACCAAAGTAATATGATTGTGAAATATGAAGTAGGGGTTATTTTGACCAGCCAGCTGAGGAATCCTTTGTCAAGATACAGTAACTAAGTTTTACTTGATTTCCAACATTGTTAACTTTCCCAATCTAAATTCATACGGTCCTAAAACTTTTAGTTTACAATTTTTTTGTTATGTTTTGTTTTCTTAATTGCTCCCATAGAGGCAATACTTGGAGTCTTGGCAGAGAGACTGCTGGGCCAGAGTGTTGGAGTGGCATGGGACAGGAGAGAATTTCAACTGTTTGTAATTCATGTATTTGTATATCAAGGCCTTCCTGCATTCATGATCTGGAACAATACATTTTTTGTAAATAATAGTAGCTTCATATAAAGGGATGAAGCTCAAAGTATATTTTCAATTGCTGAGTCTTTTTTTTTTTTCTTTTAATGTGATCTTGCAAAAAACTAGGAAGCTGAATGAAAAAGATAAAACATATAACAGCAATGTATATATCTACTATTCTTTCTATAGTCCTGTCCAAAGAAATCCTTTGTCTTTTTCTTAATTAAAATGCCATTTTTCTCTATAATTCAATATACAGTATTTGTTTAAGAAGGCATCATTATCTCATACAATAGTGGTTGTAACACCTGTACAGTGCTACCCAGCTTCGAAGAAGAGGTTTGGTTTATAATAAAATATGCTAAAACCTGGTCCAGGAACTCTGAAGAAATGAGATATGGTCATGCAAACTAATTATGCCAAGATGTTTAAAGAAATATTCAAAACTACTACAAACGTATCTATGATAGCAGCTGCATCACTAAATTATTTTGTGTCTATCCAAAAAGTGAGAATTCACTATCCAAATTTTCAGTATCTAAATTGTAGCAAAGCTTCCACAAAGCAATAGTTTTCTTATGATATAAATCAAATTATAAAAATGTGTTTTCCCAATGGACATTTATTTTATATACCTACACACACACTCAAAAAATACACAGAGAGACAGTTTGAGTGATATTAATATTAACCAGGGATAGATGTTTACTTGACTTAGTTTAAGAGATTTGACTCACAAATTTTAGAATGCTACAAACAATATTTCCAGGTGAACAAATTAATTCTATTTATAAATTCAACAAGAAAATAATAACTTGGGGACCTTCCTTTGGCACAATGGCTTAAGCAACACACTATGAAGCAAACTGCAGTGACTGCAACTTGAGTTCGATCCCTAGGTTAGGCAAGTAGCCTGCATGGCGCAGCAGATCTCTCATGCCTCGCCTGCTGCTCCCCTCTCAGTGTGTTTAGGCTGATCTGTCTGTTCTGCCCCCTACTCTGTCGCTGGTGGATCCTCTCACCTCCCGTGATTCTGGCCTGTATCCCAGCTCTTCTATGCATAAATAAATAAATCTTCTAAAAAAAGAAGAAAATAATAACAAAGTAAGGATTGATTCATAACAAAAATAATATAGTATAATATATATTGTATAATATTATTTAAAATAATTTATATAAAATATAAAATAGTATAATTTTGCATTCTGATTTTGACCATATTGCATATTTGCTACCCATACAACCTAAATGGAATAATACACAAAAAAGAGACAAAATTATAGCATATGTAAATCCATTATGCTCACTCAAAAAGATCATTTCTAAGGTGAAACAGCCATTCTAAGTAAAGTTGCTTTTAATGATGATACAACTAATCATTTCTTTACTGAACAGAAATTGTAAAAGATGCTTTACCAAATGTTGAATTTTTAGATACTGCTAGGGTGTAAATTACTCTTCAAAGGTAAATAAAATAATTTGAAAAATAGTAAAGCATTTTCAGGTTCTTATTAATTGGAGAGACAAGGTTTATAAAAATACTGTGTTCATTTCAATGCAATAGGATACATAAAAAATAAGCTTTTTATTTATGTGATTGGTTCTGAAAATAAGTATGCATTTTCCTGAAGAAGGAATATAATAACCACAAAGTTAGATGGAATCCTAGACTCCCCAAGGTAGCATTATATAGGATTCTCTTGTTTTCAAATTACTGTAAATTCCTATCTTATGTCATTTGAAACTTAGATAATTCTTATAAAAAAGTAAGAAATCAACAAAAACTATAAATATCAACATGCATGTATCCAAAAAAAAGGAATGTTTGTATCCCTAGACTTGTAAAAAGATAAAGTTTATGGGAAGGAGGGATTAGAAAGTTCTGTTATAAAGTACTTTGATTAATAGGCAGAGATAGTGTGTGAATGATAGATAAAAGAGGAATTGATAACATTTGAACTTAAAGTGTCAGTGAAATCCCAGATTTGCCAAGTCATTTACACTTTAACTCAATTTCATAAAAATAGAGAGAGAAATGTTAAACTTACTTCAACTTGTCTCCGTTTGGACATCAGATAGATTCATTCATGAGGTGAACTATGCAGGTATAATTGTCTCAAGGTCACAAGCATTTCATATGACTTTGAATCATGAATGTTATATAAATCCATTCATTTGTTTATTCCTTTGGCTAGACTACCATTTACATCCCTTTATTTTCAGGTCAGACAGTTAGCTTTATTTGAATATTATTTTACAATTAACAAAGCTTTATCACCTGCTTTTTTCATTTAATTCCTTCAACAAACATGAAAGGCACAAAAAAATCATCCCAATTAAAAAAAAAAGAGAATATAAAGATTCTGAAATGCAAATGAATTATCGTGGTCTACAAAGGAAACAGATTGCAGATCCAGGAATTTATATTGTCAATATTGAGTTCCTTCATAATTTAATAGTAAATCTATTTAAGGAACCAACCAGCTTGCAGTCAAAAAATTGCATTAGTGGTAAGTCAAGATATTTTTAAAATATGAGGAGGAAAAAATAAGATTATTATAAAAAGACATTTTACTATCATATTCAAGAAAAAAATAAAGGAGATAAAACATTGCTTTTTCTATATTGTTCCTTAGAAGTGTCAATTTATGAATGATCAGAACACCATTTGTTTCTTAGTCTACTTTGCTATTTTGACTCATTTACAGCTCATTTTGCTGTCCATTTGCATAATAACAAGAAATGAAATAGTACAAGATTTTCACACACACCCACCCTTTTTTTTTGCAAGGTAAAGATTTACTGTGATATCAATGACTATAATAAAAATTTGAACTTATAAAAATTCAATCTTTATAACAACTTGAGATAAACTAGCAATGAAATAATTATAGTAATAAAAAATGGGAACAGAAAAGACAGATGAAACTTAAATCCTTAACCATGTACACTATATGACACTATATGCTGTATTCTAACATGTCATAACACATGTTAACTCCTCTCAAAGTACATATATCTACATTCATCTCCAAACATATATGCATGATGCTCTGTCAGATGTTGGATTTATTAAATATGTGTATCATGTATATACATGCATGTGAACATATATATTTGGTATATTGAGCACATTGTGTGTGTGTATACATATATAGAGACAGAGAGAGAATATATTAATGATTTAAAATATCCCATGGCTACTGTGTTGTGATTCACAAACAGGAGCTATTTATATAAAACTATGGAAATTCTGTATTCATCATCAAACCTATGATAAACTGAAGGAATTTATTCATAAACACATGGAAAATTGAGTTTTGTTTTTGTCCAACTTTAAAAATAGCATTATTGTGAGACATTATATAAACTGTTAACCATGTCAATATCATGTACCCTCTGATGTGATATGATGAAATAGGCAATTTTTAGGTGATTTTTTTTTTCAAAAATCTGTAATCCCAGACAAACCATGAAACTACATATGTTAAATCCAACTTGATGTAATTATAGTAAATATGTGATCAATACTCATTTGAACTTTTAGGATCTCGGAATATAATCAAAGACTGAAAATCTGTCCCAGACTGAATGTGATGATTAAATGCACTTGGTCTGCTTGATTAGTTCTGAGAAGAAGAAAGTACAGTAGAAATCTGGTGAAATCAAAATAAGTTCTATAGTTTTTGTAATAGTAGTCTACTAATGCCAATTTTAGTCTTCTTATATGCTCTAAAGTTATATGATACTTGCTTAAATGTGATGACCCTTGTATATGGTCTATGATAGATTTCCATGCCTTTGTTTAGCACACATGTTTGATAATATGACCTGAATGAGAGATGATTGCAATTGTTTTCTTTTTTAAAGATTTATTTATTTATGCATACAAGCACTGGGGTACAGTCCAGAGCCCAGGGAGGTGAGAGGATTCACCAGAGACAGAGCGGGGAGCAGAACAGGCAGATCGACTGAAGTACACTGCTGAGGGAAGCAGCAGGCATAGCAGGAGAGGTCTGCTGAGCCATGTGGGTCACCTCCACTGCCAGTGGCAGTGATCACACTTGTGCTGCAGTGGTTGAAGTTTGCTTCATAGTGTGTTGCTTATCCCACTACGCCACCAGGAGGCCCGCAATTGTTTTCTTGTCAAGAGTAGGCAGTGGCTTTTGGAAGTCACACAGTGCTTCATCTCGCTGCAATTCCAGACATATGAGATATGGGATATCGGGAAAGTCTCTCTACTATCATTCCCTGTTTCAACTTTTAACAACTCTAAAATTACTTTGAAATTAAAAGTTCAATATTTTAATAAGTAACCTTTATCATTTATCGTCAATGAAAAATTAAATCAATTATTTGAGAATGCATTGTAAGAATCATACAAATGACAGCCACATAAACATTATACATACAAGTATGCAATTTCAAAATAATAGTTTGAGGGCCCTCTCTGGTGGCGCAGTGGGTTAAGCAACGCAATATGAAGCAAACTTCAACCACTGCAGCACAAGTGTGATCACTGCCACTGGCAGTGGAGGTGACCCACATGGCTCAGCAGACCTCTCCTGCTGTGCCCGCTCCTCCCCTCAGAAGTGTACTTCAGTCGATTTGCCTGTTCTGCTCCCCGCTCTGTCTCTGGTGAATCCTCTCACCTCCCTGGGCTCTGGCCTGTACCCCAGCTCTTATGTGCATAAATAAATCTTTAAAAAAATAATAGTTTAAATAATACAAAAATACTATGCACCCTTACGTTAATTGCCCCTCTTTTTATTTATAATAGCCAAGATATGGGAATAACTCACGTATCTGAGGATGAATAAATGGATTAAGGACATTTAGTTTAAGTGTGTGTGTGTATTTATATTTGTATTCACAGTAGAATACTACTCAGCCATAAACAATAAAATCTTGTCATTTTTAACAACATGGATGGACCTTGATGACATTATGAAAGTTAAATAATTCAAAGGAAGAAAGGCAAACAATCTATAATTTTAATATTTAATACTATATAATATTATAAACTTTTAATACATAATTATATTGTATAATTTTAAAAGCAAGCAGACAAACAACAACAACAAAAAAAACCCTAAAAGTATGATGATAAAATAGAGTTACAAAAGGGGAGTGGAAAGGAGAGAATAACTTGTTGATGGATGGTTATTGAATCTTTGATATGTGTGGTGTGAAAATTACATTTCAGAGTTGAGGGAAGATTGTACACCTGATTCTGTACACTTTGTAAACTGATGTTCCTCAAAAGAGTGTGAAAGAAACTTACTTGTAAAAGTGAAAAAATAGCTAAGTCATCTTTGTGTTTGATGTGATAATTAGGAAATGATTTTTAGGTACAAACATTTCTACTGTATTCCTTCTCTCTCCTCTTTCTCTGTCTCTCTCCCCAACCCCACACCTTTTTCTATTCCTCACTTAAATGATACAACACTGTACCTATGGATACAACTTACTCATGCAATAGCTTCTTTGTTAATTATATAGTAACTGAATTTTACCTAGTGTTATGTAATCTCACCATGATTTTGTTTTGAAATTCAAATCAAAGAAATTTTTCCGGTATGTATACTCAGTATTTATACACACTGGCTTTACACAAAATATTAATTTTTGAGGATATTATTTACTGTTAGAAATATTTATTTCTTAATGTATCTTTCATAAAATGACTCACCCTAAATTGTATTTTCATGTGATTTATTATTGACATGAAATTATGAAATAGCATGTATTGACTAGCTGGAAATAACTGTACTTCCATCTATCATTGAAAATAACTCCTATGCTATATTACTTTTAAACACTTCATTATTCTGGTTATTAAACATTTTCTGTTTATCTTCCCCAAAAATTATTTGCTGAAAATATTGTTTTTTCCTATCATATAATTTATAAGTATTAAATAAGTGCTTAAGTTTTCTTTTAATCTGACCTTCCCTTAATAGGTTCCATTAAATATTTATCTGAAACAAATTTTATCCTCATTACTATGAATGGTTAACATGAGATTGAAAGTCAGTTGTTCTTTTAATTTCAAACTGATTTTTTTTTCTAAAACTCTAATCATATATTTATAATATGTTTGAACCTATTGTGCTTAGATGAGATGGAAGGAAAAACTTTGACCCAGGGAAGGAAAATAATTTGTTTAAGATTATACTCCTGGTCCACAGCATCAGATTAACATCCAGTTTGTCCAGACTTCTAATTGCTTCTGTTTTATGCACACCCAACATCTCTACTCAGCCTTGACCCTCATTGTAAAGAAAATAGACGGTTATTAAAAGAACATGGTAAAGGAAAACATCTTTCTCTCCCATACAAAAGTCTATCAGAATGAAGCAAATGAAATCACACTATCTGGATCCCACCCACTCCCCACCTAGCCTGCAACTTTAGTTCTTTCATTTAGCTTGCTCCCCCTTACCCCGCTATAGTAATTTCTCAGAAATTTATTTTTCTTTATTCTACTGTATAAAACTTTGTTTACTCTGAATATAATTACATCTGAGTGATTATCATAATTCTTTCTTTCAGATTCCTTCAAGCATGAAAATCTTCAAAACTGTGAGTCCTTATGCTATTGTTTTGTTCATTTGCTTTTGTGTTGAAACAACTTCTCCTGAGATAGAAGGTGTATGGAAAGGCTTATACTTTTAAGATTAATTATGCCTTTACTCCCAGAGATGACTAAAATATCAAAGTTTTATTAAAAAAAAAAGATGAGCTTTGGATGAAATTGAGCTGGATTTGTTTGTTTTTTTATATCACTTTGTATTAGGGTAAGAGTGTGGTGGTCATAGCTAGAAAGGTGGTTTTAAGGACACCTTGGATGTGCCTCCAAATTATTGCCAAAAGCCATTTTGAAATGTCAGGCCAGGGTGTACTTGATTCCTTTCTTAGTTACAATTGGTATTTGTTGTGCTAGAAGTTCGGTTTTCTAATTTCAACCTGTAATCACCCACTGGGAGTGTCTTATAATATCTTTTAACTTAAAGGCCTTGGGCGGGGGGGAGGGGGGGACGTGTGTAAAGGAACTTGAAAAAGAGTCCTTGGATTGCTTAAATCCCCTTTTCATTGAAGAATTTATAGTCTATAATGAAATAATCCTGTATTAAGCAAATCTTTTGCATTGTTTTTCTTTCTCTGAGAGTTAAGCAAGTTTTTGGCTTAGTAACTACTAAGCCATATCCTAACATTATTCCTAACTTTTTTTTTTTTCGTTCTTTTGGATCTTTGTAGATACCATTAATGTTGTCTACTATATTCTGTTTAAATTAGTGTTGCCTATCTGGAATAATACATAATTTATATATTTTGATTATTTCAAATATTTATATTTGAAGTTAACTGTAAAATTCTAGAAATTATATGGCTTAATTATCATCATTATGTCAAAAATTATCAAGGTATTTTGATTAGTTTGTATATAAATTTTTAAAATGGAAACTTCAATAAGGAAATGTTTATGTTGGGTGTATTCACATCACCAGAGTAAAAGTGCTTAATCGCAACACTAAATGAATACACATGCAACAGTATTTTTACTAATTGCTACTTGAAAAGAGAGGTGCATGATCTGAATATGCTTATCAGAAAAAAAAAAGCTGACTTCTAGAGAACCAAAGAAATATCTATGATATAAAGTGTACAGAGAAGTTAACTAGGAAAAAGATAAAAGGGAGGGGGAGGAAGGAAGAATGAGCAAGGTGTGTGTGAAGCAAGCCAGACAAGTAGGAGGACAGCACAGCTCAAATTGAGACCAAGAGATTGGCAAGACCAAAGGATAGAGCTCTGCGTCTTGACAAAGGTAAGGGGCTTTAACTGTGTCACAGAATACATGCAAAGCCACTGCAGGCTTTCAGGGAGAGAGATGACCTGATCATTTTGGTTTTTGGACAATAGATGAGAAGAAATTGTGTCATTGGATGGACTAGTTGGGCTATTACAAGATTACAGAGGGAAATTATGATAAATTTGACAAGACTGCAATAGTTTGAATTATGTAGAAATAATTCTATGTTATTTGTAAAGGACCTAACGAATGTTTTACACTAGACTCTATGTTAACACTGCTAGTGCATGTAGAAGTGGTCACTGCATATATAACAGATTAATGAGAGTTGTTCCAATTAAACTTTTTGTATCAAAACAGGCAGTGATCTGAATTTGACTTAGGCTATAGCTTAAGACCCTGTTAAAATGAATAAGGAGATAATGTTTGACATTCTTTAAAATTTATTTAATTATTTTAAACATTCTTGTTCATTGTTTCACAAGGTTGGATGTCTTCTTTCAGGTGTGGTCACCATAGTTTTCCACCACCAAAGCAGCCACAGTCCTCTACTATATTCCATAGTATTTTCTTCTTTCCCTCTCAACCCTACCTCCTTTCTTTGCTCCCCACTCTCTCTCCCTTCCTGAGTATTTGAGATATATGAAGGAAATGTATTAAAGTTCAAAATCAATTTAATACATTATTATCCATTCATGAGAAAAGGACAAAATATTTATTCTTAACATTTTTTAATCTGTTATCTACTGTAAAATAATTATTTGAAAATTGGTTAAATCACTCATGAACTGAGATTAGATGTGAAAATTTTAAAGCTTCCTTTAAGTGTCTTTGTATAAAAAACATATAAATGTGGGGGAAAACATGAATTAGAAATGTTAGATTATAAAATTAGTAAGCATATACACAGTACATCACTGACTTATCATTTCTGTACATTCTCTAAATTTTACTTCTAGACTTTATAAATGTATTATCATGAAAATGTAAGACACTAAATTCAATGAGCCATTAAATAGATGATAATAATCATGTGTCTCTTTGAATATTAATTAGCTTAAAGACACACAGATAGGAATTACTGCCTATTATGGCCCAAAGAAAACAATACAACCTGAAAGGAAACTTATTTTTGATTATTAAGTGAATTAAGTAGAAGAATCTAATGTAATTTTAGTATCTGCTGCATATATTTGTTTTAATTATTCCTACTTTTAAATGTAAAAGACAAGGAGGGTTTATTTTTTTTAATTGATTTCATTATCTGTGGGGGGAAAATACAGTATCATGTTTTAAGTAAAATTTCTGAAGTATTAACCATGTCTCAAGTTTCCACACAGCAATTATACAGCAATTTAGTACTTTTAAGGCAATTATTTGATTGCAGACACTTGCCTCAAAACATCGCTATGTATCTACTTTACTGGTGGAGAAACTGAGGTCAACAGCATTTAAATAACTCTACTGTAGCCTAAGACTAATTAAACTGAAGATTCCTAGGCAGTGTGCTCACAAATCTGTGCTCTTCATTTCTTTCATATCAACTTATGGACAGAGATATTATTTAATAACACAATGTCATTTATTTTTTACAATGATTAAACAACTCTTAATATGATCACATTTTACAACACAAATCAGAGACTAATTCTATCAATAAATTAATCCCAATAAGATATGAATTCCAGTAAAATATTTCCTGATTCCCTTTATTTTATTATTTTGTAATTGTAAACAAGATAAGTGAATGATATTAAAGAAATATCACAATGTGCTCTACATCCTTGTATCAGTTAGGTGACTGAGAAATGAATTTATACTTGTTAAATCACCCATATTTGTTTGTATTTATTTCTTATACAAACATATACACACAGAAGCATAAGCCCTCATAAACCTTGGGTGCACACACCAACACACATGTGCACATGCACATACTGTAGTGTTCACAGAACTATATTGTACTAGTTCAAAACTGTGTTCTAGCATTAGCAGAATAAATTCTGGCAGTTGACATGGTGTTTTTTGTCTCATTTCCATCAACTATGAAATTGGAGCAAGTGATGATATAGATGTTATAGAAGAAACATAGATACTTTTAAGATTTTATTTGTTTTTTCATGGAATAACTGGGGTGCAGGCCCGAGGTGTGGGGCTAGGGAGTGGGCAGTGGTGAGAGGACCACCAGAGACAGAGTGGGGAGCAGAACAGTCAGACCTACTGAAATAACACTGCTGAGGGGAGCAGTAGGCAAGAGAGAGGAAAGGTCTGCTGCACCATATGGGTTACTTCCGTGGCTGGGAATCAAACTCACTTCTTTATGTAGGGCCTTCATGGTGGTAGCACTGAGCCTTAATCTCTAGGCCACCCAAGAGGCCCTTATTTGCTTTTATATCAGATTAATTTTCAATTTTCTTAATTATAGCTTAGCAAAATAGAGTGTTTTGGATTTTTTTTACTTACAGGTTTAGTGGCAAAGCCAAAAACAACTTTTATAACTTAGACATCTTTTTATAGACTATAACCATCATTTTATAGCTTGTATATTAGACAAACTAAAAGAAAAGGAACTTATTCCATGAGAGTATGCGAGAGGTTTCTATAGTCTGAAAATGTCACGTCTTGATTATATGTTCTATCTCTTACTCTGATGTCTAATGGAGCCTATTGGGAAGGTAGCCATTTTCCTTTCCCTATTTTTAGGGGCACCATAGGTTGACAGTTTTATTTCTATATTTTCTCTGCTACAGACAGAATCCAGATGAAAATGAATTCTGTAGGAATTCGTAGACCACCCACTAAACAACCTCAGGTATAAAAAAAAAATCAATATGGGTCCAACTACAGGAAAATAATTGGCTTTTGCTGTCTGATTGATCTTTTTTTGCTGAATACACCAGACTTACACAGACCTCCTCTATTACAGGACTTATCACAAGTGAGTTTAAATTTTCATGTGCCCTGAAAATTATCCACTTTGAATTATAACAAATATACTCCATTACTTTTTGTTAATATGTAAACTTTGATCAGTGACAATATGCTAGCTGTCTCATTATTAGAAAATAATGCCATGTTATTTCCACTAGCAAACACAATTTTTCAATTACATTTGTTATTGTTTCCTATAGAAAAATAACTTCTGGTTACTGTGGATTGATGTAAAAACCACACACCATGTCCAAGTGGCTTGGGAAATAAAGCATGTCAGTACACTATATTCAGTGGCTATTTAAAAAATAATAAATAAGGCAGCTTGTGCTACAGTGTCAGGATATATAAGCATGCTTTAAGGAAGCGTAGTGTATTACTTCATAGCATTCGCATAGATATGAGTTAAGGTCATATATTCAAATTTGTATGAAAAAAATCTATAGCTCTGGTAGCAGTTGTCATTTACTTAGCAGTTGTCATTTACCATAAAGATAACTCATAGTTTAGAAATACGTGTTTTTCAAATAGAAAATACTAAAATTCTCAGACCAAATCTCCAACTTTTAGTCATAAACACTAATGTTGAAGTATTTTTATATTGAAAATAAACAACCTAAGAATATGTTATGAAGTATCATTATAAAAGATACTAATTAACTAATTAATGTAAATATAAAGATGATGACAAATAAACTGGATCCTGATTATGAATTTTCAGAATGGCATAACTTTTTTCAAGTTTTACTGGATCAACATTTTATCACAAATGAAAATATGCACTACATGTAGCTTAATGTTTTGTAGGTTGGAAAGTAAAACTTTTTATTTGAATCTTTACATCATGAGTGATAATATTTCTTAACTTAATCTTTTAAATTTCCAATCTCTAAAATATGATTAATTTCACCTATTCTAGAAAGAATCATAGTACTGTATAATGGTGGACACATGTTTATCTGAGTGTTTGTTTGAAATAATATTAGGAAGATGTTTTACTAAGATTGTGAAATCCTAAAGCAGTATGTATTCAGACTTAACCAACTGTCTATACATCAAATGATTGTGAATAAATGTGCATTCATTTGCACAATAGCACATAAATGTGTAGTTTTAACTTGAAGTAAAGGGAAAATATGAAATCTGATGCTACGGAATTGCAATTTACTATACCAGTTCAAAGTGATACTTTTTGTAATTTCTTAAGAGACTTAACCTTAATAATTTTTAGAAATTAAAATAAAATATAGTGGAAATGGGCATACATTGTTAAGGACTACGTTTTCCTTACAAACATAATGAAATTTAGGGAGCTCATAAAGCCAAATATATCAGAACTAGAAATTAGTTATTTGTTGTTAAAATAAAAAACATTGTCAAATGATTCTTGAATATATCATATATGCTAATATTACCCTTGAAAAATCAGTTATAAGACAACAGAATCCCAAGAATATGTCAGTTACTATAATACCAGAAATGTTCTGTTGATTGTTCAGTCATAAATGTACTTATGTATCATTAAATATGTTTCATTAGACTCAAAGTATAACATCATAAATAAATACCATTTGTGCATAAAATTAGACAAAGCAGTAAAACCAGAGAGAAATAATAATGTAGAATAATCTTTGTCATTTCATTGCTACTGACCTCCTGTAGGATTGCTATTATCAAAAACCTAAAGGTTTTTGTCCAACACTGATGAAATTCTCTGATTTTCCTATAAACGTTGAGGCTTACAGATCTTTTAGACTTCTTTGCATTTTAATTAACTGTAGTAGTATCATAAGCATCAGAAAATAATATTGGCTCTGTGGTAGAAACTCTGATACGCAGGTAACAATGAGGTAAACCAATTACCTTATGTTGGTCATTGTTTTATGAATTTAATTAATTCATTAAATTATTGAGTATATTCATAATTATACATATATGCTTTTGTAAATTAATAACTATAGATTTCTTGTTCTGGAATGCTTTTCATTCTGAAAAAATCCCATAGTCATTGAATACTTAACAGTTGATAACTTTGTCTTGCATGCTATTTAATCATGTGAAAAAATCTTTTAAGTACAGATATATTATGCCTATTATACTCATGCAGAAACTGAGACCTTAGTAAATTCTGCCTGTGAGCAGAGGTGACAGAGCTAGGAAGGGGTAGAGATTATTCTAAAACTAAGATCTTCTGACTCCTAACTCAGTTCTCTCTTTATAGCACCTTATAACATCACACTACATATACCTTTCCTCCCCTTTGCAACATTGCCAGTGCCCTTTGTAACTCTATCTGTACTGAATAACAAAAATTCTCTCCACAACTCATTATTGCCATTCTTACATACTTATTTCCAATAGATTTTATCCACCCTATGAAGCAGGTCAACATCTTTCTATTTATAAAATCTCTAGAGACTTGTTAATACTTACCTCACATCCATTTATTTTATATCCCAGCCACCTCACCCAGAATCCAGTAGCACTTATCTTCTCAGTAGTGTCAAAAGCCCTCCAGCCTGCAGCATCCTTTATAATAAATAATACCTTTTTACATTTATAACTCACCAGTGACCTCAGATACCATACATCTCTGTAACTATATTTAACTTACTTGTCCAATATATACTTGAGAAGGGGGTCTCCTTTATTGTATTAAAATAATATAATAATATTCAAAAAATTCATTTACCATTATAAAATTATGGTGTAAAGGAAGATACTATAATAGAAACATGTGAGCTGAAAAATACATAATTCCCCAGATGTAGATATTATATTTCAAAACAGAACCAGTTGTAATGTGAATCCCTTTTGTATCTTGTAAATAAGGTCCTTGTGCTTGTGTGATTACATCTATTTGTTGCTCAGCCTAATGGGAACTTACACAGTTTAATGAAACCTGCATGAAAAAATAAAGTCTGTTATCTGGTGTTGACTGATCTGAAGTCTTCACGAAATTGTATCTATTGAAAAAGAACTGATAAGACAGGTTGTCTGAAATTATACCTAGAACATGCAAATGATGGGCTTTTTATATGATAAGGAGGACAATATCACTACAGACCAATGACACGAAGTTTGGGAAGCTGTAACGTAATGAATCCAATCTCTTGCTACCAAAATAAGATCTATGCAGGAAAATTAATAAGTAAATGCCTTCCTTTCATCATGATGGCATTTGGGAGTTTTAGAACTCTGTAGCCCATTAGTCAGTTTAGTTAATGATTCTGCTTATCCTCTTAATCATGTGCAACACATTGACTGAGCTTCATTTAGTTCAAAGTGCCTTTCAGAGGCCTGAACTGAATCTGTGTTTTTGTAAATCTTACCTTTTCAGAGCATAACACAACTTTAGTTCGTATCTCATGTTTTATGATTTTGTCAGAAAATATTTTAAAAATGCTGTTAGATGCAGAAAATGAAAATCTAGCTAAAATCCAAAAACCTTATGGTTTCCCCTGTTTGACTATACATACTCATGACTTAATTAATGCTGGAAGCATACATTACATTCACAGTAATTTCCAATAAAAATAAAAATAATGCATTGCTTCTGTGTGTGATCAGGGAAATTCAAACTAATATACTCAAAATATTTTAAATAAGAAATATTCATGCACTGCAAAGTCCATGAAAAAAAAAGAATGATTTAGTTTTTTTCTTTATTGAGAATACCTAATGTTGATCAACAATTTTGAATAAATTAATTCACTCCCTTTAGATTTTAGAAAAAAAAAAGTTGCATTATAAGAAATTGTTAATGTTGGCAACTAATAAAATACCTATGACTCATAAAATATAGGAACTATATTCTTTAATTCCATCTCTTTCTTTTCCTTCTATTTTCCATCCATCCTTCCTTCACTCCTACCCTAACTCTAACCACTCAGATATGTTTAATGTGAATTATGTTGTCAAACATACATGGTTTCATATGTCCATTTTGAATTACATTAATGGTATTATCAATATAATCATCTTTTAACATCTTCTCACTCAACATAGTGATTATATAATCATATGTCTATATTTAGATCCGACTTACTACTACTGCATGAAGACTGTCACTCCATAATGTTCATCTTCTACATATTTCCTACCCAATTTAATAATTATAGTTACTCAGATTGCCTTAAACAGCCTGATGACAAAAACAAATATTATGATAAATATCTTCATTCATATTTTTTTGGGATCTATGTGGGATTTTTTTTCAATAATGTATAGTAATGACATCACTAAGTCATAGCATATACTAAACTTTACTGTGTGCTCTCCCTGTGGTGACTGAGTCAGTTTGCATTAACATTAACAAAGCATGAAGAGTCTCCTACTCCAATATCTCAGGTCTCTTGACATTATCAAAATTTCTGATTTATGCTAATAAAGAATCTTACTGTTTTTAAAGTAGCATTCTCTGCTTAGTAATGATTTTTAACTTCTCTGAAATATTGTTATTAACTTTCTTGGCTCTTTCTTTTATTGATGTTTTTCTTCATTAGCTTTAATTCTTTTTTCTTAATGAGAATTCTTGTCTTCTGTTGATTTTCAATACTTTCTCTAGGTCATAGTTTGAAAACTTTTCCTCTAAAGGACTAGATATCAAATATTTAATCTTTGTGGACTGTCTAACTTTGTCATAAGTACTTAACTATGTTATAATAACATGAAAAGTTTCTTGATAATACATAAAAAAATGAGTGTGGCTGTGTTTCAGTGAAACTTTGCTTACAGAAAACAGGACATTGACTAGATTTGACCTAGAGACCATAACTTTCTGAAACCTAATGAACATAAATGGCAAAATCACTGAAAACAATTTCAGAAATACTGATGGCAAAAAAGATAATGAGACGGGCACAGAAATCATTAAAACATGGCAGATATGGATCAGAAACTTAATACTGAAGTTATGAAATTATAAAATTGATAGAAATAAGTTTAGGAGACTATCTTTGTTATCCTATCCATGAAAGTTATGAGGCAAAGAGAGAAACCAGCCATCAAACATAAAAGCTGATGTGCAAAAATAAACAAATGAGACTACATAAATCTAAAACACTTCTGCACAGCCAAAGAGTCATGTATCCAAACAAAAATATTGCTTACTGCAGGAGAATAGATATTTGCACATTATACATTTGATACAGGGTTAATGTCTAAAATATACAAAGAACTCAATAAATTGGAAGCAGTATGGAGATTCTTTAAAATGCTAAAAATTAGGGGCCTCCCTGGTGGCACAATGGGTTAAGTAATGCACTATGAAGCAAACTTCAACCACTGCAGCACAAGTGTGATCCCTGCCACTGGCAGTGGAGGTGGCCCACATGGTGCAGCAGACCACTCCTGCCTTGCCCGCTGCTCTACTCAACAGTGTGTTTCAGTAGATCTGCCTGTTCTGCTCCCAACTCTGTCTCTGGTAGATCTTCTCACCTCCTGTGGACTGGCCTGTACCCGAGACCTTGTATGCATAAATAAATAAATCTTTAAAATAAAAAAACTAAAAATTAGCAATTCCATATGATTTGGTCGTTCTGAGTGTTCTGAAAAAACAGAAAAACAAATCCCAAGGGATAAATGTAACTCCCATGTTTAATTCTGCAATATTTACAATAGCCATGAACTGAAGACAACTTAAGTGTATATCAATTGACAAATAGATAAAGATGATCTATACTATACTATGGAATACTACTGAGCTATTAAAAAAAGTGAAATTCTGTCATTTGCAACAAGACAGATGTACATAGAGGGGACTATGCTTAGTGAAACTAGGTAGAGAAATACAAACATGACATAATTTCATTTATTATGTTATATATAGAAAATAAACAAATGATATTAAGAAACAAAAATAAATGTTTGTATTATAAGATCTATTAGTAGTAACCATAAGGGAATGGTTAATGAAGGTGGGTAAATTGGTAAATATATATAAAATACTTATCATCATTTTATTATATTTGTACAAATTTTCTATTTATGCATTTGTTTATATTTTGTACATGGAACACATAAATATCTTAAAAATATAAGCTTTGTAATTTTATAGATTAGAGGCAGTAAGTTTTCATCACTTTTGAAATTGTGGGAATATAACTAGTTAAATACAAATTTTGGATAATTATAGCTAATATTTGGAGACTTATTAATATTTAAATTAATGTTATTAATCTAGCAAACTAATAGAGTTGACATTTAATAATCTTGGATAGTATCAGTATCTGTCTCCAAACCTAGAAAGTGTTAGTGAAGTCTAAAAAATTATAAAACCACCTCAGAGTTTCAGTTTTAAATATACTAGTATCTTTTCATCTTTAGAATAAACCCAGAATAAATCTAGGGGTTCATTCTGGAACCTCCAGTACCATAACATCTTGTCATGTGGGGAACTCCAGCCAATTGATACTACCAATTTCCTCTGCTATAGCCCCTGTGTTTTCAATTTAGTCCTTACCTAACTTTGATTTCACACTGCGTCATTGTGATTCTCACCTCCTTTATGATACCCTCTGACTTAGCAAACTGTAAAATTGCTCCCTTCTTAAACATACTGCTCAACCAATGCTCTGTTCATACAAACAGCTGAATCTGGCTGGAGCAAAATATATACTACCCGGAGTTACTGCACTTTAAATTTATAACACATTTCATGTAATTCCTAAGCTGGTCACATTCTATGTTTCCTGAGTGAATTTCATCTCTACATTTCATAAATAGATTTTTCAAATCTTGTTTTTGTTTTCCTAAACATTTCTATAACCCTCTGTTCCCTCATATTTCAGAGACACTTAAAATCTGACATTTAGAGTATATTTTTGATGTCTGTGGAAGAAATTCAAGCTTTTATAAATCTGAATGGAAAAATAAAATAGAATATTTTGATTAAGATTTAACTGAACTTTAACTTTCTCTTTACCTATGGATTTAGATAACAAAGGAGTGTTTTAACAAAATCTATGGATTTTTTTTACCAATAGAAAATTCACTGTCATACTACAATTGTAGATATCTAGAAATATATGTATCTTCATTAATACTTAAGAGTGACATAGTTTTAAAATTATCTGCTCAGTCCTATAACTTAATAAATTAATAAGAAAATATACTTGCTATTACATAAATCTAATTCCTATTAACATTTTGGGAAACAATTTTCATCATAACTAAAAATTTGTAATCTTTGCATGTTTACAAAGATTTGTAATCTTGTATATTATTTGTATCTTATGTGATCTTATATCTTACTTGTAAAATACATATATCTTTGTAATTTACATATATTATTTTATAAATTTGCTCAGAGTCTATTATAATAATAAAAGATCCAACACATGCACGTACATGCACACAATATTTTAACTGATGACCTAATTCCTTAGTTCATAGGATCAAAAACACAGGAAAGAGTTACTTCATCTTAACCCTATAAAATCTATCCATATGTTTGATCTTGTGTTCTTATTTTCAACTTTATTTCCAGTTAAAATGATATTCTGTGCTATCTGCTAAGGTCAAACATTCCATTTATGCACAGAATTCTTTTCTTCTCTCCAATTTAAGATATAATCTCCCCTGCATCCTTTTTTACTCGTAGGTAGAAATGCATCAGCAATGAAAGTTTTTCATCACCATTGTATTAGAAATAAATAAATATTCCAGTGAGCCTTGTAAGTTCTTAATTTTTTTCAGTGGTTGCAAGGTACTTTGAGATACTACAGGTTTTTTGTTTGTTTTTTTTTTTTTTTTTTTTGCCTAAAACTTCACTCTCACTGGAATGAGTCTTTGAGAATAAAATATTTATCTATTGTATTCACCACTAGCACTTAAGCTAGAGTATGGTAGGAACTCAATAAATATAGGTAGGAATTACAATAAAAAATAAATATAGGTAGGAATTACAATAAAAATAACCAAAAGTAATAGACAGCAATTTTCCCTGAACAAGGCATGTTAGCTACTTATAGACTTGGAGCAATGGGAGCATCAAATATTGCTTACTAAAAGTGCTGAGAAACATGCAAAGGTAAGATCCTATTGAATGAGAATGGGTCACTGTTAAATGGTGATATATTAGTTTCTACAAAAGGATAAACACAGAACAAAACTAGTGAATGGCATTATAGTATTTATAAACAGTGCCAACTTTATACACTTGAGCATGTAACTTGAAAAGTTCATAGAACTTCCTGCTTAGAAATCCCTCTTCCGATTATGCTCAGCAAAATAAGTCAGAAGGCAAAAGAAAAATACTAGATGGTTCCTCCCCTAGGAGGAATATAAGGGAACCAAATAAGGATCAAGGAAAGGAATAAGGAACAATAATAACATAAGGAACAATAATAACATAAAGACACAAAAACCAAAAATGAAAAGACAAGGACAAATTGAAGGCACCTGGTAGGGAGGGAAGAGGGGGTGGGTTGAAGGCAGACGGGAGCATGGGGGACTGAGGTGATGGTGCACTGGTGATATGGTGATGGGAAATACATGGGGATTACAATTGATGTCAAATAATATAAATTAAAGGGAATAAATATAAACAAACAAATGAATGAATGAATAAAAGAAATCCCCCTTCCCACTTATTTTTATCTTCTACTTCAGTTTTGTTATCTTAAAATTCTTAACAATATTTTGAACAAGGGCATTTGCAGTTAAATTTGACCTTCAAGTGATATTAGCCAGGCCTGCGTGAAAATATGAGCTTACACATTTAGTTTATGCATTTTTTTATTTAAAATATGTAATACAGTAATTGTTCTTATTCAACATTTGTATTACTCATGTACTAGATGTTAGGTTCATTTATCATTTCAAAGTTTAACTTTCATGATAATTTTGCAGGATTTTAAGAATATATTGGTGAATTTATCAAGTAAAAAAAATATTTAAAAAGTAGATCCATTTGTTTAGTCAGTTCTTTTATATGCATATATCAGAATTTTAGTTCAGAATAAAATCCAATCTAATAGCACAACATATAGATACATTCACTGCATAAAGGTATAAAAATCAGGGACTCCCTGGTGGTACAGGGGTTAAAGTCTCAGCACTATCAAGCTATCTCCAGCCACTACAGCATGAGTCTGAACCCCTAACAGGGAGCTAACCTACATGGCATGGCAGTTCTCTTTAGGCTCGCCCGATGCTCCCCTCAACAGTGTATTTCAAGAGATCTACCTGTTCTGCTCCCCATCCTGTCCCTGGTGGATCCTCTCACCCCTGCACCTCTGGCCTACACTCCATTTCTTGTATTCATAAATAAATTAATTTTTTTTTAAAAAGAGATATCAGATTCAGTATTTTTAAGTAAGTCTATACTATTCAAAATATGAACTTACCAAACATTTCCAGTTGAAATGTTTTTCTTCCAGATGTTGCATACCAATTCATTGAGTAGATATTTTGATATTATGATTTTTGATTTAATTGTTGTTAAAAATTTTTCTAGCAAATCACAAAGTCATTGCCTGAAGATGCATACTGTCTAATGTTTGATATTCCTTTTGCTTTTAGAAGCTATTGTTTTCATAACTGTAATTTACAAGTTCTAAGCTACCATAGCACCACCATGTATCAGGGACCAAAAGAATAATATTTTGGTAGAATCTGTGATTTTGGAAATCTATAAAACCTTAAATATGACATTAACATATAGTATGTATAACCCTGACCAATTACAAGTAGGAAAATAAACATATGATATCATAATCTGTATTTTTTTTTGAAAATGTATCAGGGTGTATTTCTCCTTGGTTTTAATCTTAGTATAAATTACAGGAAATATTTTTTAAGTATCTTTTTGTATTACAGTTTTATATTATGGGTGTTTTCATTAGTCTGAGATTCAGGTAGTATACTGTGTCAGATTCCAGTCCTAACTCTGTCCTTTATCAGTTTTATGCCTTAAAAGACATGTTAAATTCTTTTACATTAGGGTTACTATTTATTACATTAGGGTTACTATTTATAAACTGTGAGCTTTTTTTACCTCAAATTCTATAGGAATTGTAGATATAATATCTAAATCTTTACAGATTAGGCATGAATAAAAATAAATCTTTCCAAATTAAAACACTGGAACCTGTGCTTTCAAGGAAACATTGTCTCCTGTGTTAAATTTTAATCACTTTACTAATTCTTGTATCTTTTAAGTAAATATCAGAGCTATATCTTAAGAATTTGCATATGCTCAGTCTTTGTACCATTGCTTAGGAAAGTGCCCCACTTAGCCTGGGCCTCTGGACCTAGGCCCTGAGTTCTAGAATCCCTTCCTTGAGATTTTCCTTCTGGTGGACTGGGAGTGGTCATGTTATCAGTGCCATCATAGTGAAGTTTCTCTAGACTAAACTGAATGCTGAGTGGGCTATTTGTCCTATTTCTTCTCTTGGGGATGCTCTCTTATCCTCTCTGCTCCATGAAGGCAGCTGGTTACATATAAATTAAAGAATGATGGCAGCACTCTGTCCTACTGGATATCAACCAGTAATGCTTGGCTTGTGTCACATATGTGAGTCCCTAGTGAACTCTAATACTTTCAAGTTCCAAACCTGGTGCTACCTCCACTGAAACTCCCAAGAAGTGCAACAGTAAAATCAGGTGTCCAATATCTTGAGTACCTTGTACTGCTGACCAGCCAGCATGATCCTTCACTGCTGCACTGGCTCTAGTCACACAGCAGACAGTCATCTCAGACAGCTGTGATGCCATTTGTGCAAGGGATATCCATTTGTTCTCTGGTACATGTGAAAGACAGAGGAGAACAGATCCATCAGAGTCAAGCAAGGAATGGAGTTGCTATTTCACTCATTCAAGGTCAGTCCTATGCTGAGGGGAATATTAGAATTGCAGCAAATACAGTCTAATAAATTTAAGAGAAGAAATGATTAGATGTGTTATTCCACCTGCATGTTATAAAATATCCATTTGCAATTTTAACAAAGAGAAAATGAAATGTCTTTCTTATCAAAGAAAAACAGTTAACAACCTTTGAGAGAGAGTCATTAGAAGCAAATATTCATTGCGCAGTGGATGACACATTGTAATAAATGTCATTAAGAGCATTGAAATTGTCATTAGTAAATTGTGTTTCAATATAACTTTCCCAAAAAGCGATCAATAATTTTGTAATTTTGTCTTATGGTAGAAATACTGAAATTGTATACAACAGTTTATTTAACAATAAAGAATAGGAAGAGATGATTCCTGCATCTGAATAGTATGAGCTAGAGCCTGCGCCTTGGGCGATGCAAAATAGTCTCTCAAGCACTAATTGGGCAATATGATAAGAAGTCATATAACCACCACTGTATTTTTATCTATTTATTTACTTATTTCATGGGATTGGAATGTCTATTTGCTAATAGAGGTGTAGTTGACATTTAACTTTTATTTTAAATCATTGATAAGTATTTTTATTTACCATGGATCTTTATTTTGTGGAACATATGTTCATCTAATTTTTTTAATAGAATAAACCCTATAAAAGTATATCACAGTTGGGGACTTCTCATTTGAGTACAGCTCAGGATTAAGAAACATTGTTCTGGGCCCTCCCTGGTGGCGCAGTGGGTTAAGCAGCGCACTATGAAGTAAACCACAGCCACTGCAGCACGAGTTTGATCCCTGCTGCCGGCCGGGGAGGTGACCCACATGGTGCAGGCAGACCTCTCCTGCCTGGCCCGCTGCTCCCCTCAGCAGTGTGTTTCAGTCAAGCTGCCTGTTCTGCCCCCTGCTCTGTCTGGTGGATTCTCTCACCTCCCCGCACCTCTGGCCTGTACCCCAGCTCTTGTAAGCATAAATAAGTAAATCCTAAAAAATAAATAAATAAATAAAAGAAACATTGTTCTACTACTACAAATTACTAAATTTGCTAGATCTACTATAATAGGAAAATTTCACAATTTGCTGAGCCCAGTGTGATCTAAAAGTGCAGATTATTGTATTGAAATATTAAGAATTGGGGCCTTCTTGGTGGCGCAAGAGATTGAACACTACACTGTGGAGCTTCCACAGCCACTGCAGTGTAAGTTCGATCCCCGGCCAGGGAGGTGACCCACATGGCACAGCAGACCTCTCTTGACTCATCCCCTGCTCCCCTCAGCAGTGTATTTCACTCAGTCTGCCTGTTCTGATTCCCACTCTGTCTCTGGTGAATCCTCTAACCTCCCTTTACTCTGGCCTGTACCCCAGCTCTTGTATGCATAAATAAAATCTTTAAAAAATAAAGAAACATTATTAAGAATTTTGAGATAACAGTGGGGCAGAACATTAAAACAACCACTGGATCTTTCCAAACCAGAGTGCTATTGTTACAGGGCAACCCTAATATAAAATGGGTTTGCCTGACTGGGTCCTCACCCGCAAGCGCCTGAATGGCACTTATAATGCCCCAACTGCAGGTACACACAACAAAGGTTAATAAAGGGTTTTATTTACAAGGGAAGGAGAAATAGCATAGTGAATAACACAAGGGGAGGAGAGGGATACAGATCTGTAAATATCCTACCAGTTCCTTGGAGCTGGAACCCAACGGTGCGCTGAGAGCTGACTCCCAAGGAAAAAAGGACCCCCCCAAGGCCCACGTGTCTGCTTTTATATTCAGCCTGGCTGCTCAGCTCCACCCTCAGGTCCCAGTGATCTGCTCTTTGATAATGATCTTATGGGATTTGTAGTCCTTGGATTTTGTAGGTCTGGAATGGGGGTCGAAGTCCATAACCTATTTGTATAATCCATTCAGGAGGGTTTTCCCCCTAACACTATGAGGTTGCACAAGTATCAAGGTTGTGAAGCTGTCCTTGGACTTATTATAAGCCACTACATAAATGATCATGTTCTGGTTTTGTGTTGCTCCTGCTCCACTCATTCTTGAAAATAGGCAAAGATGTGACTCTTATAAATGCACTAGTTTCCTTCTTATCTATGGACACTATCTAATTTTATCTATGAACATTCATTTCTAATTATGCTAACTCCAAAAATGTCTTTACTAACTGAATCAAATTAAAATATCTATGTTTTTGCTTCCATGATTTATTTTATGATGTGCTGCAGATTTTGTCTGCAAGATTGAGTTAAAAAAAAAAAAAACATGATCCTTGCCCTCAATTTTTATTAAATTGGGAAAATAAGTATACTTTATTTTACATATAAAATGTATTGTTTATTTTAGATTATTATAGAACTACTATCATGTTAAAGAATGACTTATTTTAACAATTTGATTTAAACTTAACCTGCAATAGGATTTGAAAGGGGGAAACGATTAGAGTAGCTAGACCAGTAAAATAATACCAAACTGGATTCTGATGAATGGAAAAGTATTCACTAAGAGATAGATCATCAGGTGATTTGAAAATCTTGAAGAACAGGTAGAAGATTTAAACCTTAATGCAATAGCAAATACAAAGATATTAGAGTCTTATTAGAGTGCTGAGCCAGGGAATTGCCTGACAACAATAGTGTGATAAGGAGAATAATTTGAGAGTAACACCCAGTATGGAGAAGTGACTGGAGTTAGATAAAGAAAGGTGAGGATAAAAGAATAAACACAACACTCCCAGTGGGATAGTGGTAAAGCTGTTGGATTAGGTTATTTGGGAGAAATCACTGGGTAAGACAAAACCAAGAAAATGATCAAAAACAAACATGACAGGGTATGGAAACATTTTGGTACAAGGAAATGTTAAGATGATTCAAAGTAAGACAGAGGGGATGATTAAAACTATGAATCCATGAACTAGCAAATGCATAGCCTGACTATAGCTACATAGATATTTTAATTTTCTCAAATATAAAGAAATTTAAATATTTCTAAAATGTCATTAAGTTAGCTGAAATACCTCCCCAGTTGTAACATTTAGGGCATTAAAAAGTGTAGACCATCTTAAAAGTATGTATTTTAATATTGGTTTTATAAAATTGATTTTTTAAATCCAGTATAAGCACTTTTCAATTAAAACTAAAATCTTTGTTTTGTTTCTAAAGTGCCCAGGAAAGCATGTTATGCATATTTTAAAATTAAATATAGAGTAGGAATAGTAGTAACTTAATTGCATTTCGGCTGGATTGTAAATATAAAAAAAAAAGAAAATCATTGCAGTTAGAGTAATTTATAGTTATATAATTATTAGTTTTATTTGCTCTTAGAATATTTCAGTTGTTAAATTTCAGTCCTAAAAGCTATCTTCAATTTAATATTGATTGTTAAAAGAATATGTTGAAATGTATTGTGTGTGTAAGTATAAATATATAGAATGTTGAAAACTGCTCCCATTAAGTTACCTTAGTTTCTTTCAAACAATTACATTCTGATTAAAATATATTATTCACAGAAGGACCATAAAATACATGTCTGCACTTCTTGGCATATATCAAAAGATCCCACAATTTATTCAGTCCTCGGTGATATGTTTTGATGACTCGCTTTACATTTTAGTCATAACATTTTTCTAAAACACAACTGCAATTACTTACAAAAAACTGTAAAATATTTTAACATGTGCTAAATTCTGCTATTATGCAGATTCTGCAGTGATTTTAGTGATGATGGATTTAAATAATATATTTAAATTGTACCCTTTATCAGACTTGTAAAAACTCATAGCATACAAAATAAAAATAGAAAATTAAAGAGAAAATGAAAATATTAAATATTAGCAGGGAAGAACTTCCAGAAATATTAGAGAAATGCATTATTACAAGTAATTATTTTAATTAAAGGTCATAATAAAAAGATGCCCAGAAAGTCAATATAATGAGGCTATGCTAGGCTGTAGCAGCACACGAATTCCTACGAAAACGATGACCATGTGGAGTACCCATCCCATTTTAAATAAAGCTCCATATGCTTTAAATTTGGGAGCTCTCATCAGGCACGAGCATTCTGCCTGACTTCAATTGTCATTATACGACAGAGGGAGAGGGAATTTCTGAGTGAGCCAGAGCCCAAACTATTTAGAGCTTTCTAGAGTAAAGTCAACATCTTCGAATTGCAATTTTAAGCAAATGGGTAGGCAGTGCAGGCTGTGGAAAATTGGTATTATGCACTCCCTGTGGCTTGTACCACTTAGCTGCTGAGCCGCAGAATTTAGCCTTTGTGGAAGCTTCTGGGTGGTACTGAAGGCTGAGACTACACTAAGGGAAATAAAGCTCATGTTCATTCAAGCATACCCTCAACCCAAACTTTACAATCATTTGGATGAGTGCAATGTACAATCTGAGGGAAAAAAAGCTCAACTGTGTGAGTCAGAAAACAGAAAAAAAGTTGGAATGTGAAGACCTTACCCTCAATTTACTTCTGCTTTCACTGAGTAATTCTTGGATGAGCAGAAGTTAAAGAGAGATGAATGCCAAAATTTAGAATTTGCTCCCAGTCAAAGAAAGAAAATATTGATTCTTCATTGTGGAATAATCTTGTGTAATATAGAAGATCATGAGAAGAAACTATGTGAGAACAGCTGTTTAATAATCCTCTCAGGTTCAGTTCCCCACTAGGCATGTACAGATTTTATCACTGGGCATATCACTTTGTCTTATATGGGAAATGATACAAGAGAAATCCTGGCAAAATAATTAACAATTTAACATATTTTTACCTCTATATTACTTTTGCTTCATTTTTTTCAATCTTGTATTATCTTGACTTTCAAAAATTTCTGTATTTTCAAACTACCCTCTGCAAGCCAATATTTTCTGTCAGACAACACTTTCAACCAAACAAAGTTGTGTATGAGAGCTTACAGATAAAAGTTCCATTGTTTCTAAAGCATTTGATATTCTAAACCCAAATAATTGATAAGATTGTGTTATTTCAAGGACCCAGATATGCAATAATGTTATGACTGTTGTTTGTGAAGAATATTTAGCACAGCTTTACATTGCTAAGAATCCTGCTTGATATTCCTGTACATTATTTTAAAAAATGAATATTCCCTACTAATTTTTGTTCTCATGAACAACTACAAGAAAGTGACCTAAACATTTGAAGTGACAGGCAGTATCAGAAAGTGATAGAAAAGATTCAGTTAAGGTACAGGAACAAGTAAGTAATACAAAGATAATGAGATAAGAAAAAGATCCATTGTCAGTTTCCACCTTAGTAGTTTGCATGTTATGGAAAGGTTACTCTCTTTAGCTCCTTAACACAGAATAGTAATATTTCAGCAAATCTGCCTGTTTTGCTCCCCCACTCCATCTCTGATTCACCCCTCACCACACCTCCGACCTACACCCCAGTTCTTAAATGCATAAATAAATATATCTTTTAAAAAATAATAATATTAATAAACGGAAGGAAAGGATCAACAATTGTAAAACAATTATAACTATAAAAATTAAATTTAACTATAATACAAGTTATTAATTCAATATGAATGTGTACTAAAAATTCAGTAATAGCTAGAAGAGGGAAGGCATCAATATAGCTCACGATTAATTTAAACTATTTCATTTCAAGTTGGAACAAAACTTTATTTGTATATATTTGACATCACTTGTAATCCCCATGTATTCCCCATCACCATTTCACCAGTGCACCTCTGTCCCTTGTGCTCTTATCTGCCCTCAACCCTCTCCCTTCACCCTCCCCACCATGTGTCCCCAATTTGTCCTTGTCTTTTTGTTTCTGTTGTGTTTTATTATTATTATTGTTATTGTTATTACTGTTTTATTCTTTTCCTTGATCCTTATTTGGTTCCCTTATATTCCTCCTAGGAGGGAAAACATCTGGTATTTTTCTTTTGCCTTCTGACTTATTTCACTGAGCATAATCCCTTCCAGCTCCATCCATGTTCCTATGAATGAGTCTAGTTTATCTTTTTTGATTGCTGAATAGTATTCCATCGTGTATATGTACCATAGCTTCCTGATCCAAACATCTGTTTTTGGGCATTTAGGTTGTTTCCAGGTCTTACCTGTTGTAAATAGCGCTGCTATAAACATAGGGGTTGCAGGTATTCTTTTGAGTCAGTGTTTTTGTGTCTTTGGGTATATTCCTAGGAGTGGGATTGCTGGATCCTATGGAAGTTCCATTCTTAGTAGTTTGAGGAACTGCCATACTGCTATCCATAATGGTTGGACCAGCTTGCAACCCCACCAGCGGTGTAAGAGAGTTCTTTTTTCTCCACATCCTCACCAACATTTGTTGTTGCTAATTTTTTTTTTTTTTGATATGTGCCATTCTCACTGATATAAGGTGGTATCTCATAGTGGTTTTGATTTGCATTTCTCTAATTACAAGAGATAAACATTTTTTTCATATGCCTGTTGGCCATTTGCATTTCCTCTTTGGAGAAATGCCTTTTCAGAATTAAGTTCTTAATGCAGAGTGATGAGTTCCAGGAAATATTTCTGGAACTTTGCTCTAGTGTTGTTCTGAGTGGCAGTTCTTGGTATCCTGCCCCTGAAGCTTTGCCATGCATTGCATCAGGCTCTCTTCAAATGACCTGAAGGAAACCATCCCTATTGTGACAAAAACTGTTTTGCCCTTATACTTAGCAGACTAGAATAATCAGAAAATTAATTACCCTCCAGTCTCTTAAGCAACCCTAAACAATGACTGACTGAAAATAACAGTATGTAAATTCTTCAGCTCCTACACTCTCAGAGGGAGTTACTTCTGTGCAACACACTCCCAGAATCCCAGCAGGATTATTCTCCTGCTATCCACAGTCATAATTGACTCGATACCAGAACTCTAGCTTACACTTGAATACCTGTCTCAAATTCCACATGAGAAAACATAAACTAAGAAATATGTTATATATAGAGAGGCAGAGAAATTCAACAGTGGTAGTTTCATTTTCAGGTCCTTTTTAAAACCTGATAACATTTTTAGATTCAGAGTCCTAAAAATGCATGTACAGACACACACACATTTATACAATCATTCATCTAATAATTGCTTATTGATTTTGTGTAAGATGTCACATCCTATTAGGCAAGGTCACCTGTGTATGGTAGAGAAGGAAGTCTTAAAGCTTATATGAAAACAAACCCAAAACAAATCCATTTTGTTCAGTTACAGTGAATGCCATACACAGGGACCACAGGTACTGTAGACCCCAAATTCATAACCCATAAAGATAAGATAAATAGAGACATACATTTGAAGTAATAGATTCAAAAAATCACAAAAATAACTGAATATTAAACATAATAGGACAGTGATATACTAGAGATGATATTCTCAGTGTGGGGAGGAAAATTAAGAAGAAAATGTAAGGAAACTGGATCCATTTCATATGAAATTTAAAATCTGAAGGCATAAAGGGATGTGTGGGGGGGTATATTTAAAAATGGGAGGAATGTGAAGTATTAGGGATTTAGGGAATTCTGTAGTGACTAGTTTTCAAAAGACATACCCATAATGTATCATGTCTCCTGTATTAATGACCTTATGGAGTTCCCACCCATATAATATCTGTGCTGACCACATGTCTTGTTTTAGCCACTAGAGTAAAATGATGGTTTACCAAATTTGGGCTTGAGCTTTAAGGAATCCTGCCAGCTTTTGTTTTTTTCATGTTTGAGGTGCTGTATGAGTCTGGCTTCCCAATTGGAAAGAACACAGAGAGGAGAGTTGTATAACTGCCTGAGAAAAGCCTAGCTGCACCTGTTTTCCAGCTGACACCAGACATTCCAGTGTCCCAGCTGAGCCACTACTCCCGTTGTCCCCCAGGCTTCCAAACCATGGCAGCCTGTCCAACAAGAGTTGAAAGAGAGAGCTGTGCAGCTGATCCCAGCAAACCCACAGACTGGAGAGGGAATGAGTCTTCTCTCATTTTAAATTGCTAACTTGAAGCTTTTTCTTACATAGTATCTAGCTGAAAATATCTTATCTGCTAGGGAGAGGATTTTACTTCCTGTGCTGAAGTAATATTCCTGTCCAACACTTTTATTTCTCCACACCCCCCTCTCCACCTTTGTGTCTATCTGGGTGTAATTTATCTCAATCTATAAGTGAAAATTATGAAACTTTAAAAAAAAAATTGTCCTAACAATTTTCTAAAACCAAGATCTTATAGAATGTGGAGCCTACAGTTGCATTTTCCAAACTCTAATGGCTAAGCTGTTTGCCCAATATAGGCATTCTTTATTTTTGTAAATGATTTATTTTTTTATGCATGCAAGAGCCGGGGTACAGATCAGAGTAAAGGGAGGTGAGAGGAATCACCATAGACAGAGTGGGGAGCAGAACAGGTAGATCTACTGAAATACACTGCTGAGAGGAGCAGCAGGTGAGGCAGGAGAAGTCTGCTGCACCATGTGGGTGGGTCCCTTCCCTGGCAATGGCATTGTTAAAGGAACTGCTCTTGATGAAGCCCAATCAGTCATGAGCTATCAGGATCAAATCTTTAATTTAATAGAGCCACATTTGTTGACTTAGTGATGTATTCAGGAGGAAATCTGGCATGCTACTCAGTAACAGGAAAAGGAAAGCTACTTTTTAAAGTTTTGGTTCATTTGAAAGTATTCTGAGAGGGTCTGGGTGAACTAGGCTATTTTTGAGGAGGGTTGAAGAAAAACTTATTAACAAGGACTAGGAGCTATCACAAGGCAAGGCCAGTTTAACATCTGGTGTTTTCATTAATACATTAAAATAGCTAAATGCATTTGGGCTACCATCGGGCAAAAAAGCAGCAATCATTCCAACAGGAGGTCATTAAAACTTTTATAATTACTGCAGGACTTTGGGGAAAATGATATTATCTCTAACTTCATACCTGATTTTATCTGTTGTCCTCCCAGTATGATTAATGGTAGGGTTGCTTTTTCTTTCTTCATTTCAAGGTACTTTTTACTTTAATTCAGATAAATCTGTACCACTTCATTTTTATATCTTGAAAATTTATGTTTTAAACAATGCTAAATAATTTTAATGTAGAAAATCAATTTTAAAATGTTATTTTATACTCACAGCAATTTATGAAAACTGCAATATATAATTGTTACCAGAGAAAATAAATTATTAATTTCATTTTTAATTTTAATTTTTTTAGTTTTATTGACATATTATTGATATACAACATCATATTAGTTTAAGGTGATTAACATTTTTATATATGTATATATTGTATATATTGCAAAATGACTACCAAAATATGTTTATTGTCCATCATATAGTTACAACATCTTTTTCCTGTGAAGTACCTTTAAGATCTACTCTCTTAGCAAATTTCAAGTATTATTGACTATTATTTGTATTTTAAATTCATCAATGAATTCAACAAACATGCTTTGAACATCTATGGGTTATGTTTAGAGGTTTTCAATTAACAGATAATGGTGGTGACAAAAAATAAGAATTATATCTCTTTGTCCCAGTTCAATTCTTTTTTTTAACTAGCTAAGTTATTCTAACTGTATGATTGCTTAAAGTACAGTAGATCAAATTGTGTGTACCAATTTAGAAAATCCTAAAATTCAAAGAAATTTGGTAGAATTACTTCTAAATATGCATAGCAGATGCAATGTAAATATGGATGTAATCATTTTCAAGTACTAGAACCTTTTCACAGTCTTTGACTACAAAGTAGAAAATTATCACATACCATCTGGTCTGTGTTATATCTCTATGGCAGTTTTTCTAATGTAAATTGTTCAAGGTCAGTCTTTCTGTAAGCTCTCCAATGTGCAAAATCAGATATAGACTTAACATTACCATATAAAGGCAATTAGCATTGTTTACATCAGGCAACTGCAAAACGAAGTTCTAAATTTCAAGTGTGATTTCCATAATGCATTCATCATAATGTGGAAATGAGTATTTTACTAAAAATTTAATTTGCTTCAGCACAATACAGTTTTATGTAATCAAAAATCAAATTCTGAGTGACACTGGATTGATAAGTCTATTTTCTCCTGTATCTTTATTTCATATTGAAAGTGTTGTATCATTTCTCTTTTCTGTCCAGTACTTAGATATCATAATAAAATTGTGGCAAAGCAATTGTTTTATATGTTGTAGAAAGAATTTGTAATGGAGAAATGTTTCATGGTTTCATGTACTAATCTTTTCCAGACCTGTTTCATTCTTGCTTAGGTCTTTAAATATATATTTTTATATTTGGGGATGATTCAGCATAAGATGAGTACAAATTTTAAAGTTTAACTTTTCTCATTTTGTGTGAATTGTTGGTCATCTCTTTTATAACTAACCTGGGTTTATGATACAATCAAAAATGTATTTCTATAAAATTATTTATAACATAATACTTAATTCCATTTAAATAAGCAATCTGGTTAATATCACAGAGGCAGCTTGACTTAAATATTTGTCCACAAGTAATTAGTCTGTCATGTGATAAAAACATCTAAGACATTTTGTTAAGAAAGAACAAATTATCAAAAGAAAATAAATGAGTTAAATGTTTTGTTTGTTTGTCTCAAAATAACAGCAATGAAGTAAGAATGAGACTGGCATCAAACTTTGCCATCAGAAACAGTGGTTCTTAGAAGATTTCAAAATATTACTTCAAATTTATAATAGAAAATATGTTTAAACTATTATTGATTTTAAACTACTTTTCATTTTGGCACTGAAGAACATGTACATTTTACTTCTTACAAATATTTATGAAGTACTTCAGAATGTATTTAGGAAAATTAGACACAAAACCAAAGCAGAAAATATAGAATGAAATATATAATATATTCCCCAGAGAAGTAAATGGCAGGAAGTGTCATGTTGACAACTCTGAGAGAGAACAGGGGAAACTTTAGATTGAACTATGAATGAGGACCCCAATAAATACTAACTCTAATGGGGAAAAGATTCATATGAAATAGTACCTCAATAACTTGGAATAACCTCTTAAGTGTGAAAATAAAGGAAGAGAATCAAGATTAAAGGATGCATGCAGGCAATTGTTCTCTTTTTCCATAAGTAGATGCCAACACAGATTATGCATTCCAGCTAATTATTGGGAATAAGTACACTTGGGATTCATAGTTGTTTTGAAGACAATATAGTTTACAAAACCTTCTCTCTACAGTTTCTTTTTGGCCTATTTTTCTGAGAGGATCAGTGAAATAAACAATAACTTTTTTTTTTTTTATGTTATAGTTAGCATCATGGTCATCACTGTTGCTCATCCTTTCCCTATTATCAATACTCTATCATTCTTGTCTTATGATTGCCTATTGGCCCCTTTGAATTCATATTTTGATGTATTTGGAAGAATACTTACAATGGTAGTCCTAGATGTCTGATTATTTATTGTTCTGATATATTGTCTGATTATTTAATGTTCAAGAACATTTTATGTTCTTGTGGAGAAAGGTTTCAGTGTTATATTTAGTTTCCCCCATTATGTAAGCTCTTATTGCACTAGGGTTAAAGGTGAACTTAAGAAAAATCATGTAGCGATTAGAGACAAAATAAGACTTGTTTATTTTTTTTAATGTTCACTTTTATTGGGTCTCCATGTTGGCTTAAACATGTTGACTGTGCTATGAAGCATCCACAGTCACTACAGCATGAGTTCAATCCCCAGCCAGGAAGGTGACCCACATGGCACAGCAGACCTCTCCTGCCTTGCCCACAATCAATGTTTCAGTCATTCTACCTATTCTGTTCCCCACTCTGTCTCTGGTGAATGCTCTTACCTCACCCCATACCTCTGGCCTGTACCCCAGTTCTTGTATGCATAAATACATAAATCTTTAGAAAAATAAATTTAAAAAAATATTTATTTTTATTTATTTATGCATACAAGAACTGGAGTATAGGCCAGAGGTGCAGGAGGGCGGGGGATGGGGTGCAATGAGAAGATTCACCAAAGACAGAGTGGTGAGCAGAAGAGGCAGATATATTGTAATACACTGCTGAGGGGAATAATGGGTGTGACAAGAGAGATGTGCTGTGCCGTGTGGGTTATGTTCCCTACCTGGAGTCAAACTCATGAGGCAGTGGCTGCCAATAACTTGATAGTGTAATACTTACTTATACCCTACACCATCAGGGAGGCCCCTGAATAAGAATTATTTATGCTGAAGAATATGCTCTTCTATTGGCCTTGCAAAAGTAAATGTCATTGACAGGTAGTTTATGGGAGCTGTGAGTAAAAGCTCACAGTCACAGGGACTCTGTATTCTACAATTGAAAGAATCTAAATTCTGCCAGTGACATCTAAACTCAGTGCAGACCCTGCTTCCCAAGAGGAAACACAACCCACACCTTAATTCTGAAGATCTTGGCAAAGAGTCCAAAATTCTAATGAAATTCTGAAATATGTTACATGCCAGCGAAGCCCAAAAATTCTAATCTATAGAAACTGTGAAATAATAAATAGATGTTAATTTAAACTTGTGATAATTTGTTATGAATCTAAACAAGCAATATAAAACATGAAGTTTCAACAACAAATGTTGGTGAGGATGTGGAGAAAAAAGAACTCTCTTACACCGCTGGTGGGGTTGCAAGCTGGTCCAACCATTATGGATAGCAGTATGGCAGTTCCTCAAACTACTAAGAATGGAACTTCCATAGGATCCAGCAATCCCACTCCTAGGAATATACCCAAAGACACAAAAACACTGACTCAAAAGAATACCTGCAACCCCTATGTTTATAGCAGCGCTATTTACAACAGGTAAGACCTGGAAACAACCTAAATGCCCAAAAACAGATGTTTGGATCAGGAAGCTATGGTACATATACACGATGGAATACTATTCAGCAATCAAAAAAGATAAACTAGACTCATTCATAGGAACATGGATGGAGCTGGAAGGGATTATGCTCAGTGAAATAAGTCAGAAGGCAAAAGAAAAATACCAGATGTTTTCCCTCCTAGGAGGAATATAAGGGAACCAAATAAGGATCAAGGAAAAGAATAAAACAGTAATAACAATAACAATAATAATAATAAAACACAACAGAAACAAAAAGACAAGGACAAATTGGGGACACATGGTGGGGAGGGTGAAGGGAGAGGGTTGAGGGCAGATAAGAGCACAAGGGACAGAGGTGCACTGGTGAAATGGTGATGGGGAATACATGGGGATTACAAATGATGTCAAATATATATAAATAAAGGAATAAATAATCTTAGCCTCATTAGGATATCACTTTACCATAGATTAATCTCAGTAAATTAAGCATTGAATAAAAGAATTCAAAAAAGTAATTTTCTCCACAATTAAGTCAAAATCCTATAACATAGAAATAAAAACAAAACAAAACAACAAAACATGAAGTTTCTATGTCTGTGGAATAAGCATCTGTAAGCCTCATATAACACTACTGGCTAATGCTTTGCAAGCAGGAAAGTCAGTACACACTGGGAATATGTTCCCCATATCTGTGGTAATAAACTTTTGACCCTTCTAAAAAAGTGAAAGCCAATATAGAATATTTGTCACTAAGTAGTTTACTGCCATATTTGAGGACTACTGTCATATTAGTAGCTCAGAATAGATCTGCATCAAGTCAGTTGGTCATCCAAAGCTAGATTGGTTTTAATAATTGGAAGTCCACATTGTTGAATAAATTAATAGCTTTCTTTTCTGCCACTCATTGCACTCACTATAGATGTTAGGCAGCATTTGACTGATAAAGACACACAACATATAAGATAACATGGTTAACAATCTACAACATACTACAATATACACTATTGTAGAATAGTGTGTATAATATACTATACAGTACATTCTACTATATATACTAGTGACAGTATTAAAGTAAGCATAAATAGATTACCACCAATTATATCTCAGAGCCAGTGGTCCAAAGACATCAGTGTGAATTCTCATTGCAATCCACCTCTAAGGGCCATAGATACAATGTTTTCTTGGCTAAAGAATCACCAATGTGTGCGTGGGACATCTTAGAATTAGTGAATTCAAAGCAGAATCTTGGCTGAAGATTTTTGGGCTTTGCTGGCAGGTAACATATTTCTGCTACATGACCAGCTTTAATAGCAGAGTCCTCTAGAGTCTCACAGAGACCAGGTGTGAATCATCAATCTCATTGTTATCAATAAACAATTCTGATGAGCTGGAACAAATGGGCCAGAAACTTTTCAGACCTATAGTTTACAAAGCAACAGTATTAATCAGAATGTTTCAAACCTTAACTGAGGGTCATTCCAATGTACAAACTTTAGCGAGAAAGTTCAAACTAATTCCAAACCTACTGTAATTAACTTTCACAACATAGTCATTATTCTCCTTGTGTGCCTAATGGTAGTCAAAAAAAGACATGTAAAGTTTGGCTAACATCATCTGACTAAGTCATATAATCCACTGGGTTTTCTGGTACTTATTTCATGGTAGATACTCTATGAAGGACATAAACTTGTGATACAAATATCCTCACACTTGGTATCACTTCAATGTACCATATATCCATGTGCAACTTGTGCTACTACATAGTCTGTGTGGACAGCTTCACTGTTAGAAGCTACACACACCAGGAAATATTCTTCCTCCTGTAATTCATAGCCATCCTAAATGTGGATATAATGCTGATGCCATCCATGTTCATCTGGCACATGCATAGTGAATCAATAAATGAAATCTGGTGAATGGTCATCTCTTCTTTGACCACACAGTGTACTCATATAAACAAATGTGTGAACTGTGAAGGATTCACACATTCCATGAGGATCTAGACGACCTACTTATGCAAACTTACTATGTCCTCTCAGACTGTTGTTCAAGCTCAATCCAAGAGATAGCAGTCCCAAAGTATGACTATAAATGATCTGTCTCTTCTAGGTTCAGTGACATTTCACAAGTTATTTCTCAAAAAGTGATATTATGGTCTATCTGGGGGTGTGGTCATTTCTGAGTTTCTTTCAGCTTCCCTAATTATAGCACTTATGCTGCAGACCAAGGAATCACCATAGTAGTTACTTCAACTTACAAGTGTTTTAACTGATTACATATTTGGGGACTAGGGAAATGACCACTGGTATAACTGTGGGCTCTGTAGGCCCACTATGAGACTTTATTATTATTTTTTATTTATTTTTACTGACTTTTTAATGAACTTATTTATTCATATGCTATGTCACGGTTCATTTTTATATGATATTGAATTTCTACCCTCAGGTGTAGAACCATAGTACTCTAACCACCATAGCACTCATGAAGAATCACCATTGTCCCTTGTATGTAAGATAGACTTTAGATGGCAAGTTCCTATTTATTGTCAGTCTTCCCCAAATCTCTGATTTAATAAGGAAGTATAAAAAAATAGTGTTTCTCTGCATATCAGTATCAACCACATTTTAATCCCAGTAACACTGAAAGTATCTAGAAACTTTCCTTTGCCTTGTAGAATCCCTTGAGTAAATGGTTATAGGTTTCTTTGGTAAGACTGGTGATATAACATTATGAAATTGCTGTGATGTAAGGATGCTTCTTTTTAGGAAGCTAACCGCTTCTTATGTCAGCAAATTATGGTTTTAAAATTGAGTCACATGTGAGTGCTGAGTGGGGGACTGCATCTCCAGTCCCCCACTTTCTTGCTGATGGATTATAAATAACATGACATGTATTACTTAATGTCCTGGATATAAAGAGTGATTGTACTTTCTCTATATTTTTCTCTACCTCCCCAGCTATATGCAAAAAATGACAGTATCCTAGGACAGTATTTTTGCAGTGTGTAGCAGTATAAGAAATACTGCAATGGAAGGAGTTGAGGAGTAAAAGCAATCTTTGTTTAAACATATCCTCCAGATAATTCTGAGGTCCAATAAATTTTACAGCAGTCTTTGGGAAAGGTAGATGCAAAGATAAAAGAAAACTAGATTCCAAATCACTGTGTAGAACACAGCCCCTGCTGTCCAAAAGCACTTCTATGAACTATGAATGAGAAATATTCTCTTTTTAGGCCTGTTATAAATTTTAAGTCTATTACTTGCAGTAGCTCAGCATTATCATAACTAATACAAATGCAAAATAAGGGAATAGTGATAGTGAATTTCAAGTGTACTATGAACAATATAACTCCTTAAGAATAGAAAGATGGGATGATACCCAAAGCCAGGAGGAGAGACAATAAACAAAAGGATGACTTTAGGAGAAACATCACAATCCATATAACTTGAAAGAAAAAGAATATTTGAAATTTTGGTTTGAAAACGAGCTTGTAAAATAAGTAAAGATGGTTTAAAAACATCCACTTTACATTACATAGATAGAATTATGTTGCTGATTTAATGCTGTTGCTTTGCTTTTTTTTCAATTTACTCAGCTGTGTGTTTGTAAGGTCATTTGTGACCCTATGCATACAACTAATTTGTTGATGCTAAATGATGAATATTATTTTATGGTGTGCATGCATCATATTTTATTTATCTCCTTTCCCAGTGAAGGAACAGAGATGGGCTACAACATATAACCATGGGAAAATAAAAAAGAAATAAGAGGAAATGTGACAACTTTTAAGAAAGATGATAGTGTTAGGAAGAATTATTTAAAATTAAAAGGTTTGATCTTTTTTTTGCTTTAGATCTGCAACATTGATTAAATAAATAATTTCATAAACTATCATGAAGTAACATTTAAATCAGAAATACCATTATTTCACTTTGGAACTGGAGACCACAGTATTATTTTGTATATAAACATAATTACTAAAGTTTTGACAAATTCAAGTCTAGGGCAAGAAATGTTTGTTCTAAGTAACAGTTGACCAATTAATAGTTCATGGACTACAAGGGCCTAGAGAGTCATTTTATTTGCCTTCAAAATAGTTCTTATGTTTTTTCTCTTCCAAACATCTAATACTTAAAATTTGGAAAGTTTAAAATGCAAATTAGGTAATTTTATTTTATGAAAAATGTATTTTTTAGATATTTTATTTTTATTTATTTATGCATACAAGGCCTAGGATATAGGCCAGAGGTGTGGGGAGAGGGGTGAGAGGATTCACCAGAGACAGAGTGGGAAGCAGAACAGGTTGACTGAAATACACTGCTGAGGGGAGCAGAGAGTGAGACAGGAGAGGTCTGTGGAGTCATATGCGTTAGCTACCTGGCTGGGGATTGAACTCTGCTTACTAGCTACAGTAACTGGGGATAGCTTCATAGTACTGAGACTTAACCCCTGTGCCACCAGGGAGACCTTGGAAAATATTTTTTAAAAAGTTTATACCAATACATGTAATGTAGCAAAATATAAGATGTCACCAAAAAAATTTGGTAAAATAGAAAATTCTGAGAAAAGGTCCTTCCTTGTTGAAGGCCATTCAGGCAATAAACCAGAAGTGAAAGTTTACTTTTCTCCAAAGTTAAGGATATGACCTTGATAAATTTGAGATGCTTTGCCCAGACTCTTCCTTCAAAGAAAACAGCTAAATGAAGTTGAGTACTTTTAGCAACAGCTGGTGAGTAATTTTCAATATAACATTCATTTTTATATGTGATATAAGTTCTAAATACTGTGAATAAGAAAAAAATCAAAATATATTCTACATGGTGTTTTTGATGAATTATTTATGTCAAGTATTGTTTTAGAAGACACTGCTAGTGTGTTTAAAAACATGTCACAGGGAGTTTGTATCTTATTTGATGGAACTATTATCCAGGGCATCCTCTAATGGAAAATCATATCTAACCTTCTTCAGTTTTGAACAATTAAATTTATATTCATTTTAGAGTACTTTTTGTGTATTAAATTTCAAACAGTATGACTTTCAAAAAATGTATGGCTTTTAATATATGCTTAATCTTGCATTTGAAAGCTATCATGTATCTTACCACATTGGAAGTAAAAAAGTGCTATTTTACTTAATATCACTCAAATAATGCATTACTTTGCATAGTATTGCAATTCACATTACTTAGTAATTGCCTCTAATTTTATGGAAACTCTCATATTCACTTTCTAATTGGCAGATTTCATCATATCTCTAAAATATTTTTAGGATATAGGCACTGTATTTTTTTATTTGCATTTTTTCATTTTTTATATCTCACTACTACACTTGAGAAAAAGTTTTATTACTGTATTTTGACCTTTTTTTGTTCCCAATGGAATAATCTTCAGTTATATATATATATATATATATATATATATATATATTGCCATATGCAACAACATATATGAACCGTAGGGGGTTTTGCTAAGTGAAATAGGTCAGAAGAAGAAAGACAAATACTGGATGCTCTCTTACATGTGGAATATGGGGAAACAAACCAAAGGGTCACATAAAACCAAACCAGTAACAAACCCTAAAAATCAGACTGTGGAACTGTGGCTATCAGAAGGGGAGAAAACAAGGGGAAAGTAAAGAGGAGGAGGTATAATGGACTATGATGGAGTAGTAGGTGCTTTGATGGTGGGTGTGATATGGTAAGAACATCCTTCATACTTTGTTTTCCATTCCGCTCCTGCCCACCCACCCCCATTTCTGTATAACCTAAATTCTACAGACAGATTTCTTGTG
Source organism: Galemys pyrenaicus (assembly GCA_019455555.1). Lineage (NCBI taxonomy): Eukaryota > Metazoa > Chordata > Mammalia > Eulipotyphla > Talpidae > Galemys > Galemys pyrenaicus. The sequence continues at coordinate 514,150 of JAGFMF010011574.1, read as the reverse complement.
TATGTTATTGGATTGGTTTTGGTAGACTCTTTGTTTTGTGTCTTTATTTTTCACATATCAATGAATCCATGCAGCATTTGTATTTCTCCTTCTGACTGATTTTGCTTGACATTATCCTTTCAGGTCTATGTATGTTGCAAGCTGCAAGTGTACAATTTTCCCATTGTTTATTTTTTAGCACTGAGTAGTATTCCAGTGTTTATGTACCTTCCCTTTTTTTCCCCTATTATGATTACTGAGTTAAAGTTGGTTTGCATCACTGTGTTTGTTTTAGGGTTTGTAGGTTCAGACCTCTACAATTGTATTTTTTCATGCCATGCCCAATAAGAAAGCCCAGTAATTCTCTACTACATTTGAACCCTCCTTCCCTGATTTGTACCTTATGTCCCATTCCTCTGGTTGCCTCAGCTTTGCTGTCAGTGTCAATGATTTGTTGTTGATTTGGTTTTGTCTGACCCTTTGTTTGCTATCATTGTTTCTGGTGTATCTATGTTCTGACTCCAAGAAGCGTAATGTTGGTATTGAGGAGTATCCTTTATAGGTTATATGTGTTTTCCCCTTAATCACCTTCAATAATCTTTCTTTGAATTGAAATCTTTGTAGTTTCAGTACTGTCTGTCTTGTATGACTCATTATATTTAGATGCCATTATACTTAGATCTCTTATTTTTAGGGAGTTGTATATTTAGCTTCTTCTCCAGGTTCAGAAAGTTTTCCCCTATTCCTTTGAATAAATTATCTGCTCCCTTCTTCATCTCTTTCCCTTCTGGGATACTTAATATTCTTATGTTGCCTTTCCTAGTGGAGTTGTATAGGTTTTTAGGTCTTTAACTATTTCTTCACTTTTATTTTTTTGATTTATTTTTTTCTTCCGCCTGGGTCATTTGTGTTTTGTGATCTTCACAGCCACTCATTCAGCCCTCCATTTGGTCTAGTCTACTTCCATAGGTTCTGCATAATTTTTATGTCCTCCACTCATATTTTTGCATACTGTAACTCCTTTATTTTCATCTTTAAATCGTCAACTCCTAATTTCTGTTCTTTAACTATATTTCATAAGTTTCATTTCTGCATTTGTTGTATTTTCCTCCAATTCTTTAAATCATTGTGAATGATATATGTAATTTTAAGTAGTCAAGCTTCTGGAATATCGCGGGTGATCTTATTTTACAAAGATAGATGCAATGACTTCTGAGATCCCATAGGTTCCTTTGCTGTGTAGTCTTTTCACTCTCCTATTAGGAAGTGAAATCTAATTCTCTTAATCCTCTTAAGTATGAATTGACCTTAGTAAGTCACCTGTAACCAACAGACTGTGGCACAATACTTGATATGTAAATTCTGAACCTAAGTCAGAAAAAGTCAGGCATCGTTTTGTAGAACATTTGCTCTTTGTTACTGTCTTTGGGGATGCTAGCTCTGGAGTGTATGTACTATGTTTTGAGAAACACAAACTAAATATTAAACCTGCATATATAATGTAACTTGAGAATGCCACTTGTTCCCAGAGTATTAGTCATCACAATGGATTTATAATCCATTGTAACTCTGTATTATAAATCAGAGTTACATTACTTGTGGGTGAAGATATCTTTAGATGACTCAACCCTTAGCTTCTTGAAACACCTCTGTCATTCAAGTCTTAGCAATCAAAGCTCTAAATATGGACCAAATAAAAGCTATCTTCACTGCACCTTATCAAATTTCTTAATGCACAAAATGTAGGAGCCTAATAAAGGAGCTGCTTTTTATGACATTAAATTTCATAATTTAGTGTATAACCATACACTAGTAGGTTACATACCATAGTAGGTTACACAGAAATATTTGTACTTAATATTTGTATTTGAATAGATAATAGTCTTCTTCACAGTTATTTTACCTCAGACTAGACAACACAAATGCAGCAGCAAAACTTCAAAAAATTAAAAACATATATTTTCCTTTGTGCTATTGTTGAATATTATATTTAGGTGTTTTACATAAACAAAAACAAAAGAAAGAATATTAAAAATACCAAGTGAAATATTTTAAAGAACATTTCATCCATTTATGATGCAAAATGGAACTTCATTTTGAATAACAAATGAAAAATTTTAAATGATTTATTTATATGTAGAATAAGAAAGCAAAATAAAGTATCAGATAAAACCAAACTACTAACAAACTCTCAAAATCTGACTGTAGAGTTGGGCTTCCAGAGGAGGCAGGGGCAGGGAGAGATAAAAGTGAGGAGAGGACACAATGGACTGTGGTGGTGATTACGTGTGTCTTGGTGGATGAGGTATAGTAACATAGACATGCAGGGTATGACCTTATACTCTAAATCACATACAACTTGTAAACCAGTGTTGCCTCCTTTAAAATAAAAATAAATGAAATCAAAGAAAGATATTTTCATTATTTTGAAGGAAGGAAGGCAGTAATCATGCAAGGAGAAAATAAAACTTTTGACAAAGACAGTATAAGTCTATTGCTCAGTTTCAGTTATATATTCAAAATGCTAGCATAACCAAATGTTATATAAGTAATATCTGAAAAGATTTGCCAAGTAAGGGTCAATTTACCTGCAAAATATGAGGATTCTAGATATTAAAGTATGGCACTTTAATAATTCAGTAAATTAGTGTGTGCTTGATTGTAATTGGAAATTATCTTGTCTGAGACACTAAGGGGAAAACACAATGAGGTAATAATGGCTTGTCCCTAAACTCACTAATGTTGAAGTAATAAAAAAAGGAATATAGTGGCATTTGTATGCTTTGATAGGTTAAATGGTATTATAATGTTAGATAACTTTATTAGGTATTTATTGCATGCTAAATCACTCATAACGAATGTATTCATTTACATTTAAGACACAGTGTTTTAGTCAGGATTTAACTGCATACAATCTAGAAAAACATGTAATTTAAATTAACTAACTGAATTGAATTAATTGCTAACTAAATAATTATAGCTAATAATATGAATCTAGAAAGTGAATGATAATGATTATAAGTGAGGTAGACTTTCATTTTCCAAAGATGGAAACACAATAGATAATCAAAACATACCCATGAAGAAAAAGTTATCAATGAATATATTTATTTATAAGTTTATGGAAAAATTATATATGGATGCTAAATAGTCACAGATAAAGGAAGTTTTCTTTAGAAAGTAAACTGGAAATTGGAGCATGGTTTCAGAAACTTCCATTTTCCATTTTAGCATTGTTTGGTACTTAGTTTTTACATTTGTATATATTATTTTGGTAATTGTAGAAGGTGTATTCATTCTTACTATGTCTTAGCACTTAGTAAGTTTTCCTTACAGTTTTTTTAGTGACAGATCTCTGTGCACATATTTAATAGACAAATGTATGTACACATGGTTTCCAATTACAATGCAAAAAACTTGTTAATTCAGTTCCTCCAAGATATATTTTGATATACACATTATATTATATTCAAAGAAATATTCTAATCAGGAAATTTTCAAGTTGATACAATATTCCAGAAAAGATAGATTTAGTGCACTTGCCAGGCTCACTAGCCTGGTTTCAGAAAGCATACCTCCTACATTTTATTTTATTTTATTTTTTTTTAAGAATTATTTATTTATGCATACAAGAGCTGGGGTACAGGCCAGAGTCCAGGGAGGTGAGAGGATTCACTAGAGACAGAGTGGGGAGCAGAACAGGCAGACTGAAACACACCGCTGAGGGCAGCAGCAGGTGAAGCAGGAGAGGTCTGCTGCGCCATGTGGGTCCCCCCCCTGGCCGGCGGCAGGGATCGAACTGGTGCTGCAGTGGCTGCGGTTTGCTTCATAGTGTGTTGCTTAACCCACTGCGCCACCAGGGAGGCCCACCTCCTATATTTTAATGTTTCATAGTAATTGTGGTGCTTATGCATTCATTAGACTGTTTGCAGAAATAGAGACTGAGCTGTGAAAAAGCAAAATAGTAAATATACTAAACTTGGGGACAGTGAGCAAAAGAAAACAAGAAAGGAGAAGATAAAACTGTCTTAAGGTTGAAATGCTTTAAATGGCTCCACAAATTTTCTAGCACTAAGTCTTTTAAGATATGGAAATTTATTAACACTGTGGCTTTTACCACAAATTACTTTTAGCTTCTTATACACATACACTAAACAGTTTATGGTTTGCGGGGTTTCTACCATAAATACAAGTCACATTTGCACAAGATTTAAGTTTGACACTATTATGAGTATTTACTAAGTGACAGAAGTATCGAGTATGCCTCCATTTCCATCGACATCCTTCATCAAAGCCATAAAATTGGTACTTTGTGGTACTTTAAATTCAAAAAAACTTTATAAAGGATATTACAAATGACTTCCCTTTCCATTTTGGCAAAGATGAAATTTTAAAAAGTCATGAAAATGTTTTGTCTTTGCAAGGAATATTCAGTTTCAAAGATGTGTAATTTGTGTACCAAACACAATATTGGCATACATTGTCTTCTGCATTTCTATTTGGAACAAAGAATGGACTATATGAGTTTTCTAAATAGATATAATTAATGAGTTGAATTATATCTGTATAAGTGTAACATGAATAAAAGGCAAGTGCTTTGGTTTCAAGATGTAGATCTTTATTTTAATGAGCAGGTCTCCAGAATTTATAGTCTGTAAGAATGTTCTCTGAACCATATTTTTTTTCTCTTCAAATGCCTCCCATGTGTGACAAAGGGAAATAAAATCTTTCCAACATTATATTATCCATCCATCTATTATATTTCATATCTGTCTGTTAAAAAAAGTTTAACTTATTTTTCTTCCTGTCAGTCACTACTCATTTACATATATTTGTATATCTGCAAAATTAGAAAGAGTTGTCATTTCTTTTTAAAAACTAAGATGCCTTTAAATTAGTGTAAATAAAGCAAAATATTGGTACAGTGTTGATAAAAAATAGGGGTGAAAATATAATTGTATATGTTACCTAAATTCTTTGACAATAATGTCAAAAACTGTCATTTTTTTTTTGCGTCTTTATTGATAGTAACTTAACATGTTGACACCTTTACTTTCAATGGGCGAAAAGCATGTCTGATTTAGCTTGGTCACCATATGCCAAGTTAAAACTCAGTGGTATTTTACTAAATAGAAAAAGAGGCTATCACATGTTAGCATAATAATGAGACTCTTCCTTAGTCATCCAAATAGCCATGAATATTTTCATTGTTACCTGCAGTACAAATGCAGCCATCTACAAATTGACATTTCTCGAGCATGATAATTATCCCATCCATATCCAGGCTTTACATTTTGAAGCCTTTTATAGGCCACTTCACCAATTTGGATGTAGCTATTTGTGGTCCAGTGACCTATAGTCCAATGAAAACATATCTTAACACCTCATAGTCATTAGCCAATGGTGTTTTTTAATAGGTTAGGCTCAATAAAAAAGTTCATTAGATAATCAAAAGGAAGAGCAACTCTCAGCTATCCCTATTCTGTAAGATTTACAAAATTTTGTTGGGTGAAATTTTGACCTTGGCCACAGAAGAACTAACTTGTGGGCATGCTGGTTTTGCTCTCTGGGTTGACTCCTGTTGCATTGTATACTGTAAAGCTCAGCTTTGCTCCTGAGAATAGTCTTAATCAGTCTCTTCTGTGGAAATATGAGACATCACAGCTTTCACAGTTAGCTTCCATCTGGTGCAGGTTTGGAGCCCAGGATTTGCCTTAGGACTCAAATAGCCATGGTACTTTTCAGGACAGACTTGTGCTTTCTTTGGCAATACAAGTACCTAAAAATTGATTTGGCTTTGATCTCATTTCTTTCAGTTAGTTCTATGAGCAAGAGGTCCTTGTCCTGAAAATGCACTGAATCCTCCTTTGTCCATTATCAATGCCTTTGTGCTGACTCCTTTCTTCCTGCTTAAGTTAATGATGGCAAACTAGAGGTCAACTAAAATTACAGGATTATAGTGGGTAGGTGATATCTAATGTTTGGTACTTGCCTTAGGGATACCTCTTATTGTCTGGCAGACCAATTCTGAGGCTCTTGGAACTTCCTTGCAATCCTTTGCTGCTGCTTCACAGCCCCCTATTATTAGGAAACTCAGTTGCCATCTCTTTTACATTATTTTGATTAAAAAAAATAAGTAGCAGCCAGCACAGTTATATTTTGACATTTACAAGAATCATTCTATAATGCTCAGCCTCATGATACTATAGATAGCCATTGAAAATAATACATATGCCATTTTTAGGAAATAGTTTCCTATAGAATAACAAATAGCTCTAGTATCCTTTGTATGCTGTTGACAAATAGGCAATGCTATAGATTTACAACCATTTTTAATATAGTCTACTATGTCAGTTCTGAATTCAAAACAACAAATAAAATTATTTCAAGTAATTTAAATTAGGATGTATTTAGTTATACACTATTGTGTATTAACAATGTTACTGAAAGGGATGAGACACACTATTGGAAGCTGTGATGACTTCTATAACAATTATACTTTATTAATCAATGGTAAACTTTTAAGTTCCTTTCCTGTGTTCTGGATTCTGCTCATATTATGATGTTAGAAACCTAAGTAGGACTATGGATCACAGCCTCTTCCCTATTGGAAGTACAATCCTACTTACCTATTTAGGGCTCCTCATGAGTCAGTAGTAAAGTGTGAAGTATATCACTCTCTGAGATGACATAAGCTAATGATCAAAGAGGAACAAAGATTTTTGTCATAGAGTGAAGTTATATTGATATGTGAAAGGAAGATAGGGATTGGTGAAGTTCTAAGTCACATCAAACCATCCAATGATTTAAAATTAGATACATTCTTGGTATGGGGATAGTTTTCCAAGTTTCATGATTTTAACATGTGTGCCGCCCTGTTGCATCTCACACCTGGAGCAACTGGAGGATTATAACAGGATGGAGGCTCCTCATCAAGAAATGAAATTAGTGGCTTAAGTATCAGAAAAAAACTTATGCAGCAAAGGTAATTGTATTTTCCTGGCCAAATTGTCTTGCAATATAGCCTGTGAAATAGCTCTACTTTTTTAAAAGTTAGAAACCGGCCTCCCTGGTGGCACAGTGGGTTAAGCAACACACTATGAAGCAAACAGCAGCCACCGCAGCACGAGTTCGATCCCTGCTGCCCGCCAGGGAGGGGACCCACATGGCGCGGCAGACCTCTCCTGCTGTGCCCGCTGCTCCCCTCAGCAGTGTACTTCAGTTGCTCTGCCTGTTCTGCTCCCAGCTCTCTGTGGTGAATCCTCTCACCCCCCACACCTCTGGCCTGTACCCCAGCGCTTGTATGCATAAATAAATAAATCTTTAAAAAAAAATAAAAGTTAGAAACCTACTCATGTGTATTGTTGATATTAGTTAATTGACACACATCACTTCAAGAAAACTCCTATATGTTGAAAAGAACCAGAGTTAGTATCTATTGTTTATAAAAGATAGATTGATAGTGTCTTTTTTTTGTCCATGGTTGTTTTGAAACTTTTATTGTCAATCAAATTCTTTCTCCTTTGTAAATAATTATTATCTTCTTACAAGAAGTATCTCTGTACTCGTTTCAAGTATGATTTATTTTCATCTGCTTTGGAGCATTTTCTTTAACTTTTTTTTTTTTAAAGAGTTGTTTAGGCATGCAAGAACTGGGGTGTAGGCCAGAGGTGAGGGGGTGAGAGAATTCACCAGAAACAGAGTGGGGTCTGCTGCACCATGTGGGTCACCTCTCCAGGCAGATATCGAACTGGTGTGCTGCAGTGGCTGTGGGTGCTTCATAGTGTGGTGATGAACCCTCACAATGTTGTTTTAATATCACCTCAATTACTTCATTTTCCCCCTCATGTCACTGCTGTTGGAAGGATAGGAGAATATTGGATCATCTAGTATCTCACATTTTCAATCACATTTTCCATATTTTTGCTAATATCATCTTCATTTTGGAAAAATAATTATTTTCTTTTCTTAAACTCAAATTTTCACTTTTGTCATGCTTTTTGGTTCAAGTCTGAGGGATTTTGTGTTTTGGAGGTTTATTCTTTTTCAGTGCATTTGTATTACACAAGCAAGAATTTAATCCATGGGAAGATATTAAAGAATGAAAAGGTGTAAAAAAAATCCTCAGATGATACTGTGTTAAGTAGAAAATAATAAAGAATATCATTTCACATATATCTAAGCAGTTTGACTAAACTTGTAAGATCTCTTGTCAATGATGTAGCTGTTATTCCTGCTAGACCCCTTTCTATGATTCATGATTCCCTGCTCAACTTCTTGCTTGGAATATTGGAAGTTTCACCTTTCTTCCTCTTCATGGAATAATCCTCTTCAGTGAAAGGTTGCTGGAGAGCATTGCAGTTATTTTCCATTTACATTATGATCTTCCTCGGGTATCCTAGAGATTTCTGAATTTATTTCAGGATCTATCCCTTAGCCCTGGATCCTAGGGAAGAGAATTATAATTATATTTCTTGGTAAAGGAACTCTATACTTTTCTGACCTGTTGAAAACTACAGTAACATTGCCTTTCACTAGAGGAAATAAAGAAGAGACCTAATTGCATTATGTTAATAATTCTTCCTCTTCCCTGGCTTTAGATTTTCCTATAGCTCATTTTTATTACTTGACTATACTCTTAAGAATTTCTGGCATTGATCTTTTACTATATTCATTTTCTCCAGAACTCAGTTTGTGTGGTGACACTTTGTTCCACTTTCTCTGCCAATCTTTTCTTGTAGTTATTTATGTACCAATATCTTTTTCTACTTTTAACTTATTTATTAACTATGAAATATACAGGTCTACTATAGCAAAGCAGAAAGAATATGTACCACTAAACAGTCATTACTCAAATTAAGCAACTATCAGTATTTGGTGCTTTAGTATTGTCACCTTTTTTTGTGTGTGTTTGCTTTTCATTGATGAAGTATTTTAGAATGTATCCTCTTCTTAATGCTATTGTTCTTCCGTGTCAGTTTTCATCTGTATAAAATAGCTGATTTTTTACATACCAACAATGTTAGCATCCCCCATAATATAATGAAAAATAATTTCATGGCATTATTTGATACATACTTTATGCTAATTTTCCCACTTGTGATAAAATAGATTTTATTTGGATTTGTTTAAATTGGGGCTTTATTGTTTGTATTTTTGTGATATTATTTAGCTCATAATTCAACTCAGCATAATCCTGTGAATAAGAAGTAAAAGTTATTTGTAATAGTTTGACTAGAGTTTGATACAAATGTTTTGATTAGGAACATGTTAGAAATTGTGTTCTGTACTGATATTTTGTCCCATCACAGGTAACTGTTTATCTTACTATTAGTGATATGAAGCTTGTTTACTGGATTTATAAAGTTCTCTATGAGCATTTTATGAAATAGTTGGACATTAACAAGCTTTTCTTGATGGAATTTTTCATTTCATTTGGAATTCCAAAATTATGATTTTTCTAATTTTTTCCCACAATTACTAACTAAACTTCAATAAAATAGAATTTATCTTACCAGATAGGGCTATTTTATACTGACATATAGTCATTGCAGAAAGACAAGATACAGTTTTATTTCTCATTGATTGATGGATGACATTAAGATTATAATATTTGTGACTTAATTGTTTTCCATGCTAAAATTGTTGTTTTATATATTCAACTTTTTGAGTTAACTTTACTCATGATTTTTAATGCTCAAAACATTAATCAAGAGAATCCCTTTGGTCTATCATTGATATTTATTTGCTTTGTGGAACAAGATTTTCCATTCTCAGCTCATATATCCTGACCAAGAACCAGGATTTGTCATTTTTTTAAGAAACCATAGCTTTTTTTAAATGGCAATTAAATCTGGACTCAGTATCTATATTTTACTCATGGTTCTTTCTTTTTAAAGATTTATTTATTTATTTACTTAGAAGAACCAGGGTACAGGCCAGAGGTGTGGAGGTGAGAAGATCTACCAGAGACAGAGTTGGGAGCAGAACAGGTAGATTGACTGAAGCACACTGCTGAGGGGAGCAGCTGTCAAGGCAGGAGAGGTCTGCTGCGCTATGTGGGCCACTCCCCCTGCTGATGCCAAGGCTCAAACTCCTGCTGCAGTGTTTGTGGTTTGCTTCACAGTCCTTTGCTTAACCCACTGTGCCAACAGCGAGGCCCCTCATGGTTCTTTCTACTAAACTATTATTGCTTTTGATGTTTACATATGCTTATTTTTGCAACAAATATGACAATCTGATGATGCTTCAAATTTAAACTTTAAAGGTTCATTAAATTTCATAATTTTATACTTTTTAAGATTTTCTTATATGTTCATGTCTTGATCCTGAGCAGCTTTGTCAAATTTGTTTACTTTACCCATTTATACAGATGCAGTATACGAAGCATATATATTTTTATAAATACAAATGTAACTACTAACAATAAAACAGTCTTTCTCTTATACTTAGAAAAATGACTTCAAAACCCAGTAAGTACCTTTTAACTCAACAATCCCATTCATGGGAATTTAGTCAAAAAAACATGAAAAATCATCAACTCAAGTTCATTGCAGCACTATTTATAATAACTAAAACATGGAAATATGTATCAAGAATATGTGGTATAAATACATAATGAAATATTATTTAGTCATGAGGAAATAAAAAAAGTTGTCCTTCACAGCAAAATAGAATGAGTTCAAAGAAATTGTTTGTAGTAGAGAAAGTCAGAGTGACAAAGACAATATTCATTGTTTATATAGCACAGTGTTTGACAAAGCAAAATACTTACAAAAAGTAGTGGACACTAATAAAGAAAGTGAGACTTTTGAAAGTAAGAGGGCATGGAGAGGGACAAAGGGTCAAAGAATATAAGGGATGTAGAAAGGGTAACTGGGGCTTCCTGGTGATTTTAAGCCTCAAACTAGTTTACTTAGAGCCTCTAACAATTTATCAAGTACAGCTTAGAGATTCTTTCCCTTATCCTGGTTCTCATGAAAGAGAAGTCATCTAAATATTGTGATTCTCTATCATCCTATCTGTCTCTCTAATTTTGGGGATGAAGGTTATGTCTGACCTTAATTTTCTTATGGATCTAAGAAGAAGAGTATATTTTAGTTTATTTGTTGTTTCTCCTTATTCATCTGTGGCTCCTTTCATGCCATACCAAAAACCAAGAGTGCCACCCCAATTTGTATATTAAATTTCCTCTTTTTAATATATGTAGAATGATCTCTGTATTCTAGGCAGAACTAAATCATTAATCACAAAAGTTAATAGAGGTTAATCATAGTATCTATAATTATGGTAATGCTTACCTGACAAATATTAATATAAAAGATTAAAAGTGAGTCTTTGAGAGGAAGGACTTTCAGAGGAGTGATATTTAATATTTTTCTAGTGTGTTTGTATAATTTATTTCCATTGAGTGCAAGTGTATGCTTTAATTTTTTTCATATTTTAAAGAAAGTTTTTTCATATTTTAAAGAAAGTTTTAAAGAAAGGACAAAATACATCAAGGAGGTGGGAAAAGAATATAATAAAGAGGAAAGATGACAGGAAAAAAAGAAAGTGGAAGCAAGAAAAGGGAAAAACATGGATTGAAACTATTAGTGCTGGTTATTAGTAAGTTAATAGTAGTTTTCAAAAGAAAAATAAACTCAAGTAAGAAACCATCCTGACACAACAAGATGTCAAGAAGTAGGAGAGTAATAAACATATCTATTGATGTGTAAACTACATGTTCATTTCCTTTTTGGAAAGGTGGAGAGAAGTAATGCAATATATAAACTCTAACTGTATCAAAGGGAAGTTTTAGTAGTTACTTTGTTTAGAATGGATCATTGTTCTGTTTAAAATAGGATCTAAGGCTGAGGGTCAGAGAGTGATTGATGGCAGGAGAAAGAGATCAGACATTTGATAATGTATTCTCCTGGAGGATATGGAGAAGGCTGATTTTGAAAGCACCAGTATTTTAAAAAATGATACTATTAAACTGTTTTCCCTCCTAGGAAAAGTTTAGGTGCCGGTTATAAAAGGACACCTTTTCCTTTGGGCAAAATAACTAAAGCAAAGCTGAGATATAGAATTGCTAAACCAGGCATCTGAGGATATGGGGATGATCCTGCACCATTTTTATACATATAACCTTGGAAAAGTCCTTTAGTGCTCTCTGTGTTACTTACCTCATCAGTAATATAAATATAATAGGGATTTGGGGAAGCTTAGTGAGATAATGTCTGTAATGTGGATTTAGAAATAAATTAAAGAAATTAGTTTCTTGTGTGTACGGCCATTGGCAAGAGTGATAAAGTGAATGTTTGCAGCAGGTGCTGTCTCAGAGGGTCCAGGGAAATGCGTTCACACCTTTAAACTTGTGAGTAAGCCAACATAAAACAATAGTTATGGCTTTTAAATGAACTCTAAATTTGCTGTTCAGACATTGTTAGCAAACTCAAAATCCCTATATGGAAATAATCTGGGATTAATTTATATTCACTAATACAAATCTCAAACTCCATCCTGTAAACTAGGACAGATAATGAAGGTTATGCAGTTTCTATACCTATTATCCGGTAGACTCATTTAAATTGGAAATTAGAAGGAAGTTTTAAGTGTGATGTTTTAAATTAGTATTCTAGCACATTGTGCTGTGTTTTGTTACTCAAAAATCTTTATTCAAAAATAAATTCAGGGTCTCCCTGATGGCACAAAGGGTTAAGTCTCAGAACTAAGTAGCTATCTCAGCCACTGCAGCATGTGTTTGACCCCAGGTCAGGGAGCTGACCCACATGGCACAGCTCTCCACTTATCTCTCCACTGCTCCCCTCAACAGTGTATTTTACTACAGTTGCCTATTCTGCTCCCCACTCACTCTGTCTGTCCTGGTGAATCCTCTTACCCTCTGCACCTCTGGCCTACACCCTAGCTCTTGTATCATAAATAAATAAATCTTTAAAAATACACAAATAAATGCATCAAACTCTTTGTATTCATTCTCTTTGGAATTTCCTTTGATTAGAATAATGATGAAATGTCTTAGAATTAAAGTATTTATTTAATTTAAATCATAAAATCCTGCCTCCTGTGACATAATATTCAAGTCTAAATTTTTTGAACTATTTTTTTAAAATTTTTCCATTCTCTCAATGCCTTACCACTAACCATCCCCATGACAATTAAAAAACATCTCCCTTGTCAGAAAACATTTTTAAATGGAAAGTAGAATCCAAAATTTAAAGAGTTGACAAATATATCCTTGACAGACTGTGGAGTAAAATATGGCAAACTAGCTAACAGCAGTGTAGAAAGGGCAACACTATTTTGGAAACTATTTCTTTTACTTTCTGGGTTGGGTGGGGTCACAAGATAACCTCTGACCAATGAATGAAACTGGCTGTGTTATAGCCACTTCCAGGTGAGATCCATGAGACATCTCTAGTATATAATTCATCCCTTTTCCAGCTATAATGACCTTGGTGATCTTTTATTGAGAGTAGTGAGCTGATGATGAATTGAGTCTAGGTCTAAGAGAAACTAAGCATTATGTTATATTTTATTTAAAGATTTATTTATTTATGCATACAAGAACTGGGGTACAGGACAGAGGTGCAGAGGGTGAGAGGATTCACCAGAGACAGGCTGGAGAGCTGAACAGGTAGACACACTAAAATATGCTTCTGAGGGGAGCAATGGGCAAGATAGGACAGATCTGCTGTGCCATGTGGATCACCTCCCTGAGATTGAACTCATGCTGCAGAGACTGCAGATTGCTTTATAGTGCTGCAACTTAACCCTTGTCTCACCAGCATTATATTTTAAATATAATTCTCTTTCCCCCCCTAACTATTTTGGACTCATAGGAAGGGGGGAAAGAGAGAATTCCATAAAGAAAAGATCCTAGGCAATATATTACTAATTTCAGTTTTTGCAGTTATCAATAATAAACTAGCAGAGGATTCACTGAGAAAAGAAATAATTTTCCTTCGATTCTCCTTGTCTGAAGGAAGAAAGATTATCTACTCTGGCTGTGTCTGATATCTATTTATTTTACATTAGTCCAGGTAGTTTATGACTCACAATGGGGAAAAAATAGGTAAAAAGACAAAGAAAAAAAAATACATAGACTATGATCTCCTATATTTGATCTTAAAAATCAAGGAACATGTATGATTTAATTTCAGTGAGTTTGCATACCACCAGAATTCTCTAGGCTCTTGTGGTAAAAGTAAACTGCATTTGTTCATCAATGAGTTAGAGTTCCAAGTTGCCTATAATGCAAATCATAATTAATTGGATTTTGACCAAAATAAATATGTTTTTAGTTTTCTCAAAATCTGAGTTCTCTGAGTAAGCTCACAGTGTCTCAGAATTTTGCTGTTTATATCATCTGAGACTGGGAAAACCGTTTCTCTATAAACTTGTGAGCATTTTGAAAAGTATCTGAATCCTCTCTATTACTCTTTATGTGAAGTGAAGATTGACCTTCAGGACAATTGAGACTGAGATGAGACTAAAGTAGTGATCATCAGGTGTCAAATAACACCTCCAGTAACATTTAAATTTGATAGGAAGATTACTGTCTTATAAATAATGATGTTAATGACTAAATTTTTCATGACATAAGTTGTCCTTTTTATGATTTGGAGTGGGAGTCAGCGATGTTAAACAGTCCTAATAATGTGTGTCCTTGGGTGTAGTTTTGAATAAACATTTTGCCCTGATTATCACTTGATTCATACTTTTGTAAATAAAAATTGGGTTCCCCCAAAGGGAAAATCATTTCCATTGTCAATTATTTTGAACAGTGGTTATTTTTTAACAGGAATAAGAACATGGGAGGTCTGCAGTGCAGGGGTAGAGAGAATTATGTTTTCTGTCTAGATTATTGACAAACTTTATATTAGAACTGGCTATCTCAACTTTAATAACATTAGGAGATAGGGTACATAATTCCTTGTGTTGGGAAATTTTGTGATTTTTAGGATGTTTAGCAGCCTTTTTGTCACTATTCAGAGTCAGAAGTACCCTTGATCCCCTACTATGTGACAGAAAAAATTTCTCTAGACATTGCTAAATATTCTCTGGTGACATAATCACCCACAGTCGACAACCACATGATAGATAGTTAGCTAGGTTTAAGAGGTGATAGTGTTTTCGTTTAAGGATGTCACAATGTAAAGATCTGAAGATGAATAAAACATTCAGTATAATCTGCTAATGAACTGAAATGTTTCTTTTCTGGATAATATCCTTTTTCCTATCTTTTACATTAAAAAACATAATAATTTTGTTTATTTGTACCTACAAGACCTGGAGTGTAGACCAGACATATGGGGGGTTGGGGGAGGGGGGGTGAGAGGATTCATGAGAGACAGAGTGGGGAGCAGAACAGGCGGATCTACTGAAATATACTGCTGAGAGGAGCAGCAGGAGAGACAGTAGAGGTCTGCTTTGCCATGTGTGTCAGCTCCCTTGCTGAGGATCTAACTCTTGCTGCAGTGGCTGGTGATAGCTTCATAATGCTGAGACTTAACTTCTTGCACCACCAGAGGGGCTCCTGATATTTTACATTTTTTGTTAAAATGTCACATATTTTCTTACATGCAATCATGGACAAGGAAGGGGCACAGATTTAAATTTGAGTGGGAGTTTCCAAAGAGAGATTCTTTAAAATCTAGGTGGTGATAGGAGTGGCAACTATAATTGAAATTTTAAGAAAATTAATTTCATAAAAATCTAGTCAGAACTCTGCAAAAAGTACTCATATGTGTTCTCAAACTTAGAAAATCAGTATGTGCATTTATTTAATTTTCATGGAATATATTGTTCAATAGTATTTGATAGGACATGTCTAATAATAAAAATTTAAAAGCCAGAGAATACGTTTTCAGAAGCCAGGTAATAGAGTACCTGGTGCTATTCTTATTTGTGCCATGGATGAAAAAAGACATTAAAATTCTCCTGATTTTCAGGTAATGTTAGCCTTTTGTGGAGAGCAAAATAGCTCTGCTCTTTTTATCTACTCACAAGGAGTTAAGAGTAAAACTGCCTGAGTGGGATGATGAGTGGCAGGTATGTGTCAATGTAGTGATTTACCATTTACAGAATGTATAATGAGAAAAATTCTAGGCTATACTTATCAAGAGGAGCTCATGCAAATTACATAGAAGTCTGTTTAAAAGTGACTTCAAAATACAAAATTTAGTGTACATGAAAACAAAAATTTAGATATTGAAATGGACAAGTATAGAATATATAATTATATGTAGTTGATGTGGTGTAATTTAAAAGCCGGGGTGGGGGGAAGCTTTTTGAGGGTATATATTTGAAAGTGTTTTATGATTTGAAAGGAAATTTTCATAATTTAGAATGCAAACTCACTGCTTTTTGAAATCATACCCTCCTCATATGTTTTTTGATCTTCAAAATGCAGTGTTACTGGGTGATGGATTAATTGCAAAATACTCTCTGAAAACATTACAAAGAACTGCCAAATGGTGGGGGAGAAAGGGGCTGACAAAGCTGTTAACATTATCAACTAGCTATTAAATGGAAGACCAAAAGTATTATTCTTAAAAGGTGCAGCAAAACTAAATTGCTACTCAGCACATCAAAGAGAAATATAAAATTTAGAAACAGCCTTGAGAAAGAAAACTGAAATATTTAAAAGCTTTGGAAGAACATTATTTCCTATATCAACATAGTTAGTCAATTAAGACCAGGTTAGGAGAGGCAAAGTCTTAGAGAATGTGTGATATTAGGAGACTATATAATCTTATTAATATTTATGAAATCATGAAAGCTATGTGTGAAAAATGTATTCCAACATATTTCTTCTCATTTTTCTCACCTCTGTCAAGAATAATAATGAATAAAATCCTTAGGAGCTATAACCTATCTTCCAACCCATTATCTCTTTTTATCTGATAAAATTTCTAAATACTATAGCAATACCTCATATAATCACTTATATTAAAGTTGAAGGGGAAGGAAATTAAGTGTGATAATGAAACAGCTATGTATTCATTTATCATTCACCTCCAAAAAAAATCATTAGTAAGAGTACTTTTTCTTTTTTAGGATATATAATACACTTAAGGTAAATTCAAGATGTGACTTTAAGGTTCATAGTAATTATTTCTAAATGATTTTCCTATGTCTATTTCTGGTTGATAATTCACATTCTTCCTGACTACATATTGAAATAAAACATTAATGTCATGTAGAAAATTGCAATGAGGAAATATTTATTGGGGTTTAATTACTAAAGAGTATGACTATACTGTTTCTCAAATTTAAGGAAATAGTTTTCCACCTTATAGATTGCCTTAAGTCAAATAAATATGCTTTTTACTTTAACAATTGTAAGTTTATTCAGTCATATATTTGTATGTTTATCTACATCTCTGTCACACTTTAGAAATTGTTTTAAAATAAAAACTGAAAAAGTCTTAAACTAGACAGCAACATGTTATTTTGAATTCATCTATAACGTTAGTTCATGTATTAGTAATTTGAATTATAAATGAATTAATTTAAAAGAAAAAATTGGATAATTACTATTGTCATTGCACTGTTTCTTGACATTATATTATAAAAGAGAATTAATCAGAAATGGAAAAGAAGAAACAAATCACAATACTGTGATAAAAAAAAAAAATTCCCCAATATTTTTTAAAACTTGAACAGGAAGTTTCTTATTATGACGGAATTCCAACTGATGCACTGAAATCTCTATATCATGAGATGACTGGAAGAGAACAATCTCAGTTGACTCCCTTTTTATTCTTATTATTTATATGTGTGTGTGTCTATTTATGTATGTATGCATGCATACAAGACCTGGGGTGTAGGCCAGAGGTGGAGGGGCTTAGGGAGATGAGAGGATTCACCAGAGTCAGCATGGGAAGCAGAATAGGTAGATATACTGAAATACACTGCTGAGGGAAGCAGCAAGTGAGACAGGAGAGGTGTGCTGTGCTTTGTTGGTCAGCTCCCTGGCTGGGGATATAACTCATGCTGCAGTGGCTGGGGATAGCTTGATAGGGCTGAGGTTGTAACTTGTACCACCAGGGAGGCCAGTATTTTATTATTTAAAGGATCACACTATGAAAGTAAAGATTACTAGAAAAGTATGGTTGTAGCAACTAGAGAAATATATTTTAATTATCAACTTATTATTTATCATACCATACAGTAAAAATATATTCTGTATTATTTTAAACATTGGATAAATTTTAGAAGGAAGAATAAGGGCAAATATATTGAAATTCTAGTTGGAGTAATATTTTAATTTTTTGTATACATACAAACAGTAAAATCTCTTTAGTAGTGCAATAAATACATAATAAAGTATCAATTAAATTTTAAATTTTAACTGCATGTAGATATTTTTAACAATTTAATAATTATTATCTATTATTACTAAGAATGGGTCAATCAGAATTCTAAAATATTTCTAGTCAGTAACTTAGAATATATATATTCTATAATATATTTTATATATTTTATAATATATATGCAGAATTTATATTTCATAGTTAGATATTGTTAGAAGACTATTTTCCATGTTTCTGTCTTGCAAACAAAGACACTGGCTACTTTTGTTCTGAACTATCTTTCCAAGACTGTTAGCACAGCAAGCAACCTTGAAAGATAGATACAGTGTCTCCTCTGAGCAAAGAGAAGGTTCCTTTGTTTTCAGTATAATAAAGATATTTGTCTCCACTCAAGGCAAAGGTCAAATAGATTTACTGTCCATTATAAAATATTGTGGTTTCCTAAGCTCAAGGTTTTTCTCTCTTACTTAGTACAATGTATGCAGGGATTGTTAGGGCCTCTTCTGTCACCCAGTAGGAACTGGTCTTCAGAGAAGTATCACTCTAGTATTGCTTATAGCTATGAGTTATAAACTGCCCTTTATCCCTGACACATAAGTCGAGTCTTATCAGTAGCTAATAAACATGGTAGGCAAACTGTTAGTTTGTAATTATGTTAATATCTCAGATTCCTCATAGTTCTGGTCAGATACTGCAGTAAAGTCATTCCCTTATATTTTTTTCTTTTTGAGAGTGAGTTTTTTTTTTTTTCTTCTTCTTAAGTTATTCAATTTGGCAAATGACCTCTAATTTTTTAGAGGAAACAATCACAATCAGAGTAAGATAGATTGTGTGCAATATATTGTAGAATGATATAATAAAGTATCTTCATGTGTATTATTAAATGAAATACATTGAATTAGAAAGTATGTAATGTCTTATTAATCAAAACTGTGTATGTAGGGTCATAGGGTATTTTCTATGACCCCTCTGAAGTTCTTCTCAGACTTCTGAACAGTCTGATTGGTACAAGAAAAATTAAAAACGATATTTAGAGAAGTTACTTGTGAATACTAGCATAAATGAGACAGATTGAACTTTTCTATTATTGAGCCTAGGCTATCAAGGAGAGTCTCTTATGAGGAGAGGTTGACTCATATGACAAAAACAAATCCTCTATATGTTCGCCTGTCATAGGAAAGGTTTCTCCAATAACACGGTTATTTTGGGAGATGACCATAAATCTAGGTAATGTCATTCTTTATGATAATTGTAGCATCGTCTGTTGAAGCCTACAGGGTCTCAATTGATCTTAGTACACAGGGAAAAAACCCTGCTCTGGACATTTTATGCATGTCTGTGATGCATATATACATACCACCAATATAAGTATATATCTGACTAACTTGGCAGTTTTGAAAAATGCTGCATTATATTTAACAAACTCAGTATCTGTTATCAATACTGATTTGATTGCTTGAGGTTGAGAATGACTGAAAATAATTACTCATGTATAAACATACAAAAAAGATACTTGGGCACTCTATAACTTGTATTCTGGCTTTGTTTTATTGAGACTTATATGTTAGGCAGTTTTTTCATAATTTTCAAGAAATGAAATAACATAAGTAAATAGCATAAGTAAATATGTTGCTGTGAGGAAATCTTTTCCTGCCTGACTTTTCTATTTTTTAAGTGACTTGTTCAATATCACATACTGCCTAAAGGAGTTATTTCTATTTAAACTTTTATGAATAGTATTCACATGTAAAGTTTTAAAGTGGATAGTTCTTTACTGGAAAATGGTATCCTCTATTAATATGTAAACTTGAACTTTCAGTCTTTTCAGAGAAGTGTCAAATTATATTTAAAAACATCTCTTTTTGCATGTCTGTGATGCATATATACATACCACCAATATAAGTATATATCTGACTTACACTAATATGTAAATTTGAACTTCCGGTCTTTTCAGAGAAGTATCAAGTGTTACTTTCTATGTTCTTCAAATTATATAAGATTCTATACATTTTTATATGTGTATATATATTAATAAATTCAGTGTCCACACAAATATATCTGTAATATATGTAATATTTTATAGTCATCTATATTCTATGTCTTTAATGTTCTTTGAGACATAACAATAGTTTCCACATAGAGTAAAATCCTTGCCTTCTTAAGGTAAATATTTCATGCTAACCTCTGACTTCTGAGGTTAAACCAGGATAAACCTCTTACAGTTCATAAACTTTCTAGATTATTATGGCTTTTTATACCCATTCTGCTTGTTTGGATTGCTTGTAAATACTCACCTATCATTTGGAATAGGCCATATTTCTCAGTTTGATATTTTCCTAAAAGATGTTTTTCATTCAATTTTTATACTGTTTTTCTCTTATATGATTTTGAATAGGGAAATAATATAGATTGTGTTTCTACCATATATCTGCTAATTTATTGAGAAAATAACTTAGTATTTTTGATAGCGCAAATTTTGGAAATAATACCCGGAAAAAGATTAGGGTATGAAATAAGAAATTCTTAAAGATATCATTACCTACTCATCTCTTTATAATGGCTTTGAACATTCTAAAACTACATGTATACTGTTTATGATGATATAGTGGCATAATAATTATATACATATGTGTGCATCTTACTGATAGGTGTTATTATTCTTTTTTAATAGATGAGAATAAGAGAACTAGGAAAGTTAAATTCCCAGTTTTATTAACTTACAAAGTGACAGTTTAATTGAAACATATTTGATTCAGGAGCTCAGACTATTTTGATTTTATTATTATTGAAGTACCATCATGTGTTATCCTTACTAGTTTTTAATAGTATAAGATTTCCTCCCTTAGGTGTAGTCACTATAGCACTCCCAGTACTATAGTTCTTCACCATAGTCCACTGTGTTCATTCCCCACCCCATCCTCTTTATTTTTACCCTCTTTCTCTCCCTCCCCCTCTGAAAGCAGGTCTATGGTCAGTATTCAAAGTTTGTTTTTAAAGTTTGGCTTTGTTTGACCCTTTGTTAGGTTGTTCTCTACTCCACATATATGTGACAACATCCTGTATTTATCTTTCTCCTGGCTTACTTCATTTAGTATGAACCCTTCCATTTCTATCCTTGTTGCTTCAATGGCATGTGTTTATATTTTTTAAATGCTGGGTTGATGTGTGGTATTCCATTTTGCATATATATGTGCGTGCAGGGGATATGTGTGTGTGTGTGTGTGTGTGCCCACATCTTGATCCACTCATCTTTTTTTTGATTTTTATGTTGTTACCATATTCTGGCTAGTGTAAATAATGCTGCCATAAACATAGGAGTGCAGGTTTCCTTCCAAATTAGTTTTTGTAATTTTTGGAAGCCACCTAGGAGTGAAATTGCTAGGTCATATGGTAAGTTCATTTTTAGTCTTTTGAGAAATCTCTATGTTCAAGACTTTTTTATATGTGAAAATATAACATGGAACACAAAATGGTAAACTGGAGGTACTTGCTAGGAAGAAGGTAATCAGAAGCAGAGTGTTAAAGGTACTGTTCTAAGTGTCTTCTATAGAACACTGAGGTGACTAAACTACTGCAATATACTGACTAGAATTCCAGATTATTCTAAAAATTGTTGGTCTTCATGCTTCCATATATCTTCTTAAAATAAAGTTTTGTCTTCTATAAAGTACATATTTTTCATAATAAAAATCCACATTTCTCATTAACCTGCTAGTTCTTTTTTCATTCACCTTGGGAGTCACACCTATGCCTAATTTAAAATCCTAGTTAAAGAGAACAATTCTCCATTGTAATAAAACTGTTTAAAATAATACCATTAATGCTTTTAACTTTACTTGATATTTCTAGCTTTTCATTCTTCTTAGTTTTTATTTTTTTTATTGTATGGTATGTCTTTTACTTAATTTTAGTTTATACTGTCTATTTATGAATATTTTCTCTCATGGAGAACTGACCTCATTTATAAGTATAAACATTAAAATATGGGAAAGTTACATTACTACCACATCTGGCTAAAAACACATCTTCCTCTCTTTTTATCTCTTTTTATATTAATGTAGTGTATGTTTAATGAGGACCTCTGCTTCTGATTAGAATATAAAAAAAAAAATCCCTGTTTGATTGCTTTGTCAATAACACAGATAATCATACCTTTTTTAAGTTTTATCATAAACTTTACTACTGCTTAAAGATATATATGCCTTAGATATATTTCCTATTTATAGAACCAAATTTAGCAAAAAAATGGTGCAGACACAGAATACATATCATCTCATACTACATTATATCCCAAATAATGTCTCATAAGACATATATAGCTATGTAATTTCTCTACAAGAAATTTACTGCATTGTAAGCCTCACATTTAGTATTCTGTATTTGTCTTTTATCACTATTGAAACTGTGAATATTGATTACAAAAAAAAAACTGAAAATATTTTCAAAATTCATAGTTCTTTTAAAGAAAAGGGTTGAAATTTAAAGTTAGAAATACAAACTCAACTTTCTTTGCGTGTTCTTAGTTCATACTTTACTGAGGAGCTAGGTACTCAGTTCTTGTCAACTCACTAGGATCATCAGATGGTCTACATAAAATACTTTTGTATCTCCTAGGCATAAGTTGACATATTTGGCATCTTTCTGGCATATAAACTGAGGCAGCAGAGACTGAAATGTACTTATTCCCATAGGTGACTCCTCAAGCTCAGGCCTGAGGCTCCTTTCAGAGTAGAGAATACTACAGTTACTGCATGTAAAAAGGGAAGACTTGCCAATTTAGCTTGTCTCTTGGCATTTTTCATGAATGCTGAAATCACTTTTGAAACTGAAAGAACTATATAGGGTGGACAGATAGATAAATCTACAAGATTGCTTTCTAGAAGTCCATGGTAGCCTTGGAGATTTCATTTTTTATATGGTCCATGTCTGGTGACATTAAGTATTTATTCTCCTGATTTTATTTGTGCTTAAGCTATTTGTGTAGTGTCTCAGGTAGTGAGAGATTTGAATTTATTCTAAAGGAAAAAATCCCAAAGTATAGAAGAAATAAAAAAAAAGATAATATGTTTCTCATTTTTAGCATTGGAGGTATCTCCAACCAGAAGACCACCATGAGACAACTTGGGATAGCTGGCAAAGAACACCCCTGTAGGTCTCTGGCT
The DNA here is from genome assembly GCA_019455555.1 of Galemys pyrenaicus. Classification (NCBI taxonomy): domain Eukaryota; kingdom Metazoa; phylum Chordata; class Mammalia; order Eulipotyphla; family Talpidae; genus Galemys; species Galemys pyrenaicus. The sequence goes on along the minus strand of JAGFMF010011574.1, from coordinate 490,686 downwards.
GTTCTACTTTTCAAAGTTTAAGTTTTCTAATTCTGGGGGGAAAAAAAAGAGTTCCTAAAACATTTGCAGAGAAAAGATTCTTATAATGGACTTTGTATCTCTAAAATGTCCTAAATCTTGTTTGGCATATTGGAGTATGTGGAGAATACCAACTGAAAATTTAGGTTGGTAAAGGGAGTGCTAGATATTATAAAAGAACCAGTTTCCAAAACCATCTGTCCCAACTCATTTGACCCTGTCAAACTTTGGGATTCATAACCTTTTGAATAACAAGTTGAGAATTGATGAACAACTTATCTTAAATTTTGTCTTCAACTCAACTTTCAGCTGGCACTTCTATGCCAGATGGTATTTTTACAGATGTATCTGATAGCCAACACTTACTGAAAATTCTGTGTAGAAGGAGCCAATTTTCTAATTTGTTCATTTTTAAAGTGAAATGTTGATAAAATCTTTAAAATAATTATCAGTAATTATTCAAACATTTATCAAAATAAATACAAAAACTATGAGGCAGTTAACAGAACCCCATTTTTCCTTCATCTTAGTGAGTATAACCCATCATTCAAAGTATATCAGTAACAAGTAATTGAAAGGGTTTCATAAGCATATACATCTCTGTTATTTAACATTTTTTATGTAACTGTGACTAGAAAATAATTCATAGTTTAGAGGTTAAATTCTAAGAGCCTGGTGCTCAGTTTGTGTGTGAAAAATAGTACTAACAGAATGACCACTAAAGCGGCATTAGGATTTTCAAGAGCCAATTGAAAATTTCATCACAGTTTTGGATAGCCTCTTCATAAAATATAATCACTTTAATATTATCTCTGAAATTGTAAACGATATACTACATGTTGTGGTTTTTATGAGTTTATTATTTTGTGACCTTTGCTTGGACAAAACATCCAGCATCTTAAATGATCAACATTAAGAGTATTTATCCTGAAGAGTCCCACTCTTTTATAAACTCTGACCTTGCACTTTGATACAATTTCCGGCTTTATGTTTCTCTGTGTGGCATTTGTAGATGAAATTGAATCATAAATCACTCTAAGCACTTTCTTACAGGTTCTTTGCCACAAGTTATTTTGAATTTACACACCATAGCTTTTTAAATGCAAATAAAACTTCTCAGTTTCCTAAAATGCCTTTCCTCCCTCCCCATGGAAGAGTTTAGAAGTTGGTATTCTCATCTGCAAACTCCTGAGGGCCAATTGTCACTTGTCCTTGCAGCAGTCACAGCCTGTAAAAAGTAAAAGGTTGTAAATTCTCACCACTCATTTTTCCATTTCACTGTCCATAGGAAGTAGTGAAAGATGGAACTTCAATTCCACTACTTTATTTCAGTAAAAAAAATAGCCAAATTCATTTTCCTACACAGAATGTAATTGAGATATAGAGAATAATTTCAAGAAACTCTGAGCATTTTTGTTAGCATAAAATCAATTCCTCATTCTGCACCCCCATCAAATAAAAGAACTTATAGTTTTGTTACTTGTGAGGGAAATGTCCAAAGAACACTGTCGATAACAGTGATCCTCTTCTATCTCCCATTAGTCTTTTGTCGCAATCTATCCATTTTATTCAAGATATTTTCCTTATTTCTGTAATTCGTTCAAGGGCACATAATCTGTAAAAAAAAAAGATAAAAAATATAAACATGTTTCAAAGATACTGATCAAAATATATACACAAATGGGAAAATATGTAGAAAAGCAGTACTATCAAGTAAAATTTAAATATAAATTAAGTGTCTTCATTTTATTATTCCATTTATTGAGATGTGATTTATTCTGACTAGAATACTCTCACACATATTTGAGAAACAATATAATTTTGGAATTGAACATGGCAATTTAATTAAAATATATGTGGTGAGGATAGTATGTATTTATAAAAAGTAGAGGTCTATAAGGAGATAATTAAACACTTTGCTATAATTCCTATTCTTGGAGGAAAACAAGTAAGAAGGACAACATCTGCTGGATATGTATGATTTAGGAACCATTAATAGCAAGTAAGCAGAAAGCTACCCAAAAGTCAGATTCCACTGAAGTATTCTTTACTGTGTTCTCTTGGGTCTACAAAAAGACCAGGACAATTAACACTTAACAAAACTAATTTATTCAGAAAACTGGAGCTCCCCAGGAAACATTTGGTCATCAACAGATTACACTGACTCTAATATGTTTAGGGACAGATAAATATAGCCTGGGAACAACAGCATGAGCATTGGCTAAACCCACTGGGAGCAGATCTTGAGATATTTCACAGTGGTAGGTGTTTATAATTCACAGTTAAGAATCTGAAGATTAAAATGACTAATAAATTCTCAGAATTTCAGATGCAAAAGTCAAGTGACAATTAGATTAAAGTGTATCGTAGTTGCATAAATTATTGAAATCTGTAATGGGAATAATTAGCTAAGTATTTTTAGGGAAATATTTCCTGTTTAGATATAAAGGCATAATTCTTGATGTTTTTCATTTTTCTTTTTAAATTTAGGATCTAGATTTATGTAAAGCAATAATACATATTATGTAAGCATTGATCTAACTTTATATGTGATTAGGAATCTCTACTATGATAGTCCTTACTTCAAGTCATATAATTTTGTCAAATTCTGTAAAAGTCAAATTAATTTTAAGCCTGTTGTGCTCACTCAGTATTATTATTTTTCTGGATTTACATAATCATTTGCTTTCTTACAAAAATTAATAGTTTCTAACAATTTATATAAGCTTATATTCTGGTCTTCAAGTCTTTTAAATTAAATATTAGTAACTCTTACTGCACAATGAATTCAATTATTTCATAATTCAGTTATTCCATTTCTTTAGTTGGTAATTTTTATTATTTTTAAACTTTTCTAAAAAGAAATGTATCAGGGGCCTCCCTGGTGGCACAGTGGGTTAAGCAACACTCTATGAAGCAAACAACAGCCACTGCAGCAGCAGTTTGATCCCTGCTGCCGGCCAGGGGGGTGACCCACATGGCGCAGCAGACCTCTCCTGCCTCGCCGGCTGCTCCCTTGAGCAGTGTGCTTCAGTAGATCTGCCTGTTCTGCTCCCATTCTGTCTCTGGTGAATCCTCTCACCTCCAGTGACTCTGGCCTGTACCCAACTGTTGTATACATAAATATACAAATCTTTAAAAAAAAAAAAAAGAAAATAAAAGAAAGAAATACATCAGAATATAGTTAGAAATGTCATTAATTTTATTCAAAAATAATAGTTCAGTGGTCACCCTGGTGGTGCAAGTCTCAGCACTGTGAAGCTAACAGCAGCCACTGCAGCACAAATTCAATCTCCCCCACCCCCACCCCACCAGGGAGCTGACCCACATGTTCAGCAGACCTCTCCTTTTTTGCCTGCTGCTCCCCTCAGCAGTATGCTTCATTCAGTCTGCCTGTTCTGTTCCCCACTAGGTCTCTGGTGAATCCTCTAACCCACCCAACCACCCCATTTCTGGCCTATATCCCAGCTCTTGTGTTTATATGTAAGTAAAATAAATCTTTAAAAAACTAATATAATTAAAATATAGTTCAGTGTTTTATAAGAAACATGCCATGCTCTACAAGGTTATGGTCCACGACTGACTTTTGATGTGTTTATGGAGAAACAGTTTTATTTAAAAGTACATGGAAAAAACTGTGTAGCACTCTTCTCTAAAATGGAAACTATAAAAACTACTAATTATCTAGGAGATTTCTATGTAGTTAATGCATAGAAACAGAAGTATTACATAGAATGGTGGTTACCAGGCACTGGGGTAGTTGTTTCAAATTTGCAAGATGAAAAAGTGCTGGAGATCTGCTTCACAACAGTGAATGTGCTTAACAATACTGAATAATATACATAAATATAACACATTTTATATTTGTAGTTTTTACCATAACTTTTTAAAAAACCTGTTAAAGTTCCTTTGAAAGAGTGACTTACACATCTGTACATAGTTTAAAGCACTAAAACATTATTCAAACCAAAATCATTTTGACCATATATGTTTATTTCTATTGAGGTTAATATATAAAAACCTCAGAGTAATAAAACATGCAACATAATTTAATAAAAAGTCTGTGACATTTATTATTATAAGTTAAGATTCTGACATTTTAAATTTATTCTGGTGGTGTTACAAAGGTACGAGTTATTTTAAATTTATTCTGGTGGTGTTACAAAGGTACGAGTTCAGAAAGGACCAAGGCTCAGACTCGATGCAAAAGCAAAGATGGATTTATTGCTAGATAGATCTAGGGTCCAACCCTCGGGAGCACTGGCGCAGAAGCCTCACCCTTGGAGGGAAGGACCCCGTGCTTCTTGTGCGCTGGGTTTTTACAAGTCACAGAGTCACAGACAGGGAAGATAATGGAAGAAAAACGAGTCTGGGGGCTTTCCATACTGGAGCCAGAGCCCCCCTGGTTTATCTCATCCTGTTTAGGACCTCCTGCTTGGGAGGGGAACTGTGTGTAAAGGAGCAAGGGTTGAGCAACCTTGCATACTTGTACTGATTAACTTTTACTGATTACAATGCATTCATCTGCTGATTCCTACAGTGGGATTCAAAATTTCTATTTTTCTAACTTATATACTCACAGAAAGATGATTGTTAACTTAATTATGTACTTAGTTCCATTGAGGTTTGTGCTATCAGGAAGGTATGAAGAACTGTTTACTATATCTTAATCCAAATATTAATACATGTTTAATAGGATCTAGATAAAAACATTTTTGTACATTGTACTCAAGCCTTCCTCTTCAATTGCTTTTACTTTACAAAAGATGATGTGGTATATCTTATTCCAAAAGCTATTTATATCTACTTTCATATAGATAATATTATTCCATCTATACCGAAAGATTATGAGAACAGCTAAGTAAAATGCAATGTTAAAATCACAGTATTTCATATTTAGGTCATCTTTTACTCTGTTGGTTAATTGTAAAATAAAGAACATTCACTTTGTTTAGTTTTGTCAATAATATCAATTTCAATCATCATAGAAATTTTCATAAATTTTGAAAAACAAATAGTTCCAGACTATTTAATATAGTTGGGGGTCTCAACTTTTTAGTATAGTTTTTAGTATAAACTTTTTAGTATAGTTTTTTAAAAATACAATTTAATATCTTAGAGAGGAAAATTATTTAAAGAAAAAACCTGATAAGTGGAAAATAAATGAATACATCCCATTGAAAATCACAAAATAAAATCAACCTTTTAAATAGTTTAATTCTATACAGTTAATAGCCCTGGTATGGGATGTAAAATAGCTTTCTTTCATAATGACAATATTAAAATATAATTCTGAAAACCTATAATTGATCATCATGAAAAAACATATGCACTTTGTTACTCAACAACATTTTTTTTTTAATCTAGGTAACATTGCTTTATAACACTGTAGATTTAGGGGCGTAGCTTCACATTTCCTTAGATGTCATATTTCTAATGTTCCTTTGCTTTAATTGTGACTCTTCCTTTTTTAAAAACTATATTACACTCATTTGTTTTTTGCCTTTCTCCTTTTTACTTACTTTTTTCATATATATTTATATCAATGTTATATCTTCCTGATGCATCGATAGCTAATCATAATATACTGCCCACCCTTGCTACTTGTTACTATTTTTAGCTGAATTCTATCAGATCGGATACATGTATGGCTATCCCTGTTTGTTCTGGGAGTACTATATGCTTGATAGGATTGCTTTCCAACCATTTGCTTTGAGCCTTTGTTTCTCCTTCAAGCTGGAATGTATTTCTTAGAGACCAAAGAAAGTTTGGTTTCTTATAAATCAACCATCCATCTATGACTTTCATTTGGTGAATTCAATCCATTGCATGTAGATTAGTTATTGGTTTATGAGCACTTCCTACTGCCACTTTATATTTAGTTTTCTGGCTCTATTTTTACCTTGTTCCAAATTTTTCAATGAATGCCTTCCTCTAATTTAGATAGGAGAGCTCTTTTCAACATTTCCTACATGTGATAAAGATCTAGTGTTGGCAAAATCCTTCATTATTTATTTTTCAGAGGGTTTTATCTTCAATTGTTATTTGAAACACTCTTGAAGGATAAGGTATTATTGACTGACAGTTTTTGTCTTGAAGTACTTTGAATATGTCTTTTCATTGGCTCCTTTCCTGTAGCATTTGTGTTGGTAAGTCTGAGTACTTTTGTAAGTCACCTGTTTTGTTATTACAATTTTTCTTATGCTTCATATAGTACCTGTTCCAAAATGCAATTTATGCAGTATTCCAACACAATATTAAACACATTGCACAGAATCAGTATATTCACAGAAAGAATGGTTTGTAGTTTTACTTTCAATGTAAATATCTTACCATTTTTTTAACTATATAAATAATGGGTTTATACTGGCTTTCTAATATAACCACAGAAACCAAATTGCAGGTACACCAAGTTATGTGTATGAGAAAATGTATTAAGTTATGGTATTTCAAGAAATTTGTTAGAATTTCCAAACTGGGACTTACTTCTGCATAAAATCCTGTCTTTTGTTTTTGATTTTTGTGTTTCTAGTTCTTGAAAGCTTTATAGGAAAGATTGCATATGTGTCCATCCTAATTAGAATAACAACAGCAAAAAACCTTTACTCCTTATTTAGTTTCCAATCTAATGGGTAAAATTATAAAGTTGATAGATATCTGATGGTGAATTCTGTTTTTCTTTTTTCTTTTTTTTAAGATTTATTTATTTATGCATACAAGCACTGGGGTACAGGCCAGAGGTGTGGGGGTGGTGAGAGAATCCACCACACAGAGCAGGATGCAGAACAGGCAGATTGACAGAAACACACTGCTGAGGGGAGCAGCTGGCGAGGCAGGAGAGGTCTGCTACGCCATGTGGGTTTCCTCCCTGGCCAGCGGCAGGGATCGAACTCGTGCTGCAGTGGCTGTGGTTTGCTTCATAGTGTGTTGCTTAACCCACTGCGCCACCAGGGCGAGCCCCTGAATTCTGTTTTTCATTGTGTTTTTTTTTTTTTGTTTTGTTTTCGTTTTTTAACCATTTTCAATACAGAATAATCATTCTGAGTAAGAATACCTCTACAACCTTGGGTCCATTCAGTTTTTGAACACAGAAACATAATACTTAAAAGTGGAGAAAACCATCATTTTAGAAATTCCCATTTAAAATTGGCCTAATTTTTTAGGTTCTTGTAAGTGAAACTGGACAACTCTGTTACAAGTCAGTAAACTTATATTACTTTGTCCCCTTGTAAGAAATGGTCTATGGATTATTATTAAAATTTCAATGATGTATTTTCTGTAAATATTAATTATACATTCATAGTCATATAATGTGGTAGGAAATAATGAATTTAAACATAACTATTAATTAAAGTATAAGGAAACTATTTCAGCTACCCTCCTCTACAGAAATACTCTACATTTTACCTCTTATTATTCTCCTGTATTTCAGGAACTTAATAAACCAACTACTCTTACTTCTACCAATCAATGTGTAGCACCATTATCCAGTTTTTGATAGTTATCTTTAATGAGATGGCTGATTTTCTTTTCTATTTTTGCTCCATGCGCTAGAAATACTGCTGAACTTTATTTTCCTGGGTTGTAAGCAGCAAGTGCATAAGACACCTATAAAATTAATCAATTCATCAATCAATAAATATCCACTGAATGATTGTTGTTTTTAGACTTGAGCTAAAAATATAACTTAAAAATATCCTGCCATATCAATCATCATCTGGAATAAGCATTATGTGAAAGATACAGTTAAGCACTTTTTACCACCAGGCTTGTTCCAAAACATAGTAGAGAAAACAACTGTTATTTGCTTTTTTCGGATTTGTGGGAAATGATATGTAAATTTTCTTCACCTAACAACTAAATTCAAATGAATAATTGCAGCAACTGAATAAGTTGAAATAAGAGTTTAAATGAGAATTAAAATGTAGGTAGAGTCTATTATAAGCACACTGTTAAAAATTGAGCATAGAGTATGAAAATATTTAGAGTTATGTTGTTAACTAACAGACTGAGGGGCACCCTGAGACCCCCAAACTTGCTTACTCTAAGTGGGTTCTGCCATCTGCTGCATAAAGACAAAAATATAAGCTTAGTGCATAAGAACATTGATAGAAAAAGGCTTAATAGAATTCATGTGCTGAGCATAGAGAGCGAAAAAAAACAGGATAATAGTTTTCTAATACAACACTTAAAGTGACCCACCCTCATGGATTTATGCTCAGCCAAACAGGGTTGGCCCAAAGTGAGATCACTGAGTCCCAAAAGCCTGCCATAAGTCTAAGGCACCTTCTGGTGGGGGGCCCTAAGAAATGGGCAAAGGGGCCAGGCAAGCTTGGATGGAAAGGAGCAAAGTCATTGTACAAGTCAAGATAAAAGCTGCCGTTATCAAACTTCCAACAGTTCTCACTCACGTTTTGTCTAAATATCTCCCTCCATGTCCCCCAAGTCCCTGGTGCAAGTCCAAAGCCAAGAAGTATGCATGCCTTTTTCTTTACATGTCTCCTCTGCTCCATGTGTCTTCTTAATATCTTCTGTTCCCCTACCCCCCCGCACCTTTAGTTTCCCTTGGTTTGTCAGGCCCACCCATCATTAGTTGGCACAAGAAATATAGAATCTCCCCTTTTTAGATTACAGTGCTATATAGTTAAGGTTACCTTTTGCTGAGAAACGAATCAATAAACTTCTCATTGAGTTTAAATAAGTAATGTGTCCCCAAATGTACAATCTGAGCTCAGCTCATCTCCTTCTTCTACATATCTTTAAATGGGATAGCTCACATGAGGTTAGAACACTCTCAGAGATCTCAGTAACAAGTTGTTGGATAACTATTTCTTTCCATAGTTTGATTTCAAGATCCAATATCTAAAGGGATAGAACATAGAGGACACCAGTTCCTTAAGGCCTGGATTCAAGAACTGGACTGTAGTTATCAGTGCTTTTTGCTATTATTTAAGCAGTGGCAAATTGCGTATTAAAAGGAAGGGACTATAGAACTTACTTCAATGAGTTAAGCATGAATGAAAAATGAGAAATGAGGCCCTGCTTTAAAACTTCTAATTTAGTTTCAGTATTAATGAACACTTCTTGACAGACATATTAAGTTCTAATATACTAGCAATGACCCTTTATTCAAAAGAAAAGAAATATCACAGAGATATTGCTGAAACATTCTGCTATCCATAGGGGTAGATCCACAACAATTAGTTCAGTGATACATGATTTTGCTTGCTTGGCCATCTACTTTGTTAGTGGATGAATACTGACTCAAAACAAATTAATCAGATTCTTTATCTAAGAATTTGGAATTAAGTCCAAGAGATAGTCAATCATCTTTGAAAGTGAATTGATTTCAGATTATGTAAACTCAGGAATTTTCCTGGGACTATTTCAGGCTATGTGCACACAGAAAAAAGAAATTGACTTAAGGAAAAAGAAAGCAATGAATCACACAGAGCTTAAGAGAGGAAGTAAATGAAAAACAGAAGCTTTTCAGATACCAAATTGCTAACCATTTCCAGATTCTATTTCTCCCTTATTTATGCATTAATTCCTATTTATTTATCTTTTCCTCTTGACCAAGCCATAATAAATAAACAAAAAAATAAAATGGGCCTGCCTCCTAGAAATCTTCAGGACAGTGAAGGACTTGGTAAATAAAAAGCAATACAAATATATAAACAAGCATACATTCAGATATGGATGATCCTCTGAGATGAAAGTGTAACAGGGTGGGCCTCCCCTGGTGGCGCAGTGGGTTAAGCAACGCACTATGAAGCAAATCGCAGCCACTGCAGCACGAGTTCGATCCCTGCTGCCAGCCAGGGGGGG
>JAGFMF010011574.1:469503-480438 GCA_019455555.1 Galemys pyrenaicus | reverse complement strand
TCTTTCTTTATTGTACCCTAGTTGTATTAAAGTTCCTTTCCATTAAAGGTTTTGTATGTTTGTCTTAATGCAGCAGATGGCAGAACCCATTCAGAGAGGACAGGCTTGGGGATTCTGGGTGCTCCTCTCCCTGCCCTGTAACAAAAATATGTTTTTTGAATAGGAGCTTCAAAGTCGGCTATTAATTTCATAGTCAGCAAGATATTCCAGATCAGAAGTAATTATATTGATTTAATTACAATTTTAGTGCAAATGGCTGATGAGATTAAAATTGTTTTAATCTCAAATCACCCCTAGTTTGTATGACCTATGCCTATAATTTCCCCCTTTCCTTTTTTAAAAATTAATTAAAACACTTTAAAATCAAACAATGAGTGTATCAATAGTCTTCAGTACCTAACCAAAAAGGAAAGCTTTTTTTTTTTTCAAAAATTTTTGGACAAAGGGGCTTAAAGTTTGGTTCCCAACATACTATAAAACTTAGGAGCAGAGGATGTTATCTGACTTGATGATTACATTTCAAAGGGATGACTCCCAAGAACTTGGGAAAGACAATATTACTTTATAAAACTGGTAAAAAGCTTTTAAAAAAGATTTACATCTCAAAGGAAAGAGAAGGAATTTGCAATTACAAATTTTCTAAAGCAAATGCTGAAAGGAAAGGGAGGTCAGAGGCCTTTCTGTTTAGGTCCATTGGATTCCACTGGGATAGAGGCAAGGAGGGAGGTCAGGAGCCTAGAGGCAGGAATAAGCTTATGCAAATTTTGATAAAACTGAAGGAAATGTTCAGGCCACATTGCTCAGTGCTTCATTAGAAAATAAGAATGGGTAGGACTATGTAGAAAGGAAAAATAATTTTCTCTCTTTGACTTGAAGGACTTACCAACCTGCATACTCTAAATGGGTTCTGCTATCTACTATATAATGGCAAAGCATACTTTTAGTGTGAAAGAACTTTCATAGAGTTAGTGGGACTAGAGAGAGAAGAAAGGATGATAGTTTCCTAATAAAACCCCCAAAGGTACCCATTTCCTTGTGGGTAAATGCCCTACCAAACAGGGTTGGCTCAAAGTGGGACCAATGAGGTACAAAGCTTGTCTAAGGGACCTTCTGGCAGGGAAACACACCAAAAGGGACAAAAGAGGCCAGGCATGCCTGAAACTAAAGACACAAAATCAAAGTACAGATAAAGACTGTAAGATAAAGACTGCCATTTTCATCCTCTTCTCTCACCTGTGTCTCTTCCAGGTGTGTACATGTCTCAAATGCCCTCTTCCATTTCCTCAAGTCTCTGGTGCAAATTCAAAGATGAGAAGCAAGCAGTACTTCTTCACATGTCTCTCTGCAGCAGGTGCTTCATCTAAGTCTTCTGTAAAGTCCTGCTAGTGTAACAGGGTGGTCCCCAGAAAAGGGGGAAGTTCCAGAATCCCAGTTCCACCCTAAGTGGGTGGAGCTGAGCAGGGATAAGAAGATGCTGGAGAGAGGAGAAAAAGACAACACAGAAGGAAGAAAGGAAGAAAGAAGCAGGATGGAGAGCAGCAAGGAGGCACCTGAAGGAGCACCTGAAGGAGGCACGTGGAGCAGAGGGACATGTGAAGAAACTGTGCTTGCTTTTTGGTCTTGGACTGGTTGGAACAGATGTGGGTGAGAGACCTGTAAGGAGGTTAACAATGGCAGCTTTCATCTTAATTTTAATTTTGCTCTTTTCCTCCCAAATTTGTCTGACCCTTTTCTATGGGTCTCTACTGAAAGGTCCTTTAGACATGTGGCAGGCTTTTGGGCCTTGCTTTAGGCCAATCCTATTTGGCTAAACTTTTACCTTTAAGTAGATGGGTAACTTTGAATGCTTAACTCAGTAACTATAGTCTTTGTCCTTTCTGTATTGTACCCTAATTGTATTAAAGTTCCTCTCCATTAAAGGTCTTATATGCTTGTCTTAATGCGGCAAATAGCAGAACCCATTCAGAGAGGGCAGGTTTTGAGGTTCTGGGGTGCCCCTCTCCCTGCCCTGTAACACTAGTCATGCTGGTGAGTGAAGTTAACTGTGGTAACAGCTGCTGCTATCACCACCTCTCCCCCAGTAATCACAGGTTCTTGTCTCATGAAGCAGTAGAAAGGAATTTGCAGACTTTTTAGATAAGTAAGCAAAGAGAAGCAAACTTTGTCTTGGAAATTAAAGAAAAGTTTATTTAGGAAAAAAAGGTAAAGACTCCCAGGTATATGGTACCTGGGTGGGCAAAGAGTGCCAAGGTGTTGAGCCTTAGGGGATATATGCCTTCTTTCCCTAATTATTCTAAAATGTCACTAGTCTTTCTGTGATTCTTTATTTCTTTATGGTCCCACTTAACTTACTATTGTATCTAGACTCTTCAGTACCTGGAATCTTTTCCATCTGGAATCTTGGGTGCCTGGAATCTCCCTTAGTTTACACCCACTATCTCCTCTTTGCTTTTGAATGCCCTAGCCCTCTTTTTAGAACTTTGCATTTCCCATCCCCTGGTGCCTTCCTTTCCTTTTGTTACAAACCTTAACTATGCTGGGGTCTCACCTACCTATTTCTATCTCCTTAAAGCTGCCTAGTTATTTCTAACTTGCCCTAGGCCTCACTAGGACTTCCTCTTCACCTTCCACTTGTAGCTCAGCTCCACTCTTTATTAGGTGAATCAGAGAACATGGAAACTTCCTTTAGGTGGACATTATACTCTGCAACACCTCTACCTTTATAAGTTCTTGGCTAAGACACCTATTGTAATTAAAAAAAAAAAAACAACAACAACAATAGAGACTAACAGGAAACAAATGTAAGTTTAATAATGTGTATCTCATATATGAAGTAAATTTTATATATATATATTTTTAAGGTTTATTTATTTATACATACAAGAGTTGGGGTACAGGCCAGAGTCCAGGGCAGTGAGAGGATTCACCAGAGACAGAGTGGGGAGCAGAACAGGCAGACTGACTGAAACTCACTGCTGAGGGGAGCAGTGGGCGAGGCAGGAGAGGTCTGCGGTGCTATGTGGGCCACCTCCCTGGCCAGGGGGCAGGGATCAAACTAGTGCTGCAGTGGCTGAGATTTGCTTCATAGTGCCTTGCTTAACCCACTGCACCACCAGGGAGGCCCTTATATTCATATTTAATAGGGAAACTATAGGATTTTTAACATAACATTCATGAACAGGTGGCAAAGAAATGAAACAGATTTTATAACAGAATTTTTTAAAATTCTGAAGTTGTTAAACATAAACAGTAACACAAAAATGAATTTTAAATTGTAGGGGGAGCAAAATATTCCACCCCAAAATATGTTTCTTTGACATGAGATCATTTTGAGCTGCTTATTTTTAAGGAACACCAGACTTTGGAAAAACTTGGAAACACCAAATAGAAGTTACTTATTTGTAGGAGACATTTATGTATATTAACAGGGAACTATGTGATGGTGCACAGGTGAATTGGTGGTGGGAATTCTATGGGGACTATACTTGAGAAAAAAAAGCAAACATTGCTTAAAAATGGACAATACTGTAAAATATAAATAAATAAATGATTTATTTTAAAAAAGGAAAAATTTCCAATTGTAATGATCAATCCCTTACTGTGCTGGGAGAAAGGGGATGTCCTGATTTCCTTTCTCCTGTATTAATGGAGAAGGTGTTAGGGGGAAGGGTAGTCTTGAATGGATTACACAGACTGGTTTGTGTAAGGGGCCTTCCAATCCTCCACTCCAGACCACCAGTGTTCTAGAACCACACATCCGATAATATGATTATCAAAGAGTGGATCACTAGGACCTGAAGGTGGAGTTAAGCAGCCAGGCTAGCTATAAAACCAGAGAGGTGGACCTTGGGCTCTCTCTTCCTTTGGAGCTATCTCACTTGATTCAGAGCCAGATCTCAACACACCATTGTGTTCCAACTTCGAAGATCTGGTAGGATATTTATGGATTTGTATCCCTCTCTTCTCTTTGTGATATTTCTACTTTATTCCCCTTCTTTTGTAAAATAAAACCCTTTAATAACTTTTGCCGTGTGTGTCTGCAATTGGGATTTATTATAAAAGTCTTCTGAGTGCGTGGGTGAGGACCCAGTCAGGGAAACTCATTTTATATTAGGGTTGCCCTTTAACAAAGGGTGCAACTAAAATCTGCATAACAATATTTTCCTGTTTACCATGTCTTTTCCAGTAACTTCCTATAACTGACCCTCTGCTTTTCTGCACCCCTCTGGAACCCACCCCCCAGCCCCTCATCTCAAGGTCCTTTGTCCTTAGTTGTAGATGTGACTTAGGCCAATTCAAAAAATCACTCAGTTTTCCTGAGTAGCTATACAGGGGTGAGAAGCATTCTGGCTAGGTAAGCAGGGTGGACACCCACAGAGAATGAAAGTGGTCAAAGAAAATTATTTAAAAAATGTAAATTTACAGGCCTTGTGTCTGGGAGCAGGAGACCTTCCTGTCAGCAGGAAACATCCTAAAAGTATTCAGGTATTTGATAAGAAGAAGAGTAGGATGGCAGGGAGTGATGGCCCAGACTTTTGAGCTGAGTGTTAATCTCTAGCAAGCTTCCAGCCCTTCTAGCTGCCTGTGTGTTAATCTCGAGCAAGCTACCTCTCCCAGTGTATTCAGTAGTTGGAGCCCCTTAGTGAACTATATTTAGTATAAAGATCCTAGAATGGAGGAACTCAGGGGTACCATGCTTTTGGGTGCCCCTCTGAGTCCTAGGTCAAGTAGGGCAAAGGATAATGAGGTAGCTTCAGGGACAGTACAGGTGGGGATTTAGGGAGAGTTAAAGAAGCTTCAGAGATAAGAACAGCAAAAGGGATAACGGAAGATCCAGAGCTAAGGACAAAAATTTCCAAAGGTACTAATCAAACACCCCAGGACTAGGGGCAACAGGACAATCCAGAACAAGGATGATAAAGAAAAGTGTGCTAAGATAAGGGCTGTGATACAGACTAGTTCTGGGCACAGAAACTTTAGGACAGTGAGTGAGGGAACTGAGAATTAGCCAATCTCAACTCCACTTTGGTTCCCTTGTCCCTCCCTCGCCCATTTCCACTGACCTGGGAGAGGCACTTTATTTCTATTCCTTTACTCCTCAATAATTTTTTTTCTTTCTCTAAACAAATCTGTTTAAACAAATCCCTTCTTTCTCACTTACTTGAGCCTCTGAGAAGTACCTTCTGCGACTTCATGAAACACCAACCCATGGTGGTGTAGTGACTGGGATTCAGAGCGCTGCCACTGCAGCATGGGATCCATTCCTTGCTGGAAGACTAGGCCTGAAAACCTGAAATGATGGTATCACCTCCCTGTGTCTAGAGGGAGCTTTCTGCTTCTCTATTACTAAATAAACTCTCTAAAACTTACTCCTCATGGTCCATGCCCTCAATTTTCATGACATGACACAATAACTCACCAACACAGTGCAACAATGGTATATATATTATAAAACTTCTGTTTATTTTTCTCCATGTTAATCTGTTTTTTTATTACAGGGGTTATGTCAGTTAAGAATTTCAAAGGATCTAGGGTGTTAACCCAGAAATAAAATCTGAAGGATAGTTAGAGTTTATTAGATAATCAAAGGCAGTATTTAAACTCAGGGGTCATTCAGCAAACACAAGTTTATGTAGTTTATGTAGTTAGTTACAGTGAATCATTAACATCAAAATGTAATATTCCTGATAGTGAGTCCTAGGGAAATTTAGGGATAACTAGGCATCTTCAGTATAGGCAGGGATTTCAGGAGAGTTAAGGAATATTCCAGAGATAAGGGCAACAAATTTTAAGGGACTAATCAAATACACCCAGGACTAGAGGCCACAGTATATAGTCCAGAACAAGGAAAATAAAGAAAAGTGTGCTAAGATAAGGGCTGGGACACAGAGACTTAGTTCTGGGCACAGAGACATTAGGACAGTAAGTGAGGGCACCAAGAATTAACCAATCACAAAGAGACTGGTGGAGCTTTCAAATAGAGAAAGAGAGTTTAATGTCCCTGAGACATGACTCCATTTTGACTCCCTTGCCCCTCCCTGGCCTTGTTCCACTGTCCTGGGAGTCCCACTTTATTTCTGTTCCCTTTTCCTTAATAAACATTTCCTTTCTCTAAGCAAATCTGCATCTTCTCACTTGCTTGCTTGAGCATCAGCAAAATTCCTGCTGTGGCTTCATGAGACACAAACCCGTAGTGGTCTAGTGGCTGGGACTCAGCGCTGCCACTGCAGCCTGGGATCCATTCGTAGCTGGGAGGCTAGGCCTGAAAAGCTGAAATTATGGTATCAATAGGAGGAACGTCTAGTTCTAAATTACCAGAACCTAAAGACATACTATCTGTGCACAGAGAAATGCTATGCAGCATTTAAACTGTTCCTTTCTAAAGAATGCACTGTAGAAATGCAAAGGTTGGGTACTTATTGTTAAATTTTCTTTATCTGGCTCCATGGTCATCAGTAGGGATGAATAGACTGACTATCTGCAGATACCAGATTTTGCCCAGCTGTTTCAGACTTCTAGTCTACGTAAATGGCCTTGCTCCCCTATCTGCCAGAGCTCTCCTGGGAGGGTTCATATTCCAGAACATTTTATAGTATGTTTACAAAGCAAAATTATTGTTTACTCCTTTGCTTAGCCATTTCAATACTGTTCAGTATCAGCAACTGGATATTTTACTACCTATGTGAAAGTATTGTCCCTACTACTGCTATTTAACAAATGACCCCCAAATTTAATATTTTAAAATAACTTTATTTTACTTCAATTTTAAAGAATGGCTCACCTGGACAATTCTAACATTAGGTCTTTCATGATGTTGAGTTTGAGGTCAAGTAGGGCAAGTTAGAATAATTAGGCAGCTTCAGGGACAGTGCAGGTGGGGACCCAGAGTGAAGCTCCAGAGATGTGAAATACAAAATTCCAAAGAGAGCTAGTCACCACCCTAGACTAGGAAAAGAAGGACATTCAAAGGCAAAGGAGAAGTTAAGTGATGTGAAGTAGAAAGATTCCAAGTAAAGTAGTAGATTGTAAGACCACCAAGAAATAACCAATCACAGAAAGACTAGTGGAATTTTAGAATGAGAGAAAGGAAATACATATTCTCTGAGGCACAACTCAACTTGGCCTCCTTTGCCCCTCCCTGGCCTGGTTCCACTGACTTGGGAGTCCTACTTTATTTCTGTTCCTTTTCTCCTCAATATTTTTTTTTTCTTTCTCTAAACAAATCTGCCTCTTCTTGCCTGCTGACCTGAGGGTCTGCAAAGTTTCTTCTGTGACTTCGTGAGACACCAAATCTCTCATGCCTGAGACCTCTGTTCTAGACCCCAGTTCTTCTATGCATAAATAAATAAATCTTTTTTTTTTTTAAGATTTATTTTTATTTATGCATACAAGCACTGGGGTACAGGCCAGAGGTGTGGGGGGGGTGAGAGGATTCACCACAGAGAGCGGAGAGCAGAACAGGCAGATCAACAGAAGTACACTGCTGAGGGGAGCAGCGGGCACAACAGGAGAGGTCTGCTGCACCATGTGGGTGCCCCACCCCTGGCCGGCAGCAGGGATCGAACTCGTGCTGCAGTGGCTGTGGTTTGCTTCATAGTGTGCTGCTTAACCCACTGCGCCACCAGGGGAGGCCCTAAATAAATCTTTTTTAAAAATACACTTTTGAGAGAGAATGAAACTGTAATTAGTTTAGGTATTAAGTCTTCCTGTGATGTCGTTTTTGAGTGTAGGGTTCTTGGGTTCACTCTGGGAAATTATCAACCAAAGATATTTTCACAATGATGCCTATAATTTTCAAGCAATCTAAATACTGTCAAATGAACATTGTTGTATTTATAAGCTATTTTAGGGTACGAACAGTGTTGTCAAAACCAAGTAATTAAGTAAATTATTAATGATTATGCTTGCTTCCTAAGCATATGGAGTCAGCATATCGTGGTAGTAAAGAATATAGTCTTTAGGGTTATGTATATAATTTTATCATGGCTTCCAATATAGTCTACTTCTATGACTCAGTATCTTCATTTGCAAAATGATAAAAAAATGGGCATCTGACATAGTTATTTTGATTATTAACTTTATAAATATTTTGCTATCTCTACTTATTTTAAATGTTGGATAATTTCTTTATAACCAGGTTTTTCATTGCTCAATTAAAAAGTGATTAAAGAACTTTTTATTTTGTTTACTTAAATAACCACCATATAATGGTGTCCTGAATTCATGAATCATAGAATACTTGAGTCTATCTCTCTTAGAACACTGCAAATCAATATTTAGATTTCATTTTCAAATACAAAGTCTACAGATCACTTCATGTACATCTATGTGTGTTCATCTGTGTATTTATTGTGATTAATTAAAATACATTATAGATATTGTTACCATAAAAATGTATGTAAGTGCAAACATAATGGGTGTTTTCAAAACAAATATGATGCCAGAGAGAATTTTAGCTTGGTAAGTTACTTTAGTACAGATAGGAACTTTTATACATTGTATATGGTCAAAATGGAGCAGAAAACTTTGCTAGCAGTAAAAATTAAAATTCCAAGTTCATGTTCTATAGAATAAAAAATCAAGTATTTTCTTTGACTATACGTATTTTTTTGCATAAGAAATTATCAGAGAGTCTATGGGTTTTTCAGTTTTTTAGACTTAAAGTAGCTATCTAGGTCATCTAATTAAATAATCTTTTAACAGATATAAATTAAAAAGAAACTAACTCTTAAAAGCAAATTAATTGAGGGCCTCACATACCTCTGGCCTTGGACATAAAAATGTTGAATTCATATTCCCAATGTGTTTAAGATGAAGAACTTTGTAAAGTCCATTAAATATACCGTTTACCACATGTATTACTCCATTACATGAGTCTTCTCTTTAATATTATCATTATCTAAACAGCAGAAACTTGCTATGATATATACTGTATATTTTAAAATTGAGACAAATCTTACTGTTTTTGAATTTGTAAATGTGTGTGTCAACCAGTAACTTAGTACAGTTATATAAGCAATATGTTTTATCTCTTTTTCTGGAAAGCAGTATTTTTACTGAAAACAAACCAGCAAAATTTGGTCAAGTTAATTTATCTTAACTAAAATGTAACTTTCTAATTCTGCTAAAGAAAAAGTTCAGTTCAGTGATCAGCAGAACATTCTACTTCTTAGTAATAATCACTGTAATGTTGAGATGAAGATCAACCTATCTGTGTATCCAATGTCACATCATATGTGTGATTAGAGGAAAGAAGAGTCTTAATTAAGTTTGTTTATGAAGGTGCTTAGCGTATCTATTAAGGAAATCTGTCCCATTGCAGAGAGCATTGGGTAGCGAATTCCTATCACCGCATTACCTCATTACCTTCTGATTCTTGCCAATGTCAAAAAAAAAAAAAAGTATGACTCAGAGTCTGGTATCTTCATTATTAGAGGTATATAAGGCTCACTTTATTAGATAAAAATTATCATTTAAAACACAATACTTTATTCCTGTCTTTCATTCTTCTTGCCCTTCTTGGTTCATGGATTAATAAGAAGCAGAGCTTTTCCTTTCCAAGTTGGAATCATTTGTTTTTTTCTCTCATAGAGACAAGCACAGTCTGTCACCCCTGTCATGAGCCAGGAGCTCAAGGTCAGAGAGGAACTTGAAATGAGGGACAGGGCTTTCAATTCCTTCTCCACTGCCAAGTCTGAGTGAGTCTCATTTGAGGCCCATTCAAATGAACCTGGGATTTGTTTTGAAGATCCTGTTACCTTGCTTTCTTTTTTCTGTAGACACTGCAGTAGGTACAAATATCGAGCCTAATATTCACAAAGTATCATGAAAGTGTGATTTTGCTTTTGTCAGAAAACATACTCTCCAATATATTTGTTTATTTAAGTTTTCCTGTATGTGCAAATGGAAAAAGCCCACCCTGGAAATATCAGCAGATAACATTACACACTGCTTATTAGACATTCCTGCTACATAGTAAGTAAGTCTTTTAGATAGATTTCTTTAATCTATTCAAAATCTCTTCCAATTGGCTTCTGGGTTTACCCTTATTTATTAGATAAGAGAGCCTCAATATGGTTAAGTTATGCACTAAAATCTGACAGGTGGTAAATGGCAAAGTCAGACTTCAAACCACAGTCATTCTGTTTTCTAGACTTAAGTTCTCACACTATATTGTACACAGGCCAGTGGTTTTGGCATGGTGACTCCAAGAAAGCAGCTGCTGAGTGAAGATCATAGGTTTCTCACTGTGACTCAGAAGAGACAACTGCTGTTCCTGCTGTTGTTTTGTTGCTGGCATGTGGAGCCTTAGACACCAGCACAGATCTAAAAAGTTTGTTTTTGATTGTGACCAACATCTCTAAGGGTGAACTGCGTGTACATATAGTGAGGTGATAGATAACAGACACAACGAAGGGGCACAGGTATGTTTCCAGATTGGTTAGGAGGCGTCATAGGCACAAAAGAAGCTCTGATGAAGAGGTGGATAGCAGATTGCTTCCTTACATCCCAGGCAGCAGGGCTCCTCCTGTCTTAACGTTAGGTGCTGGCAACCCTGACTGGTTTCCCTGGATACAAGAACTTTCCTGCTTCAAAGGACTGAATCATCAAGTGTCTTTGAATTTGTTTAGACAATCCCAAAATGACAAATGCCCCCTCAAAAAATTTAATAGGGCTTATTTTTAGGAAAGTCAACAAACTAATTTTTTTTCCATTTTTTTATTTTTATTTTTATTTTTTTTGTTTTTTTTCTTTTTATTAAAATATTTTAAAATTTACATATACTTGCCATTAATTTTAATCCCCATGTATTCCCCATCACCATCTCACCAGTGTACCATCACCTCAGTCCCTCCTGTTCCCATCTTCCCTCAACCCTCCCCCTCCCCTCCCCACCAGGTGTCCCCAGTCTGTCCTTGTGTCCTCATTTTTGGT
>JAGFMF010011574.1:413916-468500 GCA_019455555.1 Galemys pyrenaicus | reverse complement strand
TTTATGATTGTGGCTTTGTAGTAAAGTTTGAAGTCAGGAAGTGTGATCCCTCCACTTCCCTTTTTGTCAGTTAGGAGAGCTTTGGCTATTCGAGGTCTTAACAAACTAATTTTTAAAACATTATATATGACCAGCTTTCATCTAGTTTTGGTTATTTTAAAATGAATTCAATATTAGGAAAATTGTAGTAAAAGTGTTGTAGCAATAACTCTTTGGCTAAGATAAGGAATATTTGACATAGATTTGTTTAATATATTATTTATGATATTAACTATATATGAGCTCACCCATAACACATCCTACTTATTTTCCTTTCTAACAATGAACACGCATATAAAACTCAAGGAGTGTCATTATTGTTATTTTCAGAGTATTTGATTGGAATAGTGCCCTTTTACTTTTTTATCGTTTTAGCTCCTAATGCAGTATCCTGCATGCAGATTTTTCAGGTTCTTTGAGTAGACGTTGCTTTCCCCTGCTCCTAAATAATCTAAGCAATGTGAAAAAGAAAATAAATGGAGTGGATATCGGATATATTTAAAAGGCTAACACTAAGTACTTCCTTAGTGTTTTCTATGACTTTTCTTTGGATAAGATAGAATAGCATTTATATCAAAATATTTTTAATTGTAGAAATAAAAAGATAATAATATAAAGACTACATTAAGCTGGGAATTCCTTGTAAACAGACTAAAGCTGGAGAAATAAAAGTGTATAAGGAGACAATGACTAATCATAAATCTGGCCCCTGAGGGAAGAGGTTGACACCCCAGTTCAGTGATGTCATAGAAGCGTAAGCCTGTCCTAATTTGCTGCAGTGATTTCAGGAATTGATCTGATGACAGTGGGTTGGTTGGATCATATCAACAAACTTCTAGAAAAGATAATGTTTAGTCATAATTCACACCACTGTGCTTAATAATAGTCCTTTGTTAGGAGTAATGGGATAGACCACAACTTGTTGGGAAGAATAGCTAGCAACCGATATCCCTTTTTAGGAAAGGGTATTTTAGGAAATACAATTTAGGAAAGGATAATTGAAAATACATATTGGTCTCTGTCCCCAGGCCCTTCACGGAGGCCCAGAAACTCTTGTAATTTACTAAGTGAAAAGAGCACTAGGGGCATCTTTTGTTGCATTGAGGTGACTTTGGATTGACTACTAACGGGGGAATGTTCCCCAGAAATACTAAGTCTCCATTACAAGTATACAATTTTAGACCGCACTACCACCCATCTTTTTTTTTTTTAAGATTTATTTATTTATGCATACAAGAGCTGAGATACAGACCAAAAGGGTGGGGAGTGAGAGGATTCACCAGAGACAAAGTGGGGAGCAGAACAGGCAGATCAACTGAATACACTGCTGAGGGGAACAGCAGGAGACACAGGAGAGGTCTGCTGTGCCATGTGGGTCCCTTCCCTGGCCAGGGATCAAACTCGAGCTGCTGTGCTGCTGATGCTTCACAGTGCGGTGGGCACTCAACCCACTGCACTACCAGGAGGCCCCAATACCACCCATCTTTCAGATAAGTGAGAGGGGCTAGGAATGGAGTTAATAAATTCATCATTGAAATATGAGGACAGAGACATAAATCCCAGCAGTCAGAAATTCATAGTGCTTTTTCCAAGTTTGTGAACACATCCATGACTGTGATAATGATGCACTCCAACTACGTGTTACAGAAATGCCATAACTCCAGGCAGATAGAGTTACAGTTGAGTTAAACATTGGGATACCCAGGAAGTAGGGCAATGAATATCTTGTTCTAGGGGAAACTTCCACACATATTTCTGATCAGAAATGTCAAAGTGTTCTATGTGAGCACAAAAGAAGGGGCACAGGGAAGTAACACACAGTAGGTGATGTTGTTTTTTGGAGTCAGTGAGTTTGGAGAGTGGGGTTTTTGGGTTCATTCTGGGAAAGGTTTCACCAGAGCTCTACATTCAGCAGCATGTGGCAAGATCCCAGGTGAGTTTCTCAATGGGGCAGAGACATTGATAATATTTCAAAGAGCAGGTTTATTGAGAAAAGGGACAGGAAAGTAAAAGACACTTGCATACACACAAGTGGACAGGAAGAGCTGCCCGTAAGGGACAGGTTTGCTGAGAGAGGCCTACATGATCACAGACAGGCTGCCTTGAGGAAAACTGCTTCCACTGAGGGAGGTTGGTGAAAAGAAGCCCCTACATGGTACAGGTCACAGGCAAGCAGGAAAGCTGCTGTCCTGCACAGGAGATGTTACAGAGCAACTTTAATATAAAATGGGTTTTTCTGATTGGGTCTTAACCTGCATGTTTAGAAGACTTTTATAATAAACCTTAACTTTAGGCACACAAGAGAAAAGTTATTAAAGGGTTTTATTTTATAAAAGAAGGGGAATAAAGTAGAAATAACACAAAAAGAAGAGAGAGATACAAATCTGTAAATACCCTACCAGATCTTTCATTGGAACACAATGGTGCATTGAGAGCTGGTTCTGAATCAAGGGAGATGGCTCCAAAGGAAGAGAGAGCCCAAGGCTCACCTCTCTGGTTTTATAGCCAGCCTGGCTGCTTAATTCCACTCTCAGGTCCCAGTGATTCACTCTTCGATAATTATTTATTAGATTTGAGGTTCTGGAATATTGATGGTCTGGAGTGGGGGTTGGAGTCCATAAACCTGTCTGTGTAATCCATTCAGGACTACCTTTCCCCCAACAGAGAGAGTTGGTGAAAAGAAGCACCTGTATAGTCACAGGCAGGCAGAATGACAGCTGCCCCATGCCACTGCAGAGACTGCACTGATAAAGTCTTCTCTTCTGGAGGAACTTACTCCTTCAGGGAATGGCTTGCTTGTTGACTTTGAATAAACTATGTAGGATTTGAAAGGGATAGGAGATTCTAGAATGGGTTCAATTTCCATGTCTTTCATGTCTGAGCTCTGGACATTCCCTATAGCAGTCTGATACCTGTCTGGATGTTGCACTTCCTGATCTGGATGCCTAAGGGTCTTTGTTTCTATCATTGTCTTTGTTTCTATCAAAGGTTGTTAATCCCTTCTTGTGTGAGCCAGGTTTCTGGTCTTATGGCTCCTCCTTTCCATTTTCTGTATCCTTATCCTCCATAAGTAGGAAAGAATGTTGTTTTGTTTTGGTATTTTTCGTAGAATTTTAGATGTTTTTGATTCAATCAGCCTCACAAAGTCCATGAATATAATTCTGAGGTCAGATTTTTGGTGATTATTTCCCTCTACCATTTCATACTTAAAAAAAACAAAAGAAAAATTTGAAGTAAGAAATGGTATCATAGTGGTGTTTCTACTAACTTGGAAACTGTTTAGCTCATCTGTTTTAAGCTACAAATTTAATTCTGTCTTTTCCATATAGTAGTAATACCTCAGATTCCCAGAAATGTAAACAGGCACCACAGGAGGAAATTTATGAAAACATCCTTTATTCAGCTCAGGAGCACTTCATGTATAGCTGGATCACCTCCCTTTTGTTACAAAAACTCCCCTAAAATTAGGACTAATGCAATTAAACTCTAACCATCCTTTGTTCTCTTTTCCCACCTACTCCCTCCTTGTGATTAACCTTTAACTTGCAACTCATGCATTTCTCTTCAAATACATTCCTGGAACTTTGAAAACAGATAGTGTTACAGCTCTAACAAAGTTTCTCTGCTCATTTGAGGTTGCTGGCAACATGAAAAGCAAACATCTGCTTATCATTGCCAGATGATGGCCCCAGGAGATATTTCCTGCCAACAATGCCAAACACAATGACTCATGCTGCCTAAATTGCCTGACATGCCCTTGAAACTAAACACTCAAAGGCCTTCATCCTTCACTTTCAGTACTCCTTTCATTCAGAAAGCCAGCTTTCAGGGTGTCAGTCCCACAGACTCCACTGTGGCCTCCTCAAAAAAATACTGAAAAAGAATCCCATGATTCAGTTTGGCTTTATGGGTAGCCAATGAAAGACCCAGTTTGGTTGTTTGCACATGGAGCCCTCTCCTGGTATGCTAGTTCAAAGAAGTCTCATCAGTTTAAAATCCTGTCCCTGTTACATGTTATATGCTTTACTTACTATCCAGTTCTCAATTCCCTGTGTCTAAAAATAACTTACTCTTTTAGGTTTACCTTAATTTTTTATTAGAACTTTTTAGTTTCACTAAGTTTTATATTACAGTCCCTTGCACTGATTCATTAAAGTACACATAGATTAATGCAACTTTGAAATAGAACCCCAACACCAATCTTCAGCAAGTTGTTTAAACTATCAGAGCTTTAATAAAAATTTAAAAAAAATGAATTCTTGTCATTTGCTACAGCATGTAGTAGACTGGGGAAGATTGTGCTAAGTGATATAATTCGCAAGGGAAAAAACAAATACTGAATGATTTCATTCTTAGGTGGAATATAGAGAGGAAAAGCCAAGGAACTGGAAAAAAAAAATCCTAAAATTATGTTGGCAGCATTCAGGCTACTGGAGAGGGGTGGGAACAAAACAGAGAGGGACTCAATGGAGTAAAGGAACATGGGTGCTTTGATGGTGGGTGGGGGTGGTGTGTGTAAGGTCAGCAGCAATAGAACAAGACAAAGAGACAGAAATAAAAAGGAGAGAAGGGCTTTATTGTGCTCCTAGGCGAAATTCACAGATCCCTAGCCTGGGATCTGAGAAAGTTGAGCCCAGTGTGCAGGCTAGGGGTCTTTTATATGCCCCCTCTGTTAGGCCTGAAGAAGCAGTGGAATAAAATCCATTGAGTCACGTGTTTCCCTGCTGTCAGGGGATCACCAGAGAGTCATACCCCCCCTCTGTTAGGGCGTTATTGTTTGCTCTGGGTCCCTATTTCATCTGGGAGGCAGCTATTCCTGCACTGGCTTATCTTCCCACTACCCTCTGCTGTCTTAGACATGCCCCCTTCTCTAAACTGACACGTGGGGAGGGAGCCTGGGTGAGGGGTCTGGGTGACCTTTCAGTGTCATCACATACATGTAGAGAGATGTGAATCTATTCCTTTAAGTCATATACACTGCTGTAAACCAGTGTTACCTCAATAAATAGAATGAAATGAAATTTTAGTCAAGTACTCCTAAAAATAAACAAAAATATGAATTAAAATAATTATCAGAGCTCTACTTTTGTCATCTGCAAAATGTGACAATTAATGACTTGTGCGGACTAAGTGGGATATTATGTAAAAAAAGCTGTCTTAATATGTGATGAGCTCTGCTGAAATATTACAGACTTCTACTATTTGAATATTATGGAAAATATATAGTTGATAGGTGTACAACTCAAAATAACCCAGTATACTTAGAAAATTATGTGTATGCCCAGCATTTCTGCAAGGAACATGTACACAATATTTCCAGCATATGTAATAACCATATAATTTTTGGAAAAATTAAAATCTGCTATACAGTTCTGAAGCACATGCCTTTTTAATATTCAGGACATAAAAAAACGAAATAAATTTATAAATTAAAACATTAACTTTACAAATGTAAATTTGATATTATGTGAAAATTAGATGAAATGCAAACCATCTATATATTATAGTATTTGTTCACATGGAGTGTTCTTAAAACTCTACAATTTTAACTCCCTTGAACAAAAATATGCAATTTTCTAAATCTCAAAATATATGATTAACAAATGAAAAACATGATTTCCTATAGCCTTGAAGTTGAGACAGTTGTTTATCAATTGGGATATGAAAACTAGGTCAATAATTTAAGAGATAATGCTGAAGGAAATGAGATTAACTGAATTTAAATAAAATTATAAAGACATTTTGCAGATACATTCGTGTGTTGGCTAACACTGATAATGCTGGAATAAGTACTGACTTTTACCTTTTAAAATGCTTGTCAGTAAACATGTGATTATTAATATAACAATAACATTATATTACATTAAACTATGGCTCATTGATGGAGAAATTGAGGTTGGAAAGTTTTATTGCTTGAATATAAGGATATAACTGAAATAAGACCTAATGCTAAATCTTAGTATTTTATTCCCAAAGAATCTTCTTTTGTATCATGGTGAGACTCTAAAAATGCAACATTGGCCTTTAAATCATCTTTTATTACTCCCACTGATGTTAGGGAGTATTCAATTCATTGAACCTTACAGTGAAATATTAAAGCATTACATAATTGAGTAAATAATTTTAAATATTAGTCACCAATCTTAAAAATGATCTTTTTTAAAAATGCCGTCAGTGATTTACTTATATAGAGAACTTTAGTGAATCATTCATGTCTTCATGAAATTGAATAGTATTTGTATATATCACATTCCTATTTAGAAAATAAATGTACAGATCTATGTATAACAGTATGGGATAAATATGAGCTAAACTATTATTCTGTCTTTTTTTGGTAATACTTAGTCTTGGGAAAAGTGAAAAGTTTGATCAAACAATTTTTTAGAATTGTAACTTCTCTAAAACCACTCCAAAATTAAAAAAATTACAAATATGTACACACAACACATATAATATTTGACCACATATCATATAATAGTCAACCACATATACATACATAATATTCAACCATTTTTACTTATGAAAATGTAGTTTGTATATGTTTTTGAATTTAGATACACATAAACTTTATAAAATGGAAATAATCTTTCAAAAATGGAAACATAAATTATACAAATAATTTTGTTAGTTTCCACTTTCATATTCAGAGCCCAATTTATCCATTACATAATTTAGCAATAAAAGTTGACTGGCAATCTTAAAGACAGTTATGCAAAATGAGTATCAGATTATATGATGTGCTCTGTTCTCAATATCAGTCACAATTCAAAAATGTTTTTTGACTCTCATAATCATTTTTAACTTGCTTTTGTGGTAAAGTAGCTTCTTATGAGTTTCTCTTGTCCTTAGAAACAAAATTAATGATAAAACATGTAACTGGGCTCAAGTTTTAGAGATTTATTTAAAGTGTACTATTGCCAGGAAGAAAACCGTGAGTTACATTGTTTGGGATACTTAAATCTAAATTGGGACTATATTGAAAAAGAAAATTAATTTTCAATTATTTATAAGTAAAGCTGCATAAATAGCCTTGATAAACAAAATCATGCTCTGAAAATGTTCAGAGAAAGCTTCTTAAATTTCCCTGCAAAGCTCTTGGTAGATATTTCCTTAAAACTCTTTTCTCTATGGTAAATTTGATTTCCTTCACTATCTGACACTTATACAAATTTCTCATAAAATTTACAAAGACATTAGGACTTTGAAAGTATTCATATAAAACAGTATATCCTGTGGAGTCTTCAGAGGTCATAAACATGCAATTTGTAACTATAATGGATATACATAACAAATTGCAGCAATGCATTGTGATTTTCTTGGATGAAATTAACTGTAAAGGAAAATCATAATCATAACACCATTGCAGGATAAATTACAAGTAGAATATTTTGCAATTCTTGTTATAAATTTATTCTCTGTGATCATTTCAATTTGTGAATGTTATATTTTAGCATGTGAATCCTAATGTAATTTTAAAACATAATATGTGGATCATGTGAAACAATGGTGTCCATGATAATGATGATGATGAAGTTATGGCAATTAATTTAAAATTCTTGTGTAAAATAACATATTAAATTATAAAAAGAATAACGATATAACATAAATCATTGTTGTCATCTGTGATCAAAACATTTTAAAATTGGAAGCTTAGAATTCATCTAAATCAAACTTGTCACATTTTGATAAAATAACAAATACAGTCTGGAATGATTAAGTGACATGCTTCTGTCTTTACTGGTACTTATTATTGTTTAACTATTACATAAAGTAGTATTCAATGCAGAAGTAGATTTAATGGTTCATAAACATAGGAAGCAATTTAAATTCCTATACCTCAAAGTCACTGCAGACATTAAAAATATTTATAGTTATCTACTACTCTTTCTTCCAAGTTCTTGTTAACAGCTTGATAGAACTGAAAAAGAACACATTGAGTTGGCCAGTGGGTCCTGATTTATCGTTTAGGGTCTAGCAGTGAGTGAATTACATATTGGTCATTAAGAATGTGGACTCTGGAATCAGACTGTTTGTCTTCAGATCTTACTGTCTTGTTTTCTAGAATGAGGTAGTATTTATGTGGTTAAAAAAAGCTTTCATGCCAGAGCTAAAGTGCCTGCATATGAAGCCCAACTTAACAACTTACTTGTCATTCAGTTTTGCACAAATGTCAAAATTCTCCCTAACAAAATGGAGAATATAGCCATACCTATTTAATATGATTTACTGTTCAAATTAAAAAATTGATATATTTAAAGCCCCATCTACATCTGTTCTACCACTACGTCTGTGATACAACATGCAATTGGGCTCAAGTATTCTTCCAAATGACAACAGCTTTTTTAAAAATTGTACTCTTGTCAGGAAGAAAACTGTGAATTACATTGTTTGGGATACTTAAATCTAAATTGGGACTATATTGAAAAAGAAAATTAATTTTCAATTATTTATAGGCAAGCCTGCAATGATAGCCTTGATAAACAAAAGCATGCTCTGAAAATATTCAGAGTAAGCTTCTTAATTTTCCTGCAAAGCTCTTGGCAGATGTTTCCATGTCAAATCTGTATCATCTATGTAGATATGTAATCTGTCTATCTAAGTTTGAGATTATTTATATCTCTATATGGCAATAACTTCTATAAGATCTCTAAGGAACTTAATGTAGTACCTGACAAATACTGAGTGCATGTTAAATAGTAACCCTTGCTAGTTATTAAGTTTGAAAGGAATATGTCTTTTATGTATCAGGAAACTTGTGGGTCCTTGAGATATATTAATAAACCAAATATTTCTGCTTCCCTGCTAGCATCTATAAGAGAAAATAAAAATTACACCCTGTCAAAAGTATTAAAAGCAAATCATAGGGCCCGCCCTGATGGTGCAGTGGGTTAAGCAACGCACTATGAAGCAAACCACAGCCACTTTAGCACGAGTTGGATCCCTGCTGCCGGCCAGACGGGGGACCCACATGGTGCGGCAGACCTCTCCTGCTGTGCCGCTGCTCCCCTCAGCAGTGTGTTTCTGTCAATCTGCCTGTTCTGCATCCTGCTCTGTCTAGTGGATTCTCTCACCACCCCCATACCTCTGGCCTGTACCCCAGTGCTTGTATGCATAAATAAATAAATCTTTAAAATAAATAAATAAATAAATAAATAAAAGCAAATCATAAATATATTAGGAGGTGATAAGGTCTATGGGGGGAAAAACATACAAAATTGGGTAGGGTGGTGGAGAGGTCAGGAATTATGTAGGTTGCAGTTTTTATACACTGATTGAAGGCCTAATGACATGGGTAACATTTGAGGAAAGGCTCAAATATGAGCTATACAACTACTTGAGGAGTAACCATTTGGATTAGATGGAAGAATTTGTGGAAATGTTTTCTGGCAGAAGATACTGCTACATTCAGAGCCTGCAAAGAAGGTCAGCATAGTTGAAGTACAGGGAAAAGGACAGGAATTTTCGGGAACTGGATTGAAAAAATATAACTGGGGGAAAATAACTAGGGCCTTATAGATTTTGCATTTACAAATAGGAGCTACAACATAATTTTAAGCAAAGTGGTAATGTGATTTGAACTATACTCTAAATGGTCCTCTCTAGTTGCTATGTTAACAATAGATTATTTAGAGTCAAGATTAGAAGCTGAGAAAACAGTTTGGAGGTTATTGCAGTAGACAAGCTAGACATTTTGGTTACTCCAATCATGGAAAGGTAAAATGAGCAGGAGGTAAATGCGGACTTGAAGACTTTTACAGGATGAACACCTCATAGTATAACTGGTCTAGTTGGAGAATAGGGTTTATTGGATTCAAGAAACCTGCATATTGGCACAAAAAAGATAAAACATAATTGAACAAAACATAGAACCCATGACACGGATGTGTTGCTTTGTGGAATTATTATCAATAGCAGGATCTTCGTAATGGTAATGATCACAGGAAGGGGTCTCTGAGGTAAACAAAATCATAGAGAAAATAACTCTAATTAACTTAAAGCATAGGGCGTGGAAAGTATCATCTAGACTTACTTTGAAAATGCCATGACTGAAAGAAAAGTTTTGAAGAGAGCCGAAACTAAAATCTTATTACTATTTCTCTTCACTCTCTCAAAGTTTTCTATGAAATTTAAAGCTGGAAGAAGTGACAAAAATTTGGGATTCAGTTATATCTCAAACAATGGTAATCAAATTTGAATTAAAAAAAAACAGCAACAAAATCTAAAAAACAAAGTATGCTAAATGCACAGTAATGATGTTTTGTTAGTTAATGCAAATACTAGGAAAATTCTAGCCAGAGTAAAAAATCTACTAACATCCATCCTTCCTGAAAAATAAATACAGGAAATATTTTCATTTAGAGTTGAATTTATCATTGTTAATGGTAACATTTTGTTTAGAATTTTAAAATTTTTTGAGAGAACTGTTATCTCATTGTATATAACAATTAGTAAAAAGTAACTCAAAATAAATTTTAATTCATTATAAGCTATGCTAAAGAATTGCAGCAAGCAGAGAAACTTCATATGAATGTTCAGTAGCATAAATGTCTTCATCTTACATGAAATCTGTTAGAAGTTTATACTGATTTGAGTAAAGATTGAACCAAAAATCTCCTTGGCTGTTTCAGCATCAGAAAAGCATGATACGCTGAAGCATAAATTTCAGAACCCTAGTTCACTTACCACTTGTGCATTGTTTTAGATACAAAAATATCTGTAACTTGTGATGTAAGAGACATGACAGCAATGCTTGGAATATGGTTTTCTTTTGACAAATCTTCCGAATTCTGTAATGCTCAATCTTTTGACCAAGAGCAGCTTATATTTCACTGTACTTAATTGTTTTTAAAATGTAAAATATAACTTAGCTTTTATTATTACAAAATTTCAGTACAGTTTACTCATTACAGTTGCTTATATTTTAATGAATTGTTTCCTTTGTTGTACAATTCCTGCCTTCTTTCCTGAGAAATAACTGAAATATATTTTCTAAACATTAAAGAAATAGGCTATTTTTAGTGATTACTGCTTATGGAATTTCTCCAAGTCCTAAATTACAAGCGCATACAAGACCCTTTAAATTTCTGGCCCCTGATATCCCTCAGATATCATCACTTACATCATTTCTCTCTCTCTCTCTCTCTCTCTCTCTCTCTCTCTCTGTCCAAAGCAAACTCATTTCTTGAACATACCTTGAGCTTCCAAATATTTGTTCACGTGTGTGATCTCTTGAGTGACATAATTGACCATAATTATCTGCCATTATAATATCTCTCTTAATTTCTTAACTCTGTATTTATATATTCATATAATTTTTCATTTTTCCTTAGAACTATATTTTATACTTAATGTTTAATGTTTATCACTAGCAACTTTCTAAAAACATGATTTTACTTTCTTCCTCTTCCCATAAAATGTAGTTTCTATTTGTATAAACTGTCATTTATGTCATTATTTACTCAGATCTTATTTTATTTTATTATTTTTTAAAGATTTATTTATTTATGCATACAGGAGCTGGAGTACAAGCCAGAGGTGTGGGAGTAAAAGGGAGGGTGATGGTAAGATGCTTCACAGGAGACAGAGTGGGGAACACAACAAGCAGAGGGACTGAAATACACTGCTGAGGGTAGGAGCAAGCAAGACAGAAGAGGTCTGCTGTGCCATGTGGGTCACCTCCCTGGCTGGAGATGGGGATCAAACTTGTGCTGCGGTGGCTGTGGTTTTGCTTTATAGTGCTACCAGTGAAGCCCCTTTATTCAGATTTTAGAATAATGTCTATCACATAGTATAAAGAAGAAATATTGAAACATTGAATACAATTCTATAATCATTCTGAAACTGAGTTTTTTAGGATGATATTCTTTTAAAGCTCAAAGAAATTATTTAATCCTATCTTTAAATTAAACAATAAAATGAGGGCCTCCCTGGTGCACAAGGAGTTGAGCGTGAGTTCAATCCCTGGCCAAGGAAGTGACCCACATGGCACAGCAGACCTCTACTGCCTTGCCTGCTGCTCCTCTCAGTGGTATATTCCAGTAGATCTGCCTCTTCTGCTCCCCACTTTGTCTCTGGTGAATCCTCTCATCCCCCCATGCCTCAAGGCCTGCACCCTGGCTTTTGCATGTATAAATAAAAAGATCTGTAGAAAAATTAAATAAAATAGTTATATCTTTTTAAAAAATGAGGTTTCCTAGGAACCAAAGAAATTTCCTTTAAGTCAGAAGGTTAATGACACAGAAAATACTAAATAATGTTTTCCATTCTCTTCAGGTAAAACTGATCTCATGCCCTCTTTTGCTTCATTTTATTAACAATAGCTAGGTTTACACTAAGGAATATAATCCATTTTCCTAGACACAGCTGTTGTTTTTGGAGTGGGTGTGGACAAATCAAGGTGAATTTTGGATGACTTGTGAGACTGAAGACACAAAAATATTCTTTCCTATTGGATATTTATAAATGAATACTTGACTGCTACAGGTTGCTATCCTACAACCCTGAAAGTACAACTCTGATACCTCAGTAAGCATAACAAGAAGACAGGGATGCTAACTCCCTTGAAATAGCAATGAGCCAGCAGTCCACCAAACCACAGATTCTGCTCTTTATCTGGTCTTCCACTTTACTGAGTGAATGTGTTTTGCTTTTATTGAAATAAATCTTTTTCTATACTCTGAGCAACTGTCTTTCCTTTTTTCCCTAATTCAGAATCTAGATGTATCAGAAACCATGGTTACTGGTTACTACTAACCAGTAAAGAGAAGGCAAAACATTGCCATTCCTAATTTCTGACTTGTTCAGGTGGCCACAATTGAAAAAGATACTTACACTTAGTTTATTTTGTGTGTGTGTGTGTTATCTTTGATTTATTTTATTGACTTGGATATTAATTATT
This sequence comes from Galemys pyrenaicus, assembly GCA_019455555.1. Classification (NCBI taxonomy): domain Eukaryota; kingdom Metazoa; phylum Chordata; class Mammalia; order Eulipotyphla; family Talpidae; genus Galemys; species Galemys pyrenaicus. The sequence continues at coordinate 455,563 of JAGFMF010011574.1, read as the reverse complement.
AAGGCAGAGTTCTTTACCTAAGAGTAAGCAGAGTACTCATAATACCTTTCTATATTAGCAGCCAGGGATATTATCAATCAGAGACCCGGCAATATGAAAGTGCTGAGAGATCCAGGAATCAAAGACTTAAGTGTATGAAAACAGTAGTCTCACCAAGTTGATTTAAAGTGACAGTAATACATTGTCTATCCTAATGTTTGATCTATTATTATTTATTAAGTTATCCTAGCTTTACATCTTACCTAACCATAGTATACTTATCACATCACAAATTTGAAATTAACATTGCTGTAGTACCATTAAGCTTCAGCTTTAAAGCAGATTTTACCAGTTTTTCCATTAACATTAGACCTTTTATTTTATTTTAATTTATTTATTTATGGTTGGTTCTAGTGTTTTCTATATGCTACCATGTTGCATTTTCTTCCTGTTTGTCTCAGTTACAAGTCCTCAGTCTTGATCTATTTTTCATAAGTTTGACACTTTTGATTATTAATTGGGTATTTTGTAGAATGACCCTCATATCAGATCTGTCATTTTCTCACAATCAATTGAATTATTAATTTTAGGGAAGAGTGAAACATCCTTTTTATCACATCATCACATCATCCCTGTTCTTTTTGTTCAGCAAATTTTATTGGGCATTTGTATGTCACAGGGCTTTTTAGGTACTTGGTTTCTAATTCTACAGCTCCCCTGCAGGCCACATTACCATAAAACAAACAAAGCATGTAAGGCCAAAGGATATCATAATATACTCAAGGCCACATTACTAGTCAGAGGTAAATGAAGCAATGAAGTCTGATTTTTGTTACTAATTTCTTATTGAAGTGATGTTGCATTATATCATTCTATAAGTTACAAGTTTCAAGTGTACAGAATTATGAATCAATGTCTATTTATTCTATATATGTCTCTATCACTGCATTTTTGAATCTTCTCCTTCCTTGTTCATTGCCTTCACAATCTTAATTTCTGACTTGCTCTTATTATAAGAACATTATCACATTCTAGCTTAATGAGATTTATATTTTATGACTAGATTTACATCTGGAATTAATTGAGTTACTATTTAGCATGATGATGCATGATTGAACAGAAGGACTTGAGGCAATTTTAAGCTGCATACTTTCCGACACCATTTTCTAAGGATTCATATCAGTCAGTGATCTATGTATCCAAGAATCAGTTTATCCTTTCCGCAATACATAAAAGTGTGTCGTTTTTATATAAGAATCTCAAAAAAGACTTGTATTTAATTATGAATCCAAATGATTGACATAAATTTGTAAATTCCCTTGACAACCTAGACAAGTCTTAGTTAATATGAAAGTTTTATAATAAAAAGTGGACTCAATACCACATATTTTAATACCTACTTCTAAAAAATTTAGAGCTAAATAATAAAATCTATTATCAAGGGGATAAAATTCAAAGGACTATAATTCCATCTTTAAAAGATTCCTCTGAAAGTTATTTTGAATATTATGCCACATTATGGTTGATTGAAAGTTAAGAACTACTTCTCATTAAGGCACATTAGATATAATGGGAAACTACTTATCTATCTATTACTTATACCTTTTATTTCCTTTTTATTTTTCTGAACTCTCACACATACATAGATATATACTTTTTGACGCTCTAAGAAGAACATTCTGAAAATCTATTATGGTAATATATTATACATTTTATCACTTTGGTTAAGTAATGAAATAGTAATGTAACCTCTAGTAATGTAGGAGATGTTTTCTTTTAATGAATATATAGAGAAAAGATATAGTAAGCTAGTTTATATAAATCCTGATACTAATCTTCAAATTGTTTATAAAAAGTATTATGGGTGCCTAGAAAAACCAATATTACTTTTTAAATATGTTATATATATATCTTTTACAGCAATATACCAATTTTGTAATTTACATATATAATGTAAATATTACATCTCTGTTACTATAATCTTGGAAACCTCATTTTTAGCTAATTTCCCTTTTCTTTTTTCCCTCTCATTTTTTTTTTTTTTTCCCCTAACAGGCTTCTAATGAAGTTTCAGGTAGAATGAACTCATTGAATTTCCTAAATTGAGTTACCATTGCTGACATGGCATTATAAATATTTTAATTCATATAAATAATTTGAAGCACTAATTTAAGTTATTTGATTGTGATGGCAATTGTATTTTTTTCAGAAGAGAAATTATTTCCTGTCTATTAATTAACTTGTTTATTCATTTAGAGTTTATGATTCTTATGGTGGTAAAATCTCCAAAATTTGCTACTGCTACTATGGCAAACACAAAACAAAACAAAACAGAACAAAAAACAGCGAGAGAGGAAAGAGAAAAGGATTTATGTGGCATGAAGAGAAAGAGAAGAGCATGTTTTAGAAAGATAAATAAAAATATATCATTTGATAAATCAAAACACAAAATGCACCTTTTTATTCATATGGTACATACTTTTCCAAACATCAAATGTTATATTAAGTCAGTGACAGTATCTTAAAAAAATAATAACATTAACAATAATATACTTTTTATCCATGTTTTAAGTTTTACAAAAAAGAAGAGATGTTCTTATTATTGTTTATTTGGTTTGTTGTAATGGTCATTGCTGATACACACATGCAAACTAACACATGCACACACATATTTCTTTCTTTTCATATACAGTTCTTTGTTACGTTTTGAATTCTAGAGTAATATTAAATAAAAAATTACAGTTATCTTGTCAATATACTCAATAGAGATGCATAATTTGTATTCATATGAGAAATGCCTTATCAGTTGCAAGCTAAATGGTCATCAAATGCTCCTAAATCATTACAATTTAATATAACCTTTCATTTCACTTTCTGCAATAGAATATTAACCAATAATAGGATCAGTGGAAAATTAGTACTTATTAATCCAAAATATTTTTACAACAGACAACATGGAAATTAAAATTTGAATGACTTATTTGAAAAATTTACTAAAAATACAAACATACACGCTGTAATTAGACATACCATTATTTACATGGTTTATTGAAAATATTTTTCATTGTTCTTTTGAGAAAAATGTAAAAATATGCAAAACAGTAAATCTTTAGGAGCTATATCCTCTCTTTCTGCATAGAACCAACTAGATATAAACCAAATAAGCTCAGAGAGTGTATACATATACACATATATTTCATATCCTGTAGCATAGACTAACTACCCTATAAATATTTTTTCCATTGATCCTATAATATTCCATTGCAGAAAGTGAAATAAGAGGTTATATTAAATTGTAATGATTTAGGAGAATTTGATGAACATTTAGCTTGCAATTCATAAGGCATTTCACACATGAATGTGATCATTAACCAACATGTGTTGACAAATCTATGTCTTCTTCATTTTTATTTTTAAGGTGAAGTGTTTGGTCATTATCACTGAAATAATACACTTTTTATCAACCTAAAAATTGTTACAACTTGTTTTAGACCACAGGTGAATTTACTAGACCATACTGTGAACCTACTAAATTTACCTTAGTATTCAGTATTTGGTTTAGAAGACTCAATGAAGAAAATAAATATAATTCTCTGACAAAAAATATTTTTTTCTTAAACCATATAATCTAACTTCCTGTCTTCCAAGAAAAAATTCTCTAATCAATTGCTGAATTCCTGCTTTGCTGTTTCTTATAAACAGAACATAACTATTGTGTGAAAACAATTGTCTGTTCCTGCTTAATTTTACATCTGAGCTCAACACAGAATTGTGTTCTATCAAATTTTTACTACAATGGATTTTTTTTATTGATCAATGACTTTAACAGAAATAAACCTGTCTCCTTACTCATAAAAAAAGAAGCAGAACAATAAAACAGTAGAATTAAATAAAGAGTACAATCAGACCCAACATTAATGAAACTACAATGACAGATTCCTTTCCTGTCACTAAGTACTTATAATACAAATTATATAAAATATAAAATGTCAGACCCTTGACATTGACATTGTTATTTTCTCTGTGTGTGATTAATAAGAGATACTTTTCCTTAAGTATAGTCAGTGCATACCATGCTTGTTTCAATTCTATTTTACTTGTCAGTCTCGATGAGAAATTGGTACTTTGTGTTTGTAATCATTAAATGTTTAAATAATTTAGCACATTGAAAGAGATGAAGTATATGATTTAAATTAAATTCAATGAGGCTTTTCTACAGACAAATATTAGAAAAGATTACATGCTTCCCTTTAGTCCTAAATCAACCTAATACTTTTTAAACTAGAAAAACTGGACTCCTTAAAGTTTAAGATAATGAATTCTTATGTTTGATGTGGAAAATGAAATTTTTCTCTTCCAATATATTGACTATAAGAAACCTCTTATGAACACTGTAAAAAAGAAGAATTGCAAAGCATTTTAGGAGATTTAGAACATGAAAAATAGTAATGTTTTAAAAGCTGTATTTATTTCTACAATCCATTATTTTTCAACTGCTACCTTTGTTCATTCTACTGCATTGCTATATAGCAAATGGCCTTTTCATACAAGAGACTTTTTTTTAAACTACAGCTAATAAACATAAGTGCTTTTCATCTTCAAATGTTTTACAAGAATAACTCAACCTTCTCAGCAACCAGGAGAGGAAAATTAATATTATCTCCATTTTACAGACTGGAAAACTAAAGAACAAAAGTAAGATTGTGGGCTAATGCACAGGTATAAAACAGAGACCTATATTAAGAAAGCATTGCTTTTTTTAGATATTTCCCAAGGGCTTTATTTTCATAAAATATACAAGTATTTAAGTGGCCATCCTGGCAGGGTTACACAGATTACTCAAATGTGTCCATAGAGGGACATATATGTATTAACTTATGGCAGTCATGGAATGAATGGTCTTATATGATTTCTTTTATATGTACTCCTCCAGGGATCCTTCTTTAACTAGCATTGATATTTAATATGTATTAGCACACAAATTATTTTGACAATGAATGCATACCAATATACATAATATGCTATCTGATGCATAATTTTGGCTTCTCATTCTTTTCTAGGTAACTACTTATCTTATTTTAGACTCCTTGACTCTTTGAAAAAAGCAGCCATCACTCTCCCACTATTTTGTTCCAGTTAATATGAGCTAGAACAGACTTTTGCCATGGGAACTCAATGTAGTAGATGATGATTGCAGATACATTCACAGATCATTAGGTTTTAATAACTAAGTATTGAATGGAATGAATGCAAGTTGCCAACACAAGTCAAGGAATATTCTAGCTTTGCTGCCACTTATATTCCTTCAGTATGAACCTAGGAAACAGAATAGTGTTGTGTTCTATATCTCAGTTTTTAAAACAATACAATGAGGGGCCTCACAGTTGGCACAGTGGGTTGAGTGCCGCACTGTGAAGCAGCTGCAGCACAGCAGCACGAGTTCGTTCCCCGGTCAGGGAGGGGACCCATATGGCACAGAAGACTTCTCCTGGCTCGCCCACTGCTCCCCTCAGCAGTGTACTTCAGTCACTCTGCTTGTTTTGTTCCCTACTCTGTCTCTGGTGAATACTCTCACCCTCACCCTCTACACCCTGGCCTGTACCCCAGCTCTTGTGTGCATAATAAATAAATCTTTAAAAAACAAAAAACAGTACAATGAGATTTACCTTTATTAAAAAATTAGACTTTTATTTCTGCACCATACATTTATAAAACTATGTAATTTGGAGAGAATAGATTTGAACCTCAATAGGTACATCACCAAAGTTCTGGTGCCATCATACTTGAAATTGATCCCTCTTACATCTGATCCACTTCCCTTTCCCATCCACTTTGGTAAGTATTGTATTTTTCACAGTGTCTAGAGTTATTTTCTTGTGTTTTCTAGTATGTTTGCTTTGGTTGTTTTTTTACCTCCTCCCACCTATGAGTTAAACCATCTATCAATTGTCTTTTATTTTCTGATTTATCTCATTTGGCTTAATCACCTCAAATTCCAAAAAGGCAATATTTCATTTTTATAAATTTTTATAAATAGAAACATAGTATTCAATGTGGGAAATAAAACTTAAAACTTTTATGTAAATACAAATTGAACAAACATATTTTCATTATTTTAATTCTCTGCATCTTAGAAATTCCTTAGAATATTACCTAGTAAAGCACATTATGAAACTATTCCAAAATAAACTGTTTTAGACTTTATTCTCTCTAAGCAGATAATTTATTTCAGGCACAGAAACTTGAATGTGAAATCTTTGAATAGATTTTTATCTTTCTTTACATAATTTGCTTCAACTAATAGGTCTTATTTGAAATCTGCCCAATTCCAAGAGTCTAATATCTTGAAATTCTCCATTCCAGTGGCTAGCTACCTTACCATGTGAGTAACCATCTCTGTATCAGGAAGTGGATTCTCATCATCTGTCAATGCTTTGATCTTATATGTCCTGGTCTCTAGAACCAATACATGTTTACTACCTATGCCACCCAATTTTGGAGTTGTTTGTTATTGCAGCCTTAATGGACTAAGATAGAAAAAAATGATAGGTGGGGGTAGAGTGAACCAAAAATTCCCTAGATGAAATTCAAAGCACTGTTGTATAAGGTAGGAAAAGAATTCTCAAATGTGATAATTTACAAAATTGGGATTTTGTTAAAGTTACATACATAGTATTATGAGTAAAATAAAAGCATATTACCCACCATTGAAGAAGACACAAAGTATATTTTCAACAAACATACACATGTGTGCACACGTACACACACACATATCCAGATATATGGATAGTCTATTATATAAACATATAATAAATGTAATCAGCTATAGAGGGGCATTGAAGAAAGAATTCTAGGTGCAAACTGGTATCAGGTTATGTAATGCTATGAACTATTTACTCTTAATGTCACCCCAAATTTTTTAGGTCCGTTCTACCTTGAGAAGAAATCAAACCAAACCCATGTATTCCATGTGTAAGCACAGGGAATATTCCTAGATTAAAGAAACATAACCAGGTGAACTACATGTCATGTCAATTTTCCTACCAGGTAAATAGATTAAATATATATGTTCATAGGAAAAGAACTTCTCTACTGAATATATTTAGAATAAAGGGTCATTTGCAGTAAATAAAGCTATAGAATATGATTCATAGATTCCTGGAATTATATCAGTTATTTACCTCTCTAGAGCATAACATTAGATGTTTTGTAACTTTAGTGTTTTCTTCTGTATATGAGATAATGTCATGACCCTTGTTTACAGATGTCTTATATTACTCGATGCATGGCTTGAAGATATAAAAAGAGTCTCAGATTATCCAGAATGCCATTTTTGGTCAAAGGTTTTTAATCCTTAAATTTATTAGTACATCTTGAAACTGGGTGAGATAGCTGATCAACATGTGTCTGACAATTGCTTCTTTATGTCACTCACACTGATTTTAAATGCAACCCCCAGCAGCATAGCACCTTTACCGTCAGGTAGGTTAATCACTGAGTGAGCTACCTTTTTGGCTTCAGAGTTTTTTGTGTGTCCCAACTGTAATCAGTGCTTTTGATAAAAATTGCATGCTCATATGCTTTCCCCCATCACATAAATTTTTAGTAACACTTAATAAAGTATTGCATCTGAATCTTTGTCTTAGCCTCTATGACCTCATGGAGGCTGTATATAGTGAGATATGTGGACCTTAATATGACTTTAATACATAAAAAGAAATAAAAATGACTGGAGGGGTTGGAACAGAAAAATAATTCCAAAATTATGAGAAAAAAATGACAGAGTAAGCTGAAACACTGCTCACTAAGGAAGAAATTACTTCTCTACCTTTTATTACTGACTCCTGTCCATTGTTCAGTTTTAGTCCTTCACTTTACTTACTGCACTGTTCCTGAAGTTCAAAAACATAAATATTGTAATTGAAGGACAATTAAGTTTTATGAGGAGTAAAACTTTAAATCTGTAGAAACCAAACAGTATGTTGTAGTCAGTAAACATGTTTGTGGATAGCATGGTACCAATGCCAATATATAAATGAAATTTTAATCCTATGAAGCACCAATTGAGAAAGCAATTTTTGGGGGAAATGTGAGAAGTATCGTTGGAACCTTGTTTCATTATTCCAAATACTTGAGAGGTTTAACTGAGTCAGAAAAATTTCCCCATTCAAGTTGACCCAATATCTTGTTCATTATTCCTGATTAGTAGGTAGTGGTGGATGTGAAGAAGAAAAGAAATAGGTGGGATAAAAACAAATAAAATGTTGGAATTAATTTTGTATTGAATTATTTTTTTTTTAAAGATTTATTTATTTATGCATACAAGCACTGGGGCACAGGGCAGAGTTGTGGGGGGGTGAGAGGATTCACCACAGAGAGCAGGGAGCAGAACAGGCAGATCAACAGAAGTACACTGCTGAGGGGAGCAGCGGGCACAGCAGGAGAGGTCTGCCACACCATGTGGGTCCTCCCCCTGGACGGCAGCAGGGATCGAACTAGTGCTGCAGTGGCTGTGGTTTGCTTCGTAGTGCGTTGCTTAACCCACTGCGCCACCAGGGGAGGCCCTGAATTACTTTTTTAAAACAAGCTAAAGATATCAATAAAAAATCTGTAGTGGAAACTTGTAAGAAATATTTACTACCTGGTGAGTAAAACTATTTACATATAAAATACCCCTCCACAAATGGAAATAGCCAATTTAAAATATTTCTCATTTCACACCATTGCATAGTGAAGTATACATGTTATTTAGATTACCACTTTCTTTTCTTTTTAAATACAGTATTTCCAAGTCAGCAAGTAAAGAACATTCATTTTTTTTTCTTTATTATGAGGTAACTTTGGTTTGCAATACTATATTGATTTAGGGGAGTAGCTATACACCTCCACAGATGAATGTCACCACACCACATCCACAGTCTGATATTTATTTATAACCAATGAAATAAGAATATGCAATTCATTCTGAGTTGCGAAGACTAGAACTCCTTCCTGAATAGCTGATCCACAAGACTTTTTACCAGAAAATGAGTTGTTGGCTAGAATCTTATAGGAAAAAGAAAATTAATTATTATATAAGAACTGCTGATTAATACCGTAATTTAAGGCAATTAACTCTGTGTATCTCTGATAAGAACTAACACAAGGAAATCTAGTTAAATTTTAACAAAAGGGGGCCTCCCTGGTGGCACAAGGGGTTAATCATCTGCAGCCACTGCAGCAGGGAGTTTGATCCCTGCTACCCACCAGGGAGGGGAACCACATGGCTCAGAAGGTCTCTCCTGCCTTGCCTGTTGTTCCTCTCAGCAGTGTACTTCAGTCAATTTGCCTGTTCTGCTCCCCACTCTGTCTCTGGTGAATCCTCTCACCTCCCATGACCTTGGCCCGTACCCAATTTTTGTATGCATAAATAAATAAATCTTCAATTAAAAAAATAAATTTTAACAAAGACTTTGAATAAGACAAAATAGGAATTCATGTGATCATCTGTAATAATAAATATGAAACTAAGAAAATATTGTAATAAAAGGACAATCAACCATTTGTACAAAGGCAATATAGTTTATTGAAAAGCATGAAAAAAAATTAATCTTACCTGGGTTCAAAGTTTAGCTTTATTAGTAGTATAATTTTGGGCAATGCATTTACTATATGTTGATTTTTCCGTTCTCTAATTCCACATTCATAACTATACCTTCTTCACAGTGTCTTTGAAGATTTTACACACACACACAAACACATGTGTAGATATGTATACACACATGTATATATGTATGAATATATGTATTTGTTATATATGTGTGTATAATAGAGTATAGCATTTACAAGGTGCTTACTTTGTAACAACCCAGTTTTAGTGCTTAACATATAATCCTCACAATATTCTAAGTTACAGAGTAAGCACCTTGTAAATGCTATACTCTTATAATAATTATTGTTTATTAATATGTATGACTGAATAGTAACTGAGAAATAAAACAAGCACAAAACTGTAGTTGAAAATATTACATTTTTAAAAATGTTTAAATAACACATAGGCAAAACATGCTAACAGTTTAGGGAACTAAAATGTCAGGCCCTTAATGTCAGCTTCATATTAACAAATAATTACACTTGTAAATTTCTGAATTTTCTTTAGATTTGTTCTGCTTTTTTCCACTGGCATTTAAAAATGCTTATGTAGGAATATTGTTTCAAAGTATTTTTTATGAGCTGCTCTGTCCACCTAAGAAAATGAATGCATTAATAAGTATGAGCTATATTAAAATTCAGCAATTAATGTCAGTATATTATTTAAGTGACTATTGCATTTCTATTTTTCTGACGCTGCAATATTCAGAAATATTGTGGAAATGAATGACACACTTCCTGCTGTGATAAAGTTTGACATCTGCTAGGAGAGAAAGATATTTAGTAGTTTCTACTTATCCTGATGGGTATTAGTGGTTTGTTCAGAGAAACAAGGTGTAGGCTTTACCTTACCTGTGGAACCAAGTATGACTTTTCAGAACTGGAAATTATTACACTGAATCTGAATAAATATCTTTTTGTTAAGTATTATCTGTTGACTATAAAATTAGACTGTAATATTTCAGAACCTTATAAATTCTGCCATCAAGAATTTGTAGGTGGGCCTCCCTGGTGGCGCAGTGGGTTAAGCAACGCACTATGAAGCAAACCACAGCCACTGCAGCACTAGTTCGATCCCTACTGCCGGCCAAGGAGGGGACCCACATGGTGTGGCAGACCTCTCCTGCTGTGCCCGCTGCTCCCCTCAGCAGTGTACTTCTGTTGATCTGCCTGTTCTGCTCCCTGCTCTCTGTGGTGAATCCTCTCACCCCCCCACACCTCTGGCCTGTACCCCAGTGCTTGTATGCATAAATAAATAAATAAATCTTTAAAAAAAAAAGAATTTGTAGGTGCCCTTATTTAGGAGCTCCAAGACAATTTTGAACTAAATATAAAATATGTGACTGTAAGAAAATCTTGATTTAAAGAAAATATGTGACTGCAGGCAATCTTGATTTAATTCCAGAATTCATTGTATACTATTTACATTAAATATTCTTTCACTGTTGTCAATATGTCTACTTGTAAAGGTAACATCTCTGGGTTTCCATATTTGTGAGTGCAGATAATTAATAAACCTGACTGGTGATATTGCAGAAAAATATTACTATGTCTGAAATATAATAGGCTGCAATATATGGTAAGTGATATCTTTGTTGTTGCATTGTTATTATTGTTAGGAATGCATTAAATTTAAATTAATGGCATTAGTCATTCAAAAACATAACTTTCTACTTTATCACTGCATTCTTCGCTAGACTAAAATAACCCAGAACAAATAACTGTCCTTCAGAATACCTTCATTTTATAGAAATGAGTATAACTTTCTAGTTCTGACCAGAAAACTCAAAAAAAGTGGAATTTGTGGCTTTGAGTGTCTCATGAGTTCCTTGGGGGATGTTGGAAATATTATGTGCAATATATGCAAATAAATAAATGTGCATATCTGTAGTTTATACACAAAATTCCATGATGGCAGTGTATACACACATGCATGTGCATGTATGTAAGTGTGCATACATGCTTGTATCTTCAACTCACACTACAGACAACTACACTATTCTGTATAATGTTGAAAGTCTTAGTCTGCTAATTTTCTGTATGCTTGATCAGCACTTAAAGTTGTCTTATCTCTGTGGGATTTTCTAGCTTTGAGAAACATTATTTAATTGCTTTTGTACTTTTTGAAATACTTGCTTTCTGAAAAATGGGAAACTGTGAGACATAAAAGTTTGTTACTTGCACTTACATTCAGTGGAACTGAATACTTTCTTTTCTTTTTTTTTTTTTTTCTATCTTAGGAAGTCAAGGGAACATACAAATTGCAATTCATTGCTTTAAAATATAAATTCAAAAAAATAAGATTTATTTATTTATGCATACAAGAGCTGGGTTACAAGCCAGAGGTTCAGGGAATGAGAGGATTCACCAGAGACAAAGTGGGGAACAGAACAGGCAGATGGATGGAAATATACTGCTGAGGGGAGCAGTGGGCGAGGCAGGAGAGTTCTTCTGTGCCATGTGAGTCCTTTCCCTGGCAGGGGATCGAACTCATGCTACTTAGCTGCAGATGCTTCACAGTGCAGCATTCATCCCTCTGTGCCACCAGGAAGGCCCTAAAATCTAAATTTTTTAAATAATTAAAACATTGCAGTGACATTCTTTTATTAGAGTGAATATTAAAGACAGTGTAATTGAGAGGAAAATGGTAAAGTATGTGTCAGTGTTGATACTGATCTCTGAGCAATATCTTCCTAAGCATGTAGATTGAGAAGATTAAAAACAATTAAAAGGTCATCTCGACTCTCTGATATTCTTAAAGTGTAACTTGATATAGCAAACAACTAAAAACCAGCACCAAAATTTAATTTTTATATTTTTTAAAGATTCTACTCATTTATTTTTGCATAGAATAACTGGGGTATAGGCAGAGGTACAGAAGTGAGAGGATTCACCAAAGACAAGAGTGGGGAACAGAATAGGTATATCTACTGAAATACACTACTGAGGGGAGCAGTGGCAAGACAGAAGAATTCTGTTGTGCTGTATAAGTTAGTTCCCTGACCAGGGATTGATCTCAGGCTGGTCACTGTGAGCCTTCTCTGTGGGCCATCATAGTGGTAGCACTGATACTTATCCCATAGGCCACCAGGGAGTTCCCCAAAATCTAATTTTTAAACTTTAAATTCCACTTTCTTGACTTCAACACTCTTTATGATGTTCAATCACGAGTTTCTATCTAAACTACCTCATTTAGCTTCTATTTTCTGATAAGAAATAAACTGCCTTCCTTATCTTGGTATTTAGGTGATAGAAAGAGGTGTCTGGGGCCATGCTTGAATTATTAACTTAGAAATTTTACTATAAGGTCTCCCTGGTGGCACAGCGGGTTGAGTGTCGCACTGTGAAGCAGCTGCAGCACAGCAGCACAAGTTCGATCCCCGGCCAGGGAGGGGACCCATATGGCTCAGCAGACCTCTCCTGCCTTGCCCGCTGCTCCCCTCAGCAGTGTATTTCAGTTGATGCCTGTTTTGCTTCCCAGTCTGTCTCTGGTGAATTCTCTCACCTCTGGCTACTCTGCCCTGTACCCCAGCTCTTGTATGCATAAATAAATAAATCTTAAAAAAAAATTTACTATAAAAATACTATACCTATTGTATACAGAAGATACAGTAATTTGTGTACAGAAGATACAGTAATTTGAGTTACTTTCCATTTTCAGGATAGACATTATCAGAAGATTTTATTTAGTGGAAATAAAAACTAACCTGTGGGGTAAATAGAGTTTTCATACAGACTTATGAAATTTATTTTCTTGCCCAACAGATTAATAAGGGAATGAAAATGATAAAAACAAAAAAAGTAATATCAATGTACATGCAATTAAAAGAATATATTATTCCAAACTTCTAGTAAGAAAAATTCAAACTCAACAAAGCACAATATTTTTCCTAAAAAAACTGTAAAACACAAAAGGTAAGGAGATAGTGATTCATTTCTTTACTTATTACACAAAAGGTAAGGAGATAGTGATTCATTTCTTTACTTATTACATATATAGCACCTTTTGGTATTTTATAAATATATCTCAAGCTTATAATAAAATACTTGCTTTCATAGATGCTGTATTTCTTTTAGTGAGAAGACACAGGAAATAAACATAGTAATAAATAGCAGAATATAAATATAGAAATGTGTGAATTTTATGAAGAAAATTAAATAGGGCAATCTGAAAGAGAATCGTTAGTTAAATTGGCAGGAACTTTTTATCACTAAAGTAACAATGAATTATAGCATTATATACGTTTCTGGGTATTCATGGTTGATATTTTGAATAAGTTCTTAGCAAAATCTCTCTGAAGAGAAAAACTTCTATTTGAGGTGAATTATATCAAGCCAATTTTGAGAAAAGTCATTTTGTTTTGTTTTGTTTTAAGAAAATAGTTCCTCCCTCCTCAAGTATAGAAAACAACTAGAACAGTGCCAAGCATTGATCTTCCACAAGGTCAGGCCAGTGTGGTTAGAACTTGACAGAAAAAAGAGATTAGGAAGAGAGGAACAGTGTAGGGCCTATTAACTTTTCCTTAAAAGTGACGGAAAGTTTTGAAAGAAAGAAATGATATGATATATTAACAGTTTAAGAGTGGAAGACCAGTGATCAATGTTACTGGCTTAAATCAGGTGATAACAGTACAAATGGAGAAAAGTGAATAGATTTGAGTGAAGTCAGAATGAAGAGGAACTACTGAAATATCAGATATGAGGGGCAAGGTATGAAAAAAGAATCCCATAGATTTTAAATTTTGGTTATGAGTCCACTGTGTGGCATTTACTAAGTGTCACAAGCTTAGATAGGGATGAGGCAGAGAAAATTTGGTTTCAAGCATTCTTTTAGGTATGTTTGAATTGAGTTGTTTTAGAATGTTAGAGAGCTAAAAAGTAATAATAGATAAAGGATACTCAAAATATTGGGTAAAGTGTGTTATGTAGAGTGTGTTATGTAGTGTCATATAAAACAAGATAAGAAAGTATTTCAAAAAAGGAAGGAGTGATCAATTAGGTCAGATTCTGTGAGAGGTCAAGAAAGATAAGAACAGAAAGTTAATCTTTGTTTCTAACAACCTGACCATCATTATTGACTTGAACAGATGCTTCTGTTCCACTGTAGAAGTTGAACAAAGTCTGATAAGAGTTTATCAGAAGGACAGAAAGGGAGATTCAATAAAATATAACCAGTATTTTATTATCCTCACTCTAACAGAGGAAAAAGAGAACAGATAAATGAGTGAATACCCAAAAGCATGCTGAAGGTCAAGAACTAATTTCTCATTAAACTGAATACATAAGAGAATGACTGTATTCTCAAGGGAATTTTCTTATAATTAATCAGAAACTGAAGATGAAAAAGAGTTATAACTATGATATAGAGTAAGTTTGTATAATCTTTTTCAAACAGCTTAAATTTTAAATTCTAAATTTTTAAAGTTTACTTTGAGAAGTTAGTTTTGATTCTGGTAATATATTTCCAAAGCCTAACTAAGGAAATATTATACATTACATTGTTTAAAATATCAAAATATGGAGAATATAAAAATATTCTACAAAGTAGCTCATCTGTACAGTGCTATGTTTTTTTTTTTTTTAAAGATGTATTTATTTATGCATACAAGCACTGGGGTACAGGCCAGAGGTGAGGGGGGTGAGAGGATTCATCAGAGACAGAGCCGGGAACAGAACAGGCAGATCAACAGAAATACACTGCCGAGGGCAGCAGCGAGCACGGCAGGAGAGGTCTACCGTGCCATGTGGATCACTTCCTTGGCCAGCAGCAGGGATCGAACTTGTGCTGCAGTGACTGCTGTCTGCTTCATAGTGTGTTGCTTAACCCACTGCGCCACCAGGAAGGCCTGTACAGTGCTATGTTATGCAATAACTATAAAATGATATTTTTGAAAAAAATCAATAGAAGAAAATATATGAAATAATAATCTTATATTTTGCAGAATTAAAAATAATATTGTATATTATTCTAATCTCTATGATAATTTGGCTATATTTTAACATCTATGCATGCATACACTTATTCACATGAATGGGTATGTATTATATATATGCAAATTTTAAAATACATATTCTGCTTGTATTTGTGGTTGCTGAGAATAATTTCTGTTCTCTAAAATTATCATATTTTTGAAGGTTTTCAAAGAAATAAGCATGCGTTTTATAATGAGAAAAATATGTGTTTAAGAATGTTTCTAATTATGCTATTTTGAGAGAAGAATGTAAGGTAGCAATGACATAAACAATAGGAAGGTATTTAAAAGTAGAAATTTGGAAACAGAAGTGAAAAAAATACTGTGGGTAACACTCAACATGGTGGTGATCTTTTTCACTCTTTGAAGCTAGAAACTTGCAACATTAACCTCTAAGTCACCTTAAAGTGAATATTTTCTAAGGAGAAATATGTTGGAGTATATTTATGTATATATGTATGTAAATAGCAGTTGCTATCTACAGCATCGTCCTATGAAGAGTTTATCAAACTAAAGCCAACTGTCTATGAACAAAGCATATCTTCAAAAAAAGACTGTAAGCTATGTGGGGTTGCTAGCTGGTGTCACAGATCCTGGTAGATAAAGCTCTAAACAGAAAGGGTATATTTTAACAATCTTTTTTTTTTTGCCTCAGTGATAAATAACATCATATATACATTACCTGCATCCCCCCCCTACAAATTTTCATTGCTCAGCAGAAATCCTTAATATTAATTGTTTATAAACCTCACTGAAAAGCTAAGAATTTCTGAAGCTTTCCCATAGCTATCTGAGGATTGTTCCCAGACTCTAGTCTTAACTCTTGATTTCGTTGCTAAACTTGCTCAATATTGCTTGTCTCAATTTAGGTTTTAGCTGACAATCTCAAAGTATTATGACAGATGTCAGTTATACCTCAATGAAAACATTAGTACAAATTTAATTTTAACAATAAAAATGTATTTTTTTGTAAAATGTTGGTCAACCTAGATTCTAGAGCTAACATTTACTAAAATTTTAGAATGAGTTTTGCAAAATTAAAGCTTTTTAAAAAAAAGTTTTAAATTCAAATAAGTTACTGATTAAGTTTAGATTGATATAAACTAAATAATAGATACAGAAGAAAGATGAAATTATGTAGGAACGAGCATAGAACTATGGTCTTAATGTTAGGATCCTCCCAAAACCAATAATCCCAATCTAATCATGAGGAAAATATACAAATCTACATTTGGAAAATTCTACAAATATCTGACTAACACTGGAAAAAAGCTAATTGACCAAAAGCAAGAACAAGGAGTGTCTGAAAATCTGCCATACACAGTCAACAGGAGCCTAAACAATCAAAATGATGATTTAATGTAGAATTTTGGATGTCATCATAAATAGCATTAATATTATAGTTATTAATTAGTTATAAATATTAATATTATAATCAATATTATTAAGATGTATTAGTAAGTAAAAGCTGAAGAACTGAATAAAGTATGGATGTTAGTCATAATGTACTAGCACTGATGCATTATTTATAAAAAATATATTGAGTACTTATGTAATATGTTAGAATTAAGGGAACTTGGGTGCAGATCATACACACACACACAAAAAAAAACAAAACCCACATTGAGGTACTAGGGATAAGTAAGTGGTTAGAAAACCATATTACTCTTTAAGGTTTTCCAGAAGACTTCTGAGAGAAGAAGGTCTATTTCATATAAACCCTTACAAATGGACACATCTATTTACGATGGTAAGATGAGTACACATAATTTTCTTTCCTTTCTGAAAAGCCTTGGGTGAAATAAACTCTGATTATCTAAGAATCCATTTACCATTCCTTCATATTTGGGTGTGTAATTACTCTATTTGTGATCATAACACCTAGAACTATTGTTATGATTTAACTTACCATAGCAGGAAATAATTTTGTCAAACCACTTTTAGAAGAATTCAAATATCTGTGAACTGTTCTTTTTAAAAGATGACCAAAGCAGAACTCTTTTAAAAATGCACACAGAAGGTTTTAAAATTAGGTCTATATGCTCATTTTTCTGTATCATAATTTTAAAAAATGCCAATTTAAAACTGTGTTTAAACATTCAGTTCATAATTGTCATTTGAAACAGTTAAATAAACTTATATTTTAGCTCTCTGAAGCCCTGAATTATTGCTTTTTACATATTATTTCTCTCACTTTTACCTCTGTGCATGTAGGTCTCACAAAGTTGTTCTCTTAGAAGGTTATGCTGGGAAAATATATTTTGTGGACATAGTCACGTTTTCACAGAAGGAAAGGAAACTGTTAACAGTTTAACACCATCCTTGATTATGTCCACAACACTTTATCACAACAAACACTCATTTTTATTTGTAAAATGAAGATATACTCTCCAATACAAATTAGTTGAAAAATTAAGGAGAAATAGGGTGCTATTTAAATACTGTTTGTTTCCTCTGCTTATATTGCCTGTTTTTGGTCCCAGTTGTAGTGCTTTGCTTCAAAGTGTCTGCATAGCATTCGGTGTTGTTAGCACCATCCTAATGAAGCCCTTGGTGAGCTAGACTTAGTCAAATTTATTTTTAATGTTGCCTGATAATACCAAACACATAGCAAAAAAAAAAAAATGTGAAGAGGTTATTGCTACATTAAAGAGACTCTCTATGTAGAACAAGGGAAGCCCACAAGCAGCTCTGAAAATGGCTTGGAAGGAGACTGACTTAGGAGGTCTCCTTGTGCAAGTGTGTGTAGTGAATATGGGTTGTGTGGTTTGAAATAAGAGGTGCCAGAAGAGGGGGCACTTGGACTTTCTTATCAGTTCGCTGAGATTGGAACTGAGTGGAAGAAGGGAGCACTGAGGCATAAAAGTCATCAAACATTAAAATAAATAAATAAATTAATGGAGGTAGACTTTTCATATTACATCAGAAGAGAAATGTTCATACTTTCTATGGTCTGGAGACAATAACTCTACCTTACCAGCAATCATGATTCTAAGCCAATTTTTATTATTCTAAATACACATCCTGAAAAGTAGGAATTTATCTATAGTCAAAAAAGCTAGATAATATCATTATGTTTTATTATATCCTTTTCAGACAATTCATTTTTTGTTGTTATTTTCTTATTATTAGACTGGGATGCTTTGCTATACAGGAAAGAATTCCAGATATACATAGGCTAATAACTGCATCTAGGAGGCATTCCACTCTTTACCTCTGTAAAGAGATAACTTTAGCAATAGTGGCAGCAGGCTACTGGACACACACTATGTGCTAGATTCTAGAAGAGAAATATTATGAGAAATCATGCACCCTATCCAGATGACACTTTACCAAAAATTACAACATTGAATAAATTGCAATAAATTGCATTCCATTGCAATATCATGTTTATAGATTGCATACATAATACATACATACATACTATTTTTGTCTATTATACCCATCAATGGTGACTATTACTACATATTATTTTGTCATTTCAACTTTAAATATTTCTGTTCATCTATTATATGCAATTATGGTTTATAATGGATTTAAATGTGCAATAATTATTCAATAAGCAGCTCAAAAAGCATATCGTCACTCTCCATTAATTTTATTGTCACCAGATGCAACATAAGAATAGCATATTAAATCAATACCATGTGAATGCATTATTGGTTTTCTTTCTTAAATAAAGCTGGAAACAATCAGTGGTTAGAGTGGGAGAAGTTCGGAGATTCGTCTAAGGATGGGATTGGGGATAAAGTAAGTTGTTAAAGAAAAGTGAATCAATTTCTGTGTACTCTGAATTTGAATTTAAATCAGTGTAACCATAACATAGACTATTAGATGGAAAGGACAACTTTTCATCAAACAACATTTTAAAAGCCATCATACATTGAGTATAAGACTATAAGAAACCCTTAAAAGTAAAATTTTGACCAAATATTAGAAAATAAAGATTCTACCAGTCCCCAAATTACTAGGTTATTATGGTACATCAAAGGAAACCTTCAGAATTTCAAGTATCAAACTTCTGTCAAAAAGACTTATAAGAAAAGCCCTTCTTACTTTTTTTTTTTTTTTTCTGTTTAGGATAACATTGAGGTAATCAGATATTCTTTCTTATTCTTGGGCCACTACTCATATTTTAATCACTTTTGAAATTGATTAAAAACCCAAAATAGAGCTGAATATACAAGTTGAAAATACATGGAACACACAAGGTTTTGAAAAAATAGATTTGTTTATTGTCAGACTTCAGGAACATGAATTTGTTGCTACTTACTCCTACTAAAATGCTTTTCTACCATCTTTCATTTCCAAAATGTTTGAGAACACTGTTAATTATTTCAATGTTTTTCCTTAATTGGGGGTTTATTCAAAAATTGAATATCCTGTCATCTGCAATAGATTATGTCTGAATATTCCTGTTAACCAACTAAAGGGGGACTATCCCAATAAAATAAGAAAAAAAAAAAGATAGTGATTATGTGTCTTCTGGTTGATATATTAAAAATTATGAATATTATGACTAATACTGAATTGTATGACATAATTAAAATATGTAGAGCAAATAATTTAAATATGGTTTTGGCTTAATGATTTCTTGATTTATATCCTTTTATTTGAATATGTTTTACACTTGATATGAGAATATGATTTTTTTACATTAAATAATTTGGAAGCCATATTTCTAAATATACACATTAATTACAAATGACTAGTTACATATAAATTTACTTCCTAGGATCTGTCTTTCTTAAATCTATGTATAGATGATATTGTTTAATATTCACAATTCTATTTTTGATATATATTTATTATCATCTCTAAACATTTGTAAGTAAGAATGCTAAGAAAGAATTTGATAACTACAAACTATAAAGCCTATAATGGTGTTTGCTGACTATAGAAGATACAACATTGCTAGTGAATAGACTGACATCACCAACTAGAAATTGACATTTATATATTTATAAAATGGAAAAATAATTTTGTCAAATTATTGCTGCTATACTTTGGGTCTCAAATACAGGTTGAGGAAGACATAATGAAAAGAAATTTGGAATATATACTTTTATCACTATTTTCAAGGTCTTACAGGAGACATGTGATAGACTAGATGAGATCAATTTGAAATCAGGGGATTAAGGAAAATAGTATCTCCTAAAATAGTCTGTCTATAAACGTTCATCTAAATTGATTGAAATTTTGAAAACTTGCAACTTTGTGGGGCTGAAATAGCCAAGTTTTTATAAACTAAACCAGTTATTAAATGCCTCAAGACAAGATAAAATCTTGGGCTTAGATTTTGTTAAGTATCTAGCATTAGGAGCATTTTCCAGGGAAATGTAGATTAGGAGTATTGTTATTTGTCAAAATACTGTTGTTTTGAAATACTTCAAAACTGCAGTCATTAAGCTAAACTAATGGAAGAGCAAAATGTGTAAAATAATAAATAAAATAGCAAAGCAGAAACAAGCAAAACCCTCAGGCTTAAAAACTATGTCTAAAACTCATTGCCTATGAAGTATTAGAAGAAACTGTAATAGCAAGATGAACAAATGGTAAGCAAACAAACAAAAACAAGAACAAAAACAAAAACAAAACTAGCTAATATACCCTAAGATTCTTTCATAATTAAAGTATTGGGGACCAACTTAGAATTCTGCCACTACTGCACTGAGAAAATAAAATGATCTGAGACTCCACAATCTTAGCATGAAACTTTTGGGTAAGAGCCCATTTTGTTTGGGTTCCTCCAATGGGCTCTAATCCAAATGGGTAAGAAGCTATTATAGCAATATTCTAGGAGACTCTCCTGATCATTGCAAAGATATCATCAAAATGAAATGGAACAAAACCTGTGTGCACAACCACACACGTAATCTCCGCGAGATCAAAGGTCTGAGGTTGTACTTTTGACCTGTCAATTTAGCAATGAAGTAATTATTACTAAAAGCATTGATCATGTGATGTTTTCCACTATGTGATCTCTCTAGGAGAAATGAGAGGGAGTAAAGGGAGTTTAATTGGAAAATCTCTTAGGAACAGAAATTAGATCTTGTGATATATATGATGTTATTTAATTGTTTCCATACACATATTCTCAGACACCAAGAATTGATTTTCACTAGTACTGCTGTGCATTATGTACAAACATGGACCCTTCTCAAAACAATCTTTGGCAATGGCAATTTAACAGCTGGTGTTAGATGCAGTATAAGCTTCTGAATTGGCCAATTATATGTGCAAATGTCAGGCATCTCCTGGAAAATAAGACCATGGATTCTTCCTTGGGAAGGTTATGTAGATAATTGGGAGATGAAAACCTCATTTCCTATTCAAGATTTTGTGAAGAGGTATGACAGTTTAAGTAGAGACTTGGACTTCCACGAAGTCAAAGAGCCACATGTAAGTTAGAAATTTCTGAGTCTGGAAAGCCTTAAAATCATTGGGAGTTTGGGAAAATAATAATAGCTGGGCCCCATCCCAGACCAACTGAGAGGGAAAAAAAAAAATTAGGATGTGACCAAGGCATCTGTGCTATTTGAATTATAATGTTCAGGATTGAGGATAGTTTATTCAAATGAGTCACATTTTTCATTGATTTATGTGTGCGATTCTATTCCTGGAATCTGTTTTGTTCACTTCATCTATATATCTGTTTTTTTGATGCCCGTAACAATCTGCCTTTACCACTGCAGCATTATAATAAAGTCAGAAAGTGTATATTTTCCAGCATTATTCTTTTTCACAGTTGTTTTGGCTATTCTAGGTCCTTTGTATTTCCACAGATATTTTGGAATCAGCTTGTCAATTTCCACAACAACAAAAATGCTTCCTGGGATTTTGTTTAGTATTACATCATATCTGTAAATCTTTCTGAAAACCACTAGTATTTTTATAATAGTGGGTCTTCAGACACATGATTAAAATATGTTGCTTCATTTATTTACATTTATTTTTCTCAGCATTATTATTATACATGGATGTAGATATAAAAAAGGACAGATGTAGATAAATAACAGATAGATAGATAGATAGATATAGAGATAAGTTTTAGGAAATCAAGTATTGTATATAATTTGTAAGATTGACTCCCAAGGAATTCAGTCTATTTTAAATTATTTGTAAAATTTTATTTAAATTTCTAATTATCCTTCACTAACATGACTTTTTAGCTGATTTTCATAGACTGTTCTTTTGTCCTGTATCCTTGATAAATGAATTAAATCTAGTAACCTATTTTTAGATTCCGATGTTTGTTTTTTTTATAGAGTCAGATTGTTTGTAAATAAGGACAGTTTTATCTAAATCTGAATGTCTTTATTTCTTTTTCTTGCCTTATGTCATTAACTATAATCTCCAGTAAAATGTTCAGTAAATAATGAGTGTGAATATTCTTGCTTATTGTCAAGGGATTCAATTTTTTTTATCAGTAAGTATAATGCTAGCTATACATTTTACACAGATATCTCATCAATTTGGGAGAGTACCCACTATTCATAGTGTGCTGAAACTATAGCAATGTTGAATATCTCTAATGCTGTTTCAGCACCTATTGAAATGTTCAGATTTTTTTCTTTTTCTTCTACTATATTATATAGATTGATTTATTAAACATAGCAAAGATGTGTTATATATTTTTATGTGAGATATAACATCCTAACAATAACCTATGAATTGTTGCATTTATGTTCATGAGGGATATTGAATTTAGTTTTCGTTGTATAGAAATGAAACATGGGGGGCCTCCCTGGTGGCGCAGTGGGTTAAGCAACACACTATGAAGCAAACCACAGCCACTGCAGCACAAGTTCGATCCCTGCTGCTGGCCAGGGAGGAGACCCATATGGCACAACAGATCTCTCCAGCCTCACCCACTGCAACCCTCAGCAGTGTGTTTCAGTCCATCTGCCTGTTCTGCTCCCCACTCTGTCTGGTGAATCCGCTTACCTCCCACAACTCTGGCCTGTACCCCAGCTCTTGTATGCATAAATAAATAAATCTTTTTTAAAAAAAGAAATAAAACATGGGTTTCATATAATGATTGAGAATCAATTTCTTTAATTTTCTGAATAGTTGACTTTTTAAAATTTTTCTTTATTTTATGTTGAAGAACTGGGGTATAGGCCAGCAGTGTGGGAGGATGGAGGGTTAGAAGATTCACCATAGAGAGTGGGGAGCAGAACGGGTGGGTTGACTGAAATACACTGCTTAGGAGAGTAGCAGGTGAGTTAGGAGAGCTCTGCTTGCCAGATGTGGTTAGCTCTCTGGCTGGGGATTGAACTCAGGTCTTAACCAGTGACAGTACTGGTTAAATCCTTAGGCCACCAGGGAGGCCTTAAAGAGTTGGTTTAAAATTGTTTATACCTATTTTAAATGATTTGTAGAATTGAACATTATATCTATAAATGACTAGAGTTTTCTTTGCAGAAAATATTCAATGAAAATTTCAAATTTTTAAATAACTGTATTTTTGTTATCTATTGTCCCTTGATAACTCTTAGTAGTTCGTGTCTTTCAAGGAATTTCCCCTTCATCTCAATTTTTGAATAAAATTGTCCATTATAGTCTATATTATTTTAATACTTATAGTAGTATTGTCTCTCCCTTTCCGATATTGGCAACATGTAGACCTTTTTGAGGAAAACTATTACAGTAGGTTGGAGAGTTGATTAACTTTCCTTTCAAAATTAGATCCTAATGTTTTTTTCACCCCTTATACTTTAGAAGCAAAAACTCAAATCAATTTAAATATAGATAAATTATTAATATTGATATCAAAATTTTAGAGAAGCCAATAAGTAAAAAGGGATATTGACCAACTTACACAAAGACCAGTTGTCTGGTAATTTAAAATTGTCTGTTATCAGAGTCATAAACTTAGAATTTGTCCAAACATCCAAAATATATATTATTAATTTGGAAATATTGAAGCTACCAAACAGCCATAAGATTGTTTTATTCATGAACAATATATTATAATACAGTATTCAAATATCTCCTTCTAAGGCTTGAAATTACTCTGATTTGCAAGTGTCTATAGCAAATTTTTACCCCAGACAATATAAATTTTGTTGTATTTTTTTCAGAATTTCATTTGACTTCTGTTGTCTGTTGTATCCATATCAGAAGTCAAAGATTTGGTATTTTTTTTTAAAGATTTATTTATTTATGCATACAAGCACTGGGGTACAGGCCAGAGGTATGGGGGGGGTGAGAGGATTCACCACAGAGAGCGGAGAGCAGAACAGGCAGATCAACGGAAGTACACTGCTGAGGGGAGCAGCGGGCACAGCAGGAGAGGTCTGCTGTACCATGTGGGTCCCCGCCCTGGCCGGCAGCAGGGATCGAACTCGTGCTGCAGTGGCTGCCGTATGCTTCATAGTGCGTTGCTTAACCCACTGCGCCACCAGGGAGGCCCAAAGATTTGGTATTTATCTTCAAAAATCTAACATTTAGTTTTAGATAATTAACAGTACCTGTATTTTAGAGAGATTTTATGATATATAAAATTTAAATATATTGAGTCTAGGCACCTTGCCTAAAATTTAGACAGCTGATTATGTATCTCCATGTTGTTCCAGCAATTTGTTTTTTTGGTAGAAATGATTCAAGAAACACTCTTATATATACTCTGATTATATAATATGATAATTGGGAAAAGCAAATGTAACATAGAATTAATTAGAAGTCCAGTACTAAAGAGTATCCTTTTCCATTAACCAGAGTTAGCAAACTGAATTAGCAAACGGTTTGCATACTGGCCAGGAACTATTAAGATTTGCCTCAGGACTCACATGGACACTCTCAGTATTATAAGCTTATATAAGTATAAACAAGCTGTTTTCTTGCTTGGTTGACTACGTAATTCACCAAAATGACTGTAGTACCCTGTTTCTGTAAACAAAACTCATATGCATAGTAGTTTTGGGGCTTTGTAACCAAAAATAGGGCAAGGCTCAAGGAAAAGAACAATAATCAAAAAAAAAATATATATATATATATATACACAACAAGAACCAAAAGACAAAGACAATTCAAAGGCCTCATGAGGATGAGGGCAGAAAGAGAACAATGGACCGGGATGACAGTGCACTGGTGAAATGGTGGTAGGAACTCCATGGGGACTACAAGTGCTATCAAATATGTATAAAGAAATTAGTTTAATAATTAAAAAAATACTACCTTGCCATAAGCCTTTATCACTTAACTCCTAGGAAAATCTATAGAGTCAACAATAGTCAATACAGAAATTTAGAGCACAATGTAAGTAAAAGGTGCCAGTACATACAGAAGCTTCAGTTGTTAATCATAAAAATCTTTGTCATTCTACGGCTCTATATTCATAATATAACTGACCTAAAAAGTAAGAGGGTGACAAGTCAGCATTAAAGAATGAACTGTTCTTAATAAGTTTCATTTAAGAAGAGAGAAGGGAGAGGAAAACTGTGCAGAACAACTCATTTAGCACAGACACCGAACCTTAATATAACCACTGACCCTACCTCGACTTCCTGTCCTTTCCCCGTTGCTCCTGCTGTCTTGTATCTGGACTTGCCAAGGCTCTTTTTTAGAAGTGATCACAATAATTTGGTTTTTTATCTATGCTTCCTCTCTATTCCTGCTGACAATCAGAACTCTTTAGTGGAAACCTGGAAATGCCAAATGGCCACAGGAATGGCTGCTTCTAAAGTCACAGTCAGATGAAATTATTCTCTGCTTAGAGCTGGGTCATTAGGAACAGCCCTGAGGAACTAGATAGAGACAAATCGTCTTCATTAAAAATTATCCTCAATTCTAAGTGAAAATAGTAGTTGATATTAAATGTATCACGTTAGGTGGAACCTGATTTTTAACTTCAGTAAGGGTATTGGTATTTCCTAAAGTAGACACTTGCTAAATGGAAAGATGGTTTAAAATATTCTCTATTTCCTAATTCTCTTCAAGAGAAGTATAAGAAACATACAGGTTTGTTTTGTTTTATTTCAGTTGCTTTCTAAGAAAAATGATGATTTCTTTTAGAGCTTTCCTCCATGGAATCAGAAGTTACATTTAGTTTTCCTCTTCAGACAGATTTTGTAGCCAAATGTCTTTTGTTTTCACTCTGATTTGTTTAAAATCTTTATCCTGGCAGGCAACTTACTACTTATAAAAATGGTTACAATATAAGTTTTTTTTAGGTACAAGTAATTTCCGAATGTTCTCTCCAGCTTTAATAAGAGGGTTTGGGATGGTCACCCACCTATATTGCAATAGTAGGGCTCTGTATGTCCAGACTAATCAGAAGAATTATTTCTACAATGGAGATTTGGGGGTTTTGATTGTTCAAGACATATGAGAAAGAAATAACTATAACAGACTTGTGGTGGATAGCCATTTTCTTCTTAATATATATAGAGAGGAATTGATTGGGAAAGTGCCTAAATCACTTGTAAAGTTCTACTTTGGACAGGTGTGATCCAAGTTTTCTTTTACTGAGGACCATAACTTCAGAACAGTTTATGTTGCCAATTGAATAAATACTTGGTCAGAATGAATAAAGCGGATTTTTGGGTTTACCATTTTCCCCCTGGAATTTAAGAGAGATGTGTGAAATAAAACTTGAAGATACTAATTTCTTCACATTTTGAACATATTCTTTTATATTTACTTAGAAATTTTCAGTCTTTTTATGTAGTATTTGATTCGTGAACATTTTTGCTTTTTAACTAGAAGAGACTATGTCAAGTATAAAATCCACTATCTCATTTAGAAGATAACTAAATTTTATCATTTTGAATATGAGTAGAGGCTTGATTTTGATATTTAATTCTTAAATAATTTGTAAATTGTTTAGGTAATGTAGTTATCCTAAATTATGTTTAAATCAATACAATATAACATTAGATTTTCTTGGGAAAGACTATATCCAATAGAAAAATAATAAATTCAGAAAAAATAACTTTTCTAGATTTTAAAAGTAGAATAGTATTATGCTGTTTTGCAAGTGATTCATTAAAGACATTCAAATTATAATAAAAAGGAAGTCATTATATTTTCCTATCAAAAATTTTTGATGAAATTTAGACACTGTGTAGATTAAAATGCTTTACCAGGGAAACCTAATTACTTGCTTCTCAAATTGTGTTCCTTAGAGCTGCTTTGACAGAAAAGACTTGGGAATTTGCTTTAAATCCATAATTTCAGGATTACCTTCAGATCACTTGAATCAGAATTGATATTTTAACAAGATTCCTAAGTATAAGTACATAATTTTTGAGAATTTTGAATCAAATTGCTGCCCTAATTAATCTAAAAACAGTAAAAATATCTTGCATTTACTGAATATTTACTATATTCCAAGCATTATTTTGAGACATATAGGCAGACTGTTTTTTTTATTCCCAGAAACACTTACAAAGTTGTTATTATTGTCAAGTAATTACTTTTAAAGTGACAGCTAGTAGAGAGGAAGCAGAGCTCTGGTTAAGGAAATTTGATGGAGTTTGCACAGTTAATCACTCATGATACTGATTATCATGACAGCACATGGGAATCTGATATTCTTTTGAGAAAAATGTCACGTGATATTGTATCTTTCAGGAAATATTGATTGAACATCTTTTATGTAGGAGACAATGCCTTACCTTCTGATGATGCAGAACTAAATAAAGGAGATAAACCCTCAAGATTCCCTTCAATGTCACATATTTTCCTTTTTTTCTATTGTAGAAATGCAATAGAAAAGTATTGTTCCTTTCAAGAATGGCCAATACCTTGACATATGCTTGTCTCCGCATTAGTCTTTACCACTGTGTAACAGATTACCTTCAAAGTAACAGTTTAAAGCACAAATATTTGTTAGCCTTTGCATTTTCTAAGGGTCAGGAATCTGAGAGTAGCTTAGCTCGGTGATTCTCCATCAGGGTCTCTCCTGAGTTTGCTGTCAAGATTTAAGTTGGTCTGCAGGCTTTGAAGGCTTCCCTACAGGTTTCTCATCTGTGCTCTTTCACATAACCATTAGCAACAGGCTTCATTTCCTCGCCACACTGGCCTCTCTATAGGCAGCTAAAACTCTAGCTTTCTCAAAATCTCGAGAAAGTGTGAGAATGAATGTGAAGGCAAGAACACCAATTTTTTTTTGTATATATATATATATACACACACTAAATATATATATATTTGTATATATACAAATATATATATATATTTATTTATTGAGGTAATTGATTTACAACACAGAATATGATCCAGGAGAATATGTTCACACCTCTTCATCTGAATATGACCATGTCACACCCACCACCCAAAGCACACATAATCCTCAGCTATTGTCCGTTAGCTCCCCTCCTTTACTCTGTCCATTTTCCTCTAGTAACCTTAATTCTTCAGTTATATTTATAAGACTTGTTTTCTTTTATAACCTAACATTTGGATTCAAAGAAATATAGCACTGGTGCTGGTCACTCGGAACATTTTGGTAAAATACAGGCAGAGACCATTCCAGGAGGTGATTATCATTGGGAATCATTGTGGAAGCTGCTTACCATGATCTTTCATCTTGCAATTTGTGTTGTTCCTTCTCCTTCCTACAAAAGCAGTGTTTCTTTGTATTTTATCATTCCCATCAACATGAAAACAATGTTTAATTTTATTAATTTCAGGGCCAAACATATTCGAACATCAAATCTCCCTATGCAATATACATTATATCACTGCTACTTGTCATAACCAAACACTCTAACTATTGATAGCTGTCATCCAAAATTCAATGTCAAGTTAGGTTGCCTTTATTTTTGTCATCCCATTCTTCTGCAGCTCAATCAAAGCAGGCATTTACCTTATAACTAATGATATATAGATTTTGCCACTTATTTTTATGATGATACATGGCGGAAAAAAGAAAATAAGAAGTTAGTGTCTTACTATTATACTTCTCAGCATCATTTAAGGGGGGATAGATCATTTTTATTTTCTTTAAACCGACTCTCTTGCCTTTTCTTATTTTCATCCTTGTCTATGATTGATTACATCTTCCTTTCTCAGTTATGACTCTAACTTAAATACCCAACCCCAATATATTAGATTTTTCATAGTCTGATCATTATTTGTACTTCTTATTCTCCATTTCTACAACCTCCTCTGAAGTAACCACATCCATTTATATGTATTTAAATTCTATGTAGATACTATGCATGTGATTCAGGAATATTTATGTCTGTGCCCTCAGTTCTCAGCTATGTTTTCAATATATGCATTTTCCTTCTTGACAGCCCTATGAGACTAGCCAAGTAATATATCAATAATTTTGTAATCAATATGATGCATTTTTTACTTGTTTTTCTCTCAGAAATTCCCATATCAATAAATGGCAGGAGGTTTCACTCAGTGAGACAAATTAGGCATTTAAATTTTATTTGAACCAATCTGTCACCAACTATTCACAACTCTATATCCAAAATAAACATGAAGTGCATTTATTTATTTAAATATCCAGTGATACCCTTTTAGCTCATATTCTGTCGCTGCAATACAGTATATTTTGTGTATACTCTTCTTTATCTAGCAGCCAGGGTGAATTTTATGAAATATAAATAGATTATGTTTAAAATGAAATTTCAATATATTTATTTTGGACTTAGGCAAGAGTTACCATGTTAGTAATTCCATGGCTGAGAAATTTATGTTATTATCAGGCCTCTGTCCACTGATCAATATCACTTACTTCTGTAGATGTCCTGTACTTCTTGGCTCATTATATCACCCATAGTGTTCTTACTTATCTTAGTCTCTCAAACTTGTCAAAAGCCTAGTCTTATGGTTTCATACAGATTGTTTAAATTTGCATTAAAAGCTTGTACTGTTTGAATTTTAGGATAAGAAAAAGAGAAATAGAGAAATAAAAAGGTAATTATAATCATACCATATGTTTGTTAAATAATCCAATTTCTTATGAAATAAGTGTTAAAATATTCAGCTTTTTTTTGAGGGAGAACAGTGTGTCTCTCATGGTTTAAATAATGGTCCATGTATTCAAAATAGTGCTGTTTTATTTGAGGATATATGGGTAGTTCAAAACACTGGATGGAAGATGTGAGGGTGAGGTTAGCAAGGCCTGGAATAAGAATCTAGTAAGCTGCTAGAAAGTGATGCATGAACATTCTGTATTTGTTTTTTGGACTCATGATCTTTCCCTTAATTTTCAATACACATCTACATCATTATTTTGTTCTTCTTTTTGAATTATCTTTCATATAAGATTCTCCTTGTATTTCTACATGTACAGTTCACAGACTTGCCTAGTCACATAATACAGATAAAACCCTGCACATCCTCTGCTCAAAGCAGATATGCATACCTTCTAGTCTGTACTTTATTTTGTTCTGACATCTTAACTTGACTTTCCTCCCCTCTTTTATACCTAGCAAATCCTTCTTTAAAACTCAAATTAAATATTACTACCTGAGCAATATCCTTTGAAAACTTGATAGTAAAAATTAATTGCTACCTTTTTGTAATATGACAATATTTTTATTGAACTTATATCAAAGGTTTTCTACACAGATGGTCTGGGATTTTGGATAAAATGTGTCTACCAGTCTTGTTACTCCACATTACTATTTCTTTGTAAATAATAAATGTTCAGTTTTTCTTATAACCAGTTTACAAAATAGAAAACTGTCCCAAGGTAGGCACCTAGCCAAAGTTTGGTAAGTGAATGAGTTGCTTCAATTCTTTTTTTCTTAATTTTAAGCATAAAAGATCTGCTTTATGAGATTGTGTTTATCTGGATTTGGAAACTAACTTATAAAGAACCTTATTTGTATAGGAGAATAATTTGGTATATTAAAAATTGGAATATTTTTAAAGAAACCTTTTAACATTATTATTATTATTTTTCAATGTAAGATGACCACATGCTAAAATTATAGTTCATTTCATTTACCTGATACTTGGAAAAGGGTAACTAAGTAATACATTTTCTCATACCATGAAATCATAGGTTACAAAATAAAAACCATCAAGGTTTTTTAAGACAAGTTGTGAAAAAAAAAATTCTAAATTTCATCAATGACAAAGTGACAGATTCTAGAAGTACTAAATGTAATATATTTTGACATCAATGAAACTTTTTCTGTATTTTATATATATATATACTTTTTTTTGAAGGTGGAAAGTGTGGTTTTAGTAATTATACTGTCAGAATACAAGATTGAAGAATGACAAATAGTCATTCCTGTTTCAGTTCTAAATTAAGAGGGCAATATAGAGTACTATCAAATGGTGATCTATAAGTTAATGATCTCAGGTGAATATCACTAAAGTATCCTTTAATATCTACATTTTTTTCATTGTGTGTGTCCTTGCTTTTCATTGTGTATGTGTATATTGTGTAAGGGAAATAGTAGTAGTAAGGAAAAGTTTTAAAACTATCATTTATGGAACAGTATGTAGCCTACATATCTACCTTTTTCTTTATCTTGCACCATAATCTTGAAAGTCTGGTATGTTTTATTTAAATTTTTATAAGAGAAACACCCAAAGTTCTGAAAGCAAAGTGGGCTAAAAAAGTTCATATCAATAGGATATGAAAGACTGAGTTCAAAATTGGGTCGTCCTAATTCAGGAAACAACAGTTTTCACCATCGTGGATTTATCATATTCTATAGGAACATGAGATTGTACAAAAGACTTGTTTTCATTCTTACTCTATAGATAATACTAGTTACTCATAACTTTAAATACTTGTGAACACTTTTGTTTTCTTATTTATACTAATTCATTTTATCATTGAATAAAAAATGAGATTGTGATAGAGCAGTTATTTTGTGTGTATCACTTCCAAATACTCCCTTGAATCAAACAAGTCAATAGGGATAGCTTAAAAAAAAAAAATCAGGGGGCCTCCCTGGTGGCCCAAGGGGTTGAGCACCACACTGTGGGGCTTCTGCAACCACTGCAACACAAATTCAATACCCCATCAGGGAAGGGACCAACATGGTGCAGCAGACCTATCCTGCCTTGCCTGCTGCTCCCCTCAACAGTGTACTTGTATTAATCTGCCTGTTCTTTTCCCTGCTCGTTCTCTGGTGAATCTTCTCATCCCCCCCACCCCAACACACACACACACATCTCTGGCCTGTACCCAGTTCTTTTATGCATTAATAAATAAAATCTTTAAAAAAATCAGAAATGTGTGACAATTGTGATGGATTTGTATTACAAGAATTCAACTGATTTTAAATTATTTTTGCTAGAGCGTCTTTCTGTGATGAGTGCAAGGTAACTCTAGACCATGTTTTGAGATTTGGAAGGCAGCAGTAAAATAGCAGTTTTACAGCAGGGAGGCAGTGTCCTTGGTCCCTCAAGTTTGGGTTAATAGCTCTCCTCACCTTGATAACTGGTAAAACAGTGTTGCCCAATGATAAATTCCAGCTTTTGCTGTTCTCTTGGACCAGGTATCATGTAAGGCCATCAGTAAAGCAGCCAGATTGTCCTAAAAGATAAATGGGAGCTTGGGAGACTAACAAGTGAGAGACTAATAAGGATCATTCATCCTCAAAAGTACCAATTTGTCCTTCCTTCTCTTTTTTCCTTCTCAGTCACCTGTCCGCTTTACTTTAGTCTTCCAAAGACATAAAAGAAATGACCACAGGTAGTTTAATCAGTTCCCATGATTGGCTGAATAAGATCCTTATTATTATACCTTCTCATGGTTCTGTTTCAAGCTATGGCTGATACTACATTTTGTCCAAAATTTTACAAATTTACATCCCTGATTAGGGGATATAAAATTGGAAGATATTTGGCCTTAGTTGACAAGTTAAAAGCTTATATTTTAGAATAAAATCCCAGCTAATAAATGTGGAAGAAATAGAATAAGGAAATGGTATAACCCCTAATGAAGTAATTGATTCAAATACAGATCTTTAGTTGGAGAAAATTTAACTGAAATATTAGGGAGGACTTATGGTGGGACTTTAGAATTGGCTGTCCCTGACTAAACCTGTACTTGAAATTAGACATATATACTCCCTTAATATCATAGAATATAAAGCTCACAGTTGCAGCCATGATATATTTCTACACAAAATGTTAAAGGTATATCAAGTAAAACCTTTTTTAAAAAAGTCTATTTTATAAGAAACAAAGAAAATGGAAGAATATGTATAATAGCATCATAAGAAAGTAGAGAAAATTAGAATATTAGATATTCTCTGAGACACCTACACAATTTCCTCAACAAGTCAATGTCATGGAGGAGAAAACACATCAAGAGAAAGAATAATTCAAGGCATTGTATGTACCTAATTTATAGGTTCTTGATTTGATAAAGAAATGTAAAGGAATAACAAATTTGAGACTACTCAAGGAATCAAAATGCAATGGATAATAAAATATTATTGTTAATATTTAGTTGTAATTTTATCACTGGTTGTACAAACACAGAAATTTTTGATTTAGCAAATGCATAGTGAAATATGTAAGATGGAAAACATGATCTCAGGGATTTGGATTTTCTTAAAGTATACAATCAGCAACAACAAATGTTTGACGAAACAAGCTTGTTAAAGTCTTGAAAGTTATTGTGTCTGTTGTAAATACATTAAATGATTGTCCTATTTACTGGCATCTTTATACTAAAATTTTTAAAACCTAAAAAATACTGTATATTGACTTAAGAAGAAGACATAAGAGAAAGCAAGAGACTTACCTGTGCCCTTACAATTAATAAGGATTTGCAGAATAAAAGGATAGATAAGTTTCAAATAATATAGTGGGTTAGAATGTAGACTTTACAAAATAAATTAGGTCTCCATTTATTCAAAATCAAAGAGTAAAGATTTTTTTAACAAATACGTAACAATGGAAAGTTAGAAATATTACTTAGTGGATAAATTAAAATTTAATTCATAGCCTTTAAGTTTCCTATATTAAATATACCATTCAAGTTCATTTAACTATATTTTTATCCCTAAGCTACACACACTGAAAATGTATAATTTAAAAAGTTCATAATATATTGCATATATATAATATATACCGCATATACCTATCATGTTATATAACCTAAATATATATGATGTATACTGATATGTCAGTTAATTAACAAGATGACACCCTCATCTATAAAATACATTGAGTTGTTTTATAGGTAAGTCTTAGACCCTCTAATGGATGACTGAAGGATTAAAGATAACTTGAAAAAGATTGCATAGTTTATACAAAGGGGGAATAAAGTGCTCTGTTTTTGCTTTTTTGCTCGTTTAGTGTATTTTCAGTGGCTACTTTTCTACAATATTTTTCTATAGACCTGATTCTGCTAGGTGTTTTGATGAAAAATAAGTACAGCTGTTCTTAAAATCTGTTGTTATGTGAAACAGAAAGAGTAAGTTGTTGTATAGCTCTAAGTCCCTGATTCACTATTGCAAGCCTGGGTCACAACCATGACATCCAGAGAGATCATAAGAGAGGGGAAGAGATGTGAGCCAAGTCAAGTGTTTTCAAAATTTCCTTGAAAATGCTGCTGAAAAAATAAATCTGTGTAGCAAATGTTTATGTCTATATTCCATGCTATTTCAAATCTGTCAATAAGATGGCAATTTTTAAACATATAAAATAAAGAAAAATACCATTTCCTATTTCAACCTCGATTTACTTTGATGATAATAAAATCTTCATGTACAAAGTTAGTGTATCTGCTGTCATAGATTGCTAGACATAATTGCTAGACAGCATATAAAGTCATCCCTAATGGTGACCTACTCTTGACTATGTAGATTAGCCACCTATTGATGTGGTCTGCCTTTATTAATTCATTTCTAATGAATAGAATGCAAGAAGAATGACGGGATATCATTTCTGAAATAATATTGTCAAAGGACTCTAGCTTCTGTCTTGGGTGTTTTATTTTGCTGTTTAGTGCCTTCTCTGAATTCAGTCAGTTGCCAAATAGTATGTTTCCCTCAGAGAATGTAGAATGGTGGGGGTTCCAGCTAACAATGCTAGAACAACTGGGACACTTAATCTACAAAATCATGAAGACTTGATTACTGACAGTAACCATATGAAATGGTTTTAAAAAAGAATCTTCCCCATTTAGTCTTTAGATGAGACTGAAGTCCAAGCTGATATCTTGTTTGCAGTTTTGTATGAGAACTTGAGCTACTCATAGAGTAAAACCAGACCTAGATTATGAAACTACAAAATATGTGAGATTATAAATAATTGTTATTCTAAGCTACTACATTTTAAGTAAATAGCTAATTAGTAACACATTATTGTTACCAATTACATATTAACCAGTGTTGAGAAGTCATCACATTTTAATTGGCAAGCATAAATTCCCACAATTATTTATAGATGTCTCAAGATTGGAGGGAACATAGAATGCCATGTAGTTAACTTATTTCCAAGTTACTGGACACAAGATTTTCTAATGTCAGCAACATATTTACATGTGACCAAGATCAGCTAATCGGTCATAAAGCTTATCTTCATTTATCTTCCATTTCTGCTTGGGGATGCAGCCACAGCTGGTATCTAATTGCTAGTTTTCATTGTATTTAGTCATGGTCTTTTGCCATGTGGTTAAGTTCTTGATTGATGGTTGTCAAAGTGAAATTGGCTATTGTTAAGTAAACACAAATAAAATGAGTCCTTCCTAAGAATCTTTTCTTTAGCAGATCCAGAAATTAGGAAGTTTTGAATTAAAATTAACCACAAATTCTTTGACTCTCCAACTAATGAAAATTTGGTTCTAATACTGTCTTTAGAATTTGAGCTAGGTTTAGTGACATGGTGGACCAGTAAGACATGGTAAAGTGGCATTTCATACTATAGAGGCTAGATTATAGACATTTGCCATTCCTGTTAGGATCTCTAAATATACTCACTTTGGGAGAAGCAAATGACTATGCAAGAAATCTGATTTTATGTGAAAGAAATCAGCTATTTTATGTGAAAAATAAATTATTTATATAGAGATGTTATGTGGAGAGAAAGAGTCCAGTCAGTCTCCAGCATTTCTGTTCATCCTAGCCCATATATACCAACAAAGGTACATTTGCATGGATCCAGCCACAGCCAGTAAAATGTAGGAGAAAATAATAAATCATTATTCTGAGTCACTTAGTTTTGAAGTCATTTCACAGAGATACCACATATAATAAAGTTGTAGTTTAGAGGAAAGCAAGGTCATAAGTTGAAAGGCAGCTAGTCTCTTCAATGACAAGTTTAAAAGTTGTCAAACCAGGAACCATATGAAAAGAAAAATAATCTGTTTCTGCAATCAGCATTTATCTTCACTAAATATTTGTTGGAATTGAATCTCCAGTGTCTGGGCAGATTTTTCAGGCAGAGAAAAATTCACTTAATGAAACTTTGTTTTAAGAAGGACTTAATTTTCATAATATGTGTTGTTTGACCGATAAACATTCATCTGTCTTCATCTAAAGTTCTGGGTAAAAGCTTGAAAGACCAACAAAAACAAAAAAACCTCCAACCAAATAAATTCCAAATATATTCTACTTATATAAACATAACCTTTGATAATTTAAAATATTCTAACACCAATTAGATGTTTTTTCTCTTAGTGAAATAATTTTAAATCCTGCAGATTTTATCAAATGAATTTTGTCCTTTATCATTTGAATTATTAATTATTTAAACATATTCCAATATTAAAATATGGTGTCCAAAAATGTTAAATGAAGTATAGCAATTCCCATAGAATTTATTTTTCTGCCCACATATATAAAAGAGATCATACTTCCCTTATATAATTACACATACATTTACCTTGTCCAAAATTATATTTAGGGTTTTGTTGTTTTGTCCATGACTCAATATGAACAGAAAATAATATGAACAAATAGCTTGTTTTTTAAAAAATATTAATAATTTTCACATAATTTTGAATTTTATTAAAATACTATTCAGGAAATCTTTTAATTTATTTTTTATAAAATGAATTTTTTAAAATGTTATTCTTTGTCAAAAGTTCTTTTTGAGTAACAATATTCTTATGAAATCAATTAATGTCTACCCACTTCCTATCATATATTGAGAGAGTCATTTTTCTAAGACCATCAACCAAATTGTAGTCAAACTATTTCAAAAGAATGACCTAAATAAATTGATCTGAGATCCACCACTAGAGAAAACAATCTAATTTGATGACAATCATTGAGCAATACAATTTGAACAAGTTTTTTTTTTTTAATTGACAATGTGAAAGTGATAATATTATTGAAATACATGAATTGGCAATAATAAATAACTTTCAACATGAACTATATTTCATTACTTTTATAGGAAAAGTATTTCCTCTTTATAGCATGATTCTAATCTTCTATTATGAATTCCAGTTTGAATGTCAAAATGATTCCCCTAAAGTCTGTAGTACTTAAATAATTTAGATTAACTTTAAATTGCGCTTTACTTTACAAGCCTAGAATCACAGTTGCAACCTTACTGGAAAGCTTATAAAAGTTTGAAATGCTCTAATAATTTTAAATCTTGTAGGAGCCTGGAACCTTCCAAATTAAAGTGCTAATAAAAAAATTAGCACTGAAATTTAAATCTCCATGAGCAATACAGAATGACTTAAAATTATTGAAGCCTTTCAATTTTTTATGAGCTTTCTATGTGGAAGTGAATCAAGCAGCTTCTTTAGTAGCAAAGCATTCACTTAAAAACACACAAAAAGCGTTGTCAGGTCTGAAAAATTTCCTGGAGAAAATAATTATTGTGTTTGTCAAATATAATATGAAGACAAACAAGCAACAGCAAATGTTTAAAGATATCTTTCATGTGAGCCTTCTGAGAGAAAAATTTTTACCAACTTACTATCTGAAGTTCTACTATAGTCAAGATCTGTACTTGAAAGAGATAAAGATGGTAAATAAAGAGAAAGGACTTCCAGGAAATTTATATACTTTTAGGGCATTAGAATTGTGACCCTAAATCTTCTTGTATGGACCTATACATTATCCCCAAGTATCAAGCCCATTGAACATACATTAAAAGTCTTCAACAAATGTTACATGAGCATATTTTCTGAGAAGAGGAACTGTCTAGTCTTTTACCCTGAGAAAATTGGTGTCCTGTTGTCTGTGCTTGCATTCTCATTTGCAAAGCCAGATATGCTGGTTTCAACTATAGAAATGGTGGCTTTAAGAGGGTCTATTTTTCTTCCTAACAAGTTCATAGGGTATCTCTCTTTCATGAAATTTTAAAACACAGCAGAACTGTCTCCTTTATACAGGGAAACATGGACTCTATTTCTACTGTCAAAATGGACTCATTTTTCCTACTCCTAGATACACTAGAAAGCAGTGAGAGAGAAAAAGTCTTCTCATATTTATTATTGCCCATACATGTGGAATCTTTGTAGGATTTACCTTCCTTTGCTTTAGTTCCTTGATATCTTCTCATCTAAAATGAAACAAAGGGTAGCTTTGAAAACTTCAGTTCCAGAGAATTGTGATTATGCTCCTACTTTTTAAATAAAGTGCTTTTTTTTTTTTAAAGATTTATTTATTTATGCATACAAGCACTGGGGTACAGGCCAGAGGTATGGGAGGGTGAGAGGATTCACCACAGAGAGCAGGGAGCAGAACAGGCAGATCAACGGAAGTACACTGCTGAGGGGAGCAGCGGGCACAGCAGGAGAGGTCTGCTGCACCATGTGGGTCCCCGCCCTGGCCGGCAGCAGGGATCGAACTCGTGCTGCAGTGACTGCGGTGACTGCGGTTTGTTTCATAGTGCGTTGCTTAACCCACTGCGCCACCAGGGAGGCCCCTAAATAAAGTGCTTTTTTAAGGTATTAAAATGCCTGGGATAGCTGAAGTCTGTTTTTAGATACATTTCTTTTATAAGAACAGACTGACAAAAAGAAAATGACTATGTTTTCTAAATACATACTTTTTTTTTTAAAGGTAGGTATGCTTCAGGCTTTATCCCCTAGGAAAGAATATATTGGTTGTCATATTTATAACAGTACTTGAAATTTCAAGGTTCTAAAAATATCTACTTAATTAAGAAATAAAAGTACTGTAGTTTCCAGAGATTTCTCTATTAGCTTTGAATTTAAATGTGTTTTTGGTATATGGTGTGTTATTTTGTGTATGCATGTGTGTGTTTGAGAGTGGGGGAGAGAGAGAAAGAAAAATTGGCTAATGTTAAGTGTCTCAGAGTTCCTGTCTGTCCCTTCTAAGTTTCCACATTCCGGTGTATAATTTCACTACTGGCCATGGACTATACCTGGCAATACTTTTATCACTCCAAACCACAAATTTCTGCATTGTCTCTTCTTTTGGACCATGAAGAAAAATAAATTACTTTTTTTTGTTTCCTTTTCTCATTGAAATCCTACAATAAAATTCTCATGATAGTAGTAGCACAGGCTACTTTATATTACTTTCCTATTTATACCGTAGTTAACTGATTCCCAAAGTTCAGAGAGAATGTGTGGCTTGCAGGAAATAGCTACACTTAGAAATCTAGAAGATTTTGTTAATTTGGTGCATTCTCATACTATCATAACATATCACCCTTCCTTATTTCCATTTGCTGACTCTTTCCTGTGGAATGTCCACTTATATCCCAGAGTTTATTTTTTAATAGAAATTCAATTTATAAGAAGGAAAAATCACATATATTAGTTTTTCATTCTTAAGAGTTTTGGCAGTTTGATATGCCTATTTAAATAGTCTGATGTGATAGTGAAAATTCCCTCACCACAAAAATTTCCCTTGGGTACTTTTTTCATCAGTCTCACAGTTTTCACCCTCATCCCCAGAAAAGCACTAGACTTTATATAAACAAAATCATACAATATTTAATCTGTCCCACTCGTCCTATGTTCACTATCAAAATAACAACTACATGTAAAACTGCTCTGAAAATAAAATTGGGTAATGCACATATGTGTATTTCAGTGCAAACTCTAAAACCTAAATGTTTAAGAAGTGCTATTTATATAACATGTTTAACTCTAGAGTCCCTGTGTTTCAATTTTAACTGAAGCTAAAACCAAGAAGTGGCAAAGATTGCACATTTGAAAGAAAAATGCCAGGGGCCTCCCTGGTGGCGCAGTGGGTTAAGCAACGCACTATGAAGCAGACCGCAGCCACTGCAGCATGAGTTCGATCCCTGCTGCTGGCTGGGGAGGGACCCACATGGTGCGGCAGACCTCTCCTGCTGTGCCCGCTGCTCCCCTCAGCAGTGTACTTCCGTTGATCTGCCTGTTCTGCTCCCTGCTCTCTGTGGTGAATCCTCTCACCTACCTCTATACCTCTGGCCTGTACCCCAGTGCTTATATGCATAAATAAATCTTTAAAAAAAAAAAAGAAAAATGCCAGATCAAATACAAAATCAGAAAAGATGAAAAACAGCATTTGTGTGACTTTTGGCCTCATATCTTCATTGCAAAGATAAAAAGTAAAAATGAAGAAGCTAACAGTAAATGTTTTGAAGAAACACAAATATACTGAAGAAGAAAGGACAATAAAAAAACAAAACAAAACAGTGTGCAGGGTAGAATTCTGTTGTGATACAGAACAGGAAGCTGTCTGTAGGGAGTTAGTGCACTTCCTTTGAAGAAGAGAGCTGGTGAAGAAGGTTAAACTGGGTGCCCTAGGTGAGGTTAAGACACCTTACAGGGGGAAGATTCCATATGTCTACAGGGAAATCTCTGAGTTGTAAACATTTGTCATAACCAGGATAAATCTGTGACTTATGAACAAAGGCCTTTTCTGTGTCTTTTTTTTTTTTTTTCCCTGTGTCTCTCTTACCTATTTTGACCCTTGAGGGGTCATTCAAAACCCATGATGAGGAGGTAAGGACAAATACAGGCAGAAGAAAGAAGATCTGTCAATCATGATGTCTTTAATGCTCACAAGCATCTAGCTTAAAGGGATAGAGAGTATATTTGAAATTCTGTCGTTATATGCATGGCCTTATTTTTATTTTTAAATATTTATTTCTTTTTTTTTTTAAAGATTTATTTATTTATGTACACAAGCACTGGGGTACAGGCCAGAGGTGTGGGGGGTGAGAGGATTCACCACAGAGAGCAGGGAGCA
>JAGFMF010011574.1:377590-413866 GCA_019455555.1 Galemys pyrenaicus | reverse complement strand
CCACCTGGCCGGCAGCAGGGATCGAACTCGTGCTGCAGTGGCTGTGGTTTGCTTCATAGTGCGTTGCTTAACCCACTGCGCCACCAGGGAGGCCCTAAATATTTATTTCTAAAATAGAAAATTTTAGAAAACTTGCTTAATATTTCTGTAACTATAATTTTATTATTTTTAATTAGATATGAGGGAGTGTTTCATTCTTGAAAATAATGGATAACTTATGTATCCTATTTTAGATTTTATCCAGAGCCAGGGAAAAATGAATTTCAGAGTTAATCTATCATTAAAAAGAGAAGGAGGATGTTTACTATTCTTATTTGGATCTATATGCTTCCTCTAGCTGTTTTCTATACATCATTCAAAATATTGCTCTATTGTGAACTTTTAGACCATTTACTGTACCCCATCAAATTTGGAATATGTGAGCTTCCAGGGAACTCACTGCACCTACCTGGTGACAATCTAACCTACACTATCACTTTAAATTACACTTACCTTCTTTGTCATTGGCATTGAAAAATTGAGAGAAAACATGCTTTAATATTTGCATGTCCAGGTCCTAGAATGTTGCCTAGCTTCGAGTTTACATTGAGAAATGATGGTCTTGAATTAAATGAATACCTATGTGGACCTCATTGAAGCCATATGCATATTTAGTATGAAGCTAATAACAACTCTATTTGAGCATAGCTTTTTTGTCTGCCTGTAATTTCTGCTGTCTGTATGAAATACTAAAACTATGTTTCAGAATGACTTATATTTGCAAAATATAAGTAATCACAATTGAAGTATGCATTACCTTAGATAAGCTATTTTTCTATCTAATCATTACTGTATTAATGAAATTTTGTGTTGTACTAATAATAAATGACTAAGTTATAATTTTTAGAATAGTCAATAACAAAAGTATTATTCAGCCAAATTTAATTATATATTATTTGTAATTTTTCCTAGAGCAAAGTATGTGACAGTTAAATTATGATTCCCATGTAGTTCTGAATTTCAGTTAGATAACTACTGAAGCCATCTTGCATTTTAAGATAAGCACAAAGTACTGAAAGAATGTGCCTTAAGGACATACCTTATCTAATTGATCTTAATGAGGTCATGTTAGAGCAAAACAGGCTTCAAATTCTTACCAACTCAAATCTTAGGCTTTGGCTTGATCTTAACATCTCATAAAGGACTATGTGTATGTGTATTGTGTGTGTTTGTGTGTAACTTTGGTAAAACTTTCTAGAGTTCAAAGGTGATTGCTGAAAGCTTTTACAAACCCATAATCTTTATAACTGATTGCTTCCATCAGGCATACGTTTCTTGTTTCCTATTTTGAAATCTTCCCTCTACTCAGACTCTGTCTGATCTCTAAACTGTTTCATTTTAAAATCTTCTTATTCTTTGAATTAACTTATCTTCTTTGGTCACATTAGTTGCTTATTTTCTTCATGTATACTTTGGAAATAATTATTTTACTATAATATAATTACTT
The DNA here is from genome assembly GCA_019455555.1 of Galemys pyrenaicus. NCBI lineage: Eukaryota > Metazoa > Chordata > Mammalia > Eulipotyphla > Talpidae > Galemys > Galemys pyrenaicus. The sequence continues at coordinate 412,380 of JAGFMF010011574.1, read as the reverse complement.
GTCTATGAAACAAAAATGTTAAGTGTTTTGCATTATTTACATTAAAGATCACCAATATATTAGATTCCCTATTCCTTTGATCTATTCCTCTCATTAAAATTATCTCATATGCTTAAAAATACATATTTTCCCAATACATCCTCAAAACCAGTTTCATTATTATGGGACAAGTCTTAGTTTTAAATGGTTTCTGTTTTAAATGGTTTCATGTGTGATCATCTTGATCTGTTAAGGTTACAAATCATTTCATTAGACCACATTTAAATTAGCATGTGTTGAAGTGTCTTACCACATTTAAATGTATAACTAGCATTTAACAGAATAAGTCTCCATTTGTCTCTGTATATGAGAGCTCATCCTCTGTTGGAAAAATAGATTCCTCTGTAGATTAAACATAATAGTGCAACTCAATGTCAGAACAATTCACAGAACATGTAGCACCTACTGTACTCTAAAGGCTTTCATATGTAATAAATCTAAAAGTAAATGTTCACTAAGAGAGCATATTATCAATTTATATATTTAAATGAAATTTTAAAGAGTTTCTGTTACTAGAAATACCCTCATATTTCAGAACATAGACAAAACTATTCTGATTCCAACTAACAAAGCCTAAGCCAGTTAAAAATATCCATAAAACTTAACAGGAATTGGGTAATGTATTTATACTTAATGAAGCAAAAAAGGATTTAATTGAGTTTGAAAATTCTTGTATTTCACGAGTGGTTTATGGAAGTTGAGATATGAGCTGAGTATGCATGTAAAAAAGAAGTACAGTAAAATTTTAATTGGCATATCTCCACTGAAGCAAAAATTGGTCATTTAAGTGTTATGCTGATTGTAGTGATAGAAATTTGATTTTACATTATTCTTAACATTGACAAAAATGTTTGCTGGTGATACTGTAAACACAGAGCACTTAGGTGACTACTGGAAGGCAAAGGTGGAAAAATATTCAATATTAGGTAGATGCATAATATGTTTATTTCTCTGAATGCAAAACCTCTTAAAAACATTTCTATATTTGAAAAGATTTTTCTAATATACTGTTATTTTCTACCAAGATTTAAATATATCTGGAAAAGGAAATACCTGTAACCTTGTATCAGTAATTAATTTGCAAGACCACCATAGAATCTATTTAACAAGTGGTTGAATTGGCATATATTGAAGCTGAGTATAGAATGTTGTATCTTTGAGTAACACTTGAACATCAACTCTCACAAAGACATAGAATAGGAATTACCTAAACACTTAAAAAGAGTTAGGCATGCTTATATTAGAAAAGGAATGTACTTATTTTAAATGACAATCAGGAACATGCTATCTTTTTAAATGTAGAAATAAGACCTCAATATAAAGTTCCTGCTACATGTTCTTCAAAGAATTTATAATGCTATTTACACTTATCAAATACATAGGGAATTTCAGATTTTTCAGAAAAGTTTTTTTTTGTAATGAGTACATAGAAAAGGTTTGTGATTTCTGAATCCTTAAAATGAATTTTTTAAAGTTTATACGTAGTGATACTGTAATAGATGGACAGATGAAACCTGAGCAAGGAATTACAAAATAATTTGTGACATTTAATTTGTTTGATAATATATGAATATTTTGAGTTGTATTTAAGTTAGTAGGATTGAAATAGTGAATGTGCTTAATAATGACTTGGTGTTTATTACTTTGTTAAAAAAACAAAAACAAATTTACTAAAACTCAATAAATGGGAGGCAACATGATGTCAAAGTTACATATGGTATCTTAAAAAGATACATATAGTATCTTAAATTAAAAGTTTCAATTCTAAAAAAATTAATGATTTATTGTAGAAAGTAAGACACAGTCAGATTATTATATCATGAAACCTAATATAGTGAATGTTATTAAAGGAAAGGCAAATATAAAACATAATTTTAAAGATAAGATTAGAACTTTAAGTCTCAAAAGTTCAGGAAATACATTATACACTGTGTTTATGAGGCTAGACAGGCATCAAACTAGAGGGCAGGACTGACATACATTAGGTACTTTGCAGGATGACTAGACCCAAAGCTTTAGAGACTACAGAAGAGTTTTCATTTTTTTAAAAACATTTTTATTTATTTATGCATACAAGAATCAGGGTATAGGTCAGAGGTGTGGGATGGTTGAAAGGATTCGCCAGAGATAGAGTGGGGTGCAGACCAGGCAGATCTACTAAAATACACTGCTGAGGGGAGAAGAAGGAGAGTCAGAAGAGGTCTGCTGTGCCATGTGGGTCAGCCCCCTGGCTAGGGATGGAACTCATATAGCAGGGCCCATAGTTTAACAGTGGTGAGACTTAACTCCTTGCACCAGCAGGGAGGCCCAAGTTTTCATTTCTTATAAAGCTAAGAGAAAAAATGGACTTATATTAAAGCAAATAATTTAACCATCTTAATTTTCTTAATATCACATCAATACTAAAACATAATTTCTAATTTACAATTTATATTTTTATTTCCTAATAAGGAAGTATCTTATGAAACAAAAGTACCTATGTCACATAGAAATCTAAATGTAGCCCGGCTGAGAGGATTTGAAACTAAGTTACCTTTGGCAGTTGTATGATGTTAAGCTTTCTGCACTTTAATGTTATTCTGAGGAAAGTAGTGCAGATGATTATACCTATTTTATAAGGTTGGTATGAGTATTAAATGAATTGTTACATATAAAGTTCCTAGAACAATGTACAATATAAACATTTATTTGTGATAATGCTATTTTACTAATATTCAACCTTTAATGAAGGTTGAATGTGATTGACAGAAGGGTAGCAATGTTCAGAATGTTGGGGAGAATAGTAACTTTGACAGTTGAACAATGGCATCAGTTGTATATAGGGAAACGAAGAGGTAAATCTGGCATTTGTTCATGTAGAATCTTAACCTCATGGCTGAAAAGCTCATTGAGGACCTTAAACACATAATTCAACTGTAGAACTTATAGAGGCATTCGCTCATGTGAAAGGTCAGTTAGCCAAAGTATTCATGAGGACCTGAAATTTTGAAACACTAAATTTTGAGGGAAATGGAGAAAGTTAAATTTGAATAGTAATGGAGGAACTATGAGAAAGATTACATCTGAGAAACTGAAAGACTGATCTTGATGCTGAAGAGAAGAAAACAATCAAGCTGAATTTTTGAAGTAAGTACTACTTTGTGAAGGAAATTTAACATGCTTCCTAATTAAGTAAAAGTTGGGACTTATCTAGAGACATTTTGAAGATTTTTTTTCTAAACTTGGAAACTGTATTTGTCAACTTTATAACTTAATTGGGCCGTGAGCCTGACAAATTGATTTTTCTTGCTCCTAATTTATTTAATTCAGTTTTCACAATTAGGCAAGCAATTAATCAATGGTAGAGTCATTAAGATTCATTGCATTGAAATGGTGCCCTGACAATCATCCTAAATAAGAACTGTGCAATTTGTCAGAAGGCAGATGCCCTAGAATATCTTAAGTGTAGCATACTTAAGATATGTGTGCTCTAAATCTGATATTAGATAGTTTAACCTCACATAAAATGATAAGATGAAATTCAGTTTCATTCTTGAAATTTTGCTCTGGTTCATCTTTCAGTCTTATCTTGAAATGAAATTATTTACTCATGAGTGATTGAGTTAAAAAATGAAGCAGAATGTAACAAAACTATAAAAGAATAGTTTTCTATCAGTTAATTTATTTTTTTCCTTTAATATCAACAAATACATCTTCTAGACAATTAAAATTAAAGTCTAGGATATCAAGTTTCTCTGTGTAATATTAGAAATATGAAAAGTTTTTAACTGCAATTTATTTCAAAGCTATATTGTACACTGGAAAAAATAACACTGGATTTGAGATCTGTAAACCCAAATTCCAGCAACTTTGCCACATAGAAACTATGTGAACTTGAGGAACATTTCACAATACTATAGTTTCTTCTTTGTGACTTGTTAGCCTAAATATAAAATTACTTATACTAAAATATTTTGTATTATAAAATTGATATAAAATTCAAAAACATTAAGATAACTTCATTACCCCTTTGTACATTGTAATGTACTAGCATTACTCTTTTTTTTTTTTTTAAGATTTATTTATTTATGCATATAAGAGCTGGGGTACAGGCCAGAGTCTAGGGAGGTGAGAGGATTCACCAGACAGAGTGGGAGCAAAACAGGCAGATCTACGAAATACACTGCTGAGGGAGCACGCCGAGGCAGGCGAGGTCTGCTGCGCCATGTGGGACTCCTCCCTGGCTGGCGGCAGGGATCGAACTCATGTTGCGGTGGCTTCGGTTTGCTTCATAGTCCATGCTTAACCCACCGCTCCACCTGGGAGGCCCCAGGATTTTTGTCGTTGTTGTTGTTGTTGACTGTTGTTCATAGCAATAGTTCAGCCCAAATAACTAAATGCATACATACACACAGTACATAAATGCATACATACATAAATGAAATCCTAACACTCTTTTATTCTCTTTGTTTTTACCTTGAACTCTCACAAAGTTGATGTCCAAAATTTTCAGGTAGTCTTACTGCTTTGGATTTCCAATGTATGCAATCCTTTTAATCCATGTTTTCAGATAACTTACCCCAAGCTTCAAAAATTGATCATCTTTACCCTGCGGGTTATTTTGCAGGGTAAATGTCTTTTTCATGCAGTTGGATCATTATCTTGCTGGCCCATTTTCCTGGATTGTTCACTGTATCATTCCTTTATCTTCTTCAGTTTTTCTGTTACTCTTGAGATATTTTACTGATATCACTGATATGATAATATTCTTTATGAGTCTCATTTCATTACTATTTAATTTGAAGCTGCTTATTCAGAATATTGAAGTGGTATGAAGAATTCATTCAAATTTTTTTTTAATTATCACATAAAAATACTTCTCAAAGACTTGAAATTTGTTCATACTACCACTAAATAGAAGTTGGACCTCAAGCATTTTCCTAACACATCCTCACTTGTTTCATCCAGAATAACTTTCCATTTCTTTCATTGTTGGCATAATGCTTTGTCATCTCTGCAAAGTGGACCAGGAGGATAAAACACTGTACAGACTGAAAATGATGGTGTAATTCTTCAGTAGTTTTTATGCCTTTTAGCGTAAACCTTTGGAGATTCAGTGTTCCTTCTAACAGGAGGCAACAAGCACACTTACTATGATATTGAATCCCATTTGCTGCTTCTTACATGCCCTGAAATATCAGTCTCACTAATTAAAGTCACTGTTCTTTTTGGCACAGAGGCAAGGTTCAGTTTTTGCAATATTGTGATTTATAAGAAATCATTTGTATGACTAAAATGTATATTTCTCATACATATATTTCTCTTCATCCAGTTTCTGGCTCACACTTCCCAAAAGCCTAGGGATTTCCTAAGCGTTCAGAGTGTTAAAACTTCCTCTTGCTGTGTTAATGAAGGTAGATTTTGAAGACTACTTAAGGTTGTTTTTGGGAAACAAATATACATAGAGGGTGGGAATTTTAGCCCTACCTCTGATTTCCTGGGAGGAAAGTTGGGCTAAATTGGGATGATTAAGTCAACCATGTCTGAAAGTTATGAAGCTCCATAAAAATTCAAAGTAGAAGGCATTCAGAGAGTTTCCAGGTTAGGCTAGCATGTGACTGAGTGGCACCAAGGAACTTCAAGCTGTTAAGGGGCTCAGTGTCAAAGGGAACCTGTCATCTATGTACACAAAGGCAAAGCAAGCATACTCTTAGTATGACAGATTTTTAATAGAAGTATGCATGAGAGTGAAGAAAGGATTTCAAATAATAGTTTCCGAATAAAGTTCACTAAATTATCCTTCCTCTCAAGGGTTAATGCCCTTCCAAACAGGCTCAACCTCAAAGTGGGCCTCTGAGGCCTGAAAGCTTGCCACAAATATATAAGGTACCTTCTGGAATGGGACCACAAGAAAGAAATTAAGTAGGTCCCTGTAAGCTGGGATAGAAGGACAGAGAAAAATGCAAAATATGTCAAATTAAGATAACATTGCCTCTGTCTCCACCAAGGACCACTGACAGCCTCTCTACAGGTCTCTCACTCATCTCTCTTTTAAGTATTTCTTTATGTCTCTACATGTCTTTCCTGCACATCTCTTACAAGTCTCTTTTCCAGAACTTTCACATCCCTTTATATATTTGCCTTTCCGCTTCCCAGGCCCACTCAAGAAGTCCAGTTCATGGCATGCTGGGACATGTAATTCTTGATGCCTGAGATCTCTTTAGTGTGGATATGGGGTGGGATGTTTCTTTAACAGGAAACCAAAGAACTTCCTTGTGCTGCTTTGCCAGACCCCACAAGATCAGAACTTCCTTTGTTCTAGGACCTTGCTCAGTTTCTTTTCCAATATCCTCCATGATAAATTGATGATCTAGTGAGAAAACAGTTTCCTGAGTTTTACTGCCATTCTAGTAAAGTAATTGAAGCTGAGAAAGGAGTCCTCGGAACTCCCAATTTGTAGATACTTTGCTCAAAAGCACACTAGTAGCCTGAGAATTACCTGAAATTTGCAACCAGTCTAAAGTGGAGGGTGGTCTTAGGAGGTTTAGCCCTTCACCTATGGAATTTTATGTTATCTGTGGGTAGATACCATCAGAATTGAGTTCTCTGACACCCTGCTGGTGTCCAAACCTTTGTTGTTGGAAGTTACAACCTATTCACACTGAAATTAGTCTGGGAATCTAACATTAGTTTTCCTCCCCTTTTGAAATTCACTGTATTGCCTCTTGGGTGCTTTTCTTTTGTTCAGTTATGGCTAATTATACAAATATGTTGCCCAAGTTATTTTGATAGATTTGGTCTAAGGTAAAATAATTAGAGCTACAGTTTTAAAAGTTAAGTCATAGTTGATTCTAATATAGAGTACAATTTTCCTAGAGTTTCTAATCTATTAGATAAGTCTAGAGTTAAAATTACTAAATAATTCTAGAGTTACTGAGTAGTCATATGTTGATTCAGATTATCTTATCAAGACCTGAGTGGACACACAACCAACAGATAAAAAAAAATGCCTTGGTCAGTATATTTATATTATACTTAGTTTAAATAATGATGTTCCCTAAGAACTGAGGGCATGTAGATATCCAGTGACATGCACCATGTTTAGAGTTGGCATCATTATTACCTTACTAACTTTAAAAACTCTAAACCTACCCAAAGTTTATTCATGCTTTCTTAAACCAAGCTATACAGATTGGCTAGCAAAGAATAGGTATTAAGAAACAATTCTCCACAAAACTCTCACATATTTTTATGCATCTTGTTGCTGGATTAACTTTTCAGGAATATTTTTATAAGAACATAACTCTGGAAAGATAAAGACATGGACTCCTTTGTAAGAAAATTTATTTACATTTTCAAAATAAGATGGAGACATTCTCCTCCCTGAAGACGCTTTAAAATAATAAAAATTACACAGTTCTTTCTCCAAAGAGATTTGCTTACTTTTCAAGGTAATTAATGTCTCTGAAGTGGGAAGAATGAACAGCTTTTCAAGCTGAAATTCTCCTAACGGTGGGGCTCCTTCTTGTAACACACCTCTAGTGCTTATACTGGAACATCTAGCCCTTACCATTGTCAGTCTGTTATAATTGGACTTCAGGAAATACTGCTACACTGTTATCCTAGCTGTTGCTATGAGTAGAAAATGAACTTTTGTCGTTGGTCTAGACATCTCATGTCTCTCCCATTATCTTACAGTTAAGGTATTACTTCTCAAGAAAGATGAAATCCAAGACTCTTCTAATTCGTTGCCTTACAACTTAATAAGAAATTTACCGTTCAAATGAATTAAACAAATAAACCAAAAAGGACAAATACTTTAAAAATTCACTTAAGATAGTGGACATCAGAAAATAATGTACAATGGTTTCTGAAAGACTCAGAAAAAATAAGCCTGTGGTTGCTTCATCTTATGCTTTATAAGATTTTCCAGGCTACAGTAGAGGAAACAGTACCCAGAAGGCACCCTGTACTGAGGTAAAGCTGAGAGTTCCAGATCAGGGATGTTAGAGTGCCTACTACAATTGCCAAGGACAAACTGCACAGAAAGAGAACTCAGAGGTCTTCAGAGGATTCTTCACAAGCATCAGGCAGAGCACCGATCAGAGCATGTTGATCGGTAAATCATCTTGGAGGCAGAGGGAAGGGAGTTCAAATCTGAATGCATTAGAGAAAAGCAACCGGTTCTCACATGGGGTTTTGGTCATGCCAGATCCCACCAAGAAGACTGAAAAAAGTGCTAAGTTGTGGGGCATAGTAGAAGACTCAAAGCATTCTTGTCCTTTAATGGGCGATAACTGGGTCTAGATTGAGAGCTGCTGTTAATCTACCTAACAGATTCTAAAAGTAAGCCCTGAATGAATTATACTTTCCAAATAACTTGGTTGCATCACAAAATGAATGTCATTGAATATCTTTGGACATGTAATTATGTCTAATACCCAACAGATAAAATTCACAATGTCACAATGGCTAGCATCCAATCAGATCTAATCAGGCATAAAAAGCAAATATAGGAAAAACATAATGAAGAGCATAATCAGTCACTGAAACTAACCCAGAAGTGACACATTATCAGTCAAGGATGTTAAACAGTTATTAATGGTGTTCCAGATGTTCATGCAATAAGGTGATGTATGAAAAGTATTAAAAAAATCCAAATCAGATTCTAGAGAGGTAAACAACATCTGAGATGAAAAACATACCAGATAGGATTAACTTCAAATTTGACATGGCAGGGACGATTAGTAAACATTAAATCATACCAATGGAACTATTCAAAAAGAAAACAGAGAGAAAAAAAATGAAGAATGCAAGAGATTAATATCTACATAATACAAATCCCCAAAAGAGAAGCACAACTGAAAAGAAAATTGAGGCAATAACAGTCTTTCTGAAGGATAGATACTTTGGACATAAAAACAATCTGGGCAATATCACTAAACTCTAATTATAATCATGAAACACCTTAGTACATACCAGAAAATGTCTTAGGTTCTGCAGACATTATTCCATTTCATTCTGAAGGAAGCACTTAGGGTCCTATAATACTTTTCCATTTCATATATATAAGAAAACTGAGATGGTAATATTTAAGTAATTTGCCAAATATTATATATCTCTTCACTGAAATCAAACATAAATTCTGGATTAAAGAAAAAATTGCAATACTAATCATTTCCACACTTTCATTTGAAATTAATATTTTAAAGTAAATTTTTAAAAGTTTTATCTCATTAGTGAGTAATAAATGAAAAGTGTTCGAATAAGCAGATTAAGAAAACCATAAAAAAGTGTATGGAAATGATGACAGTAGTGATATTGTCTCACCATTGATTGGTGCATTAAAGTTTGATGACATGCTAGGTAACTTTCTTTCCAACAGGTTACTTCATTTGATGTTCCTCACAGCTTCAGAGTTGAGACAAGTAATGCTGAGGAAAATTAACTGACTTTTCAAGGGTCATCCAATCAGCTTAGTTTGGGAACTCAGATTTCTAGTCTCCCTGATTCGTAACTGGGATTTATTTTGTTAAGAATATATTTTTAATAACTATGAGGACATTTAGTAAATTTAGCAGTTCTTAAAGAACACAAGGTGACAGAGATAATTGTTAATTAAGGAGAATATTAAAATGCAAAGATCATTCTCAAATCAGTACACAATTGCTGAAAGAGAGTAGGTATCTTTCTAATTCTAAGACTTAAAATAGAAAACAACTCAAAAATGGCCATTTGTCATTAGTGATACCGTATCCTGCTGTTTTGTCTGTGTATATAAAGGTAACACTTAAAAATACATTTCAGGTCAAGAAATGTAGAATTTATAATTTTAAATATTACCCATTAAAATGAGAACTGGAAAAGAACTTTAGTACACATCATGCTTGACTATAAAATCTGCCAGAGTGGACTGTCCAGTATTTATAGCCATTCTGTAACTCTGCCAATCACAACAAAGGAACATTGTGGAATCACAATGTGAGAGAATTGCTCATGGCAGAGTCAATAACCATATGGGACATGATTTAAATACCACAGGAGAGAATAATTTATGGCAGCACCACAACAATATAAAAGATGTTTACAAATATCAACTCATATCTATATGTGCCCAAGTAGCTAATTGCATCCTATTTGAACATTTATTGCTGGCTGCATCAGGATCGCAGAAGAAAGTAAAGCCAGCCAGCTCTGGTGAATATCAGCATGGCCATCAGATTTCTCTGAGAGAATCAGTTTCGTCTTTTTTTTTTTTTTTCCCTAGCAAGGAATTCTAAAAAATAGAATAAATAATCATTATCAGGTTTATTATTTTAAGGAGAGGATACATGTTTATTAATCAGATGTTAAAATGTCATCCCAATGCTAATAATACAGTATAATGTCCTCTCATACAATTTATTTTTTTTGTTGTTTGTTTAGTAATTACATTATATATGTCAGAAATGCAGTGCTTATATGGACTTAAGTGTGAATACAGGGAACTAGAATGTATAGCCACATAATATTTGGATGCACTTGGCTGGAATTCAAAGCCTGACTTTGGAATACAGAGAGTTCATTAATGAAATAATGCTAATTTAGTGCTAAAAACATATGTAGTGGCCAGGAAGGGTGGCACAGGAGCAAGGTTCAGGATGGTTCTGGGCAGGCGGGTCAAGAAAGGAGAGTCCTGGAGCCCTTGGTGGCTTTTTATGCTTTTATTAGTAGAGGTGGCCAGGTACAAGACAGGCATGGGTGCCGGGGGTGGGGGGTCGGGAGACTGGCAGGCCTTCCAGCCCCCGGCACATCTCACCCTCTCGGCTGCTTTCTACTGCTGCTGCTCATTAGTATTGTTGGTCCTATTGTTCCTGGCGTCCTCATGATGCCACCCTTTTAAGCCGGAGTCAAACTCAGGTGCGCCCACTTGTGCATGCCCACTCTGGAATGCTTGCAGCATCGCAGGTGTCCATCATCACAGGTGTCCATCATCACAGTGGTGGGAGGGTGGAAAGACCTGATATTTCTCTGACCCTACAACATAATATGAAATATAAATAAATATAATATAAAAAATATAAGCACCTGATAAAGATAGTTTTATATCTTTATAAATTTTGTAAATCAGGGACTAGTAAACATAAGCCCACGAAAACTGTCCTTCCTTGACATAAACTATTATATTTATTCATAGGAAATTACTGTTTGGTACTGGTTGCAAGAAAAAGATCAGCATAATAAACAGACAAAGAATGTAATCCTTTTGTTTTTCTATCTTAAACTTAAGAATGTTATCATCTGGCACTTTTCAAGAGAAAAATTTAACAAAATTGTCCTTAAATCTATGAACTTCAAGATTAATTTGATGAAGAGGATTATAGTAGCCAGTAGAGATTTCAATAATCACAGTGACTTGCAATTGCCAGACATAAATTTGTGGCTTTAATGATTGATAATTTAATGACTGATAATATACATAGGAAAATGTTCTATGTGATTTTGAAAATTTTCCAAAATTCCATAGGATAAGTGATAAGTTGATAGTATAGTATGCTTGATTTTAAATCATCAGCCATTGTAACAATGTGTCACAGCAGACTTCTGATTTTGGTCTATATATTGCCATGTATGTAAGGATGTCAAGGTGAAAGAAAAAAAAAAGCATTGCCTTTTTCTTGCCTTTACAGAGATCTAGTGTCAAGAAAAACGGCAACATGACAAAAATGATGTATTCAGGATATTAGCATTGAAGTGGGGCCAGTCTATTCCACTTGCCAGCAATTCTTAAAGATTTTGCAAAGTTGTTGATAAAGAAAACCCCTTATAACCACTCACTTTTCCTGTATTCTTAGTGAAAGAAGAGAAGCTAAGGATCTGGAGATGCTTTTATCTGACCAGTCATCTGGCCCTTAAAAAAAAGGAGGCTTCTAAATTCTGAAATAACATTAAATATTATAAAGAGAAAAGTTACATAAGTTGTTCACTACTGATAAGTGTAGTGCAGAGTTTGTAAACCTCTTAAATGATAGGCTTTCCACACCTGTGCAATGGAACAGTCCCAAATTATTACTGATTTGCAGCAGCTGCTACAAATCACTACTGCCAGGAGACAAATTTGTTGTCGGGAAGGAAAGCTCCTGCCAAACTTCCTGTCTAAAAAAAGGTATTAGGTGATTTTTAGAGTTGCCTACACTACTAAATTGAGACTGAAAAATTTGCCTTGAGATTGTCACTATTATGATTCAGAATATTTTGAAATCTTGAGGACTGCAATGAGTGAGTTGTCTTCTATAGTGGGTTATATGATGCTAAACAATAAAAAATGCACCAGCTTTCGGAGTTGTATAACTTCATTTGTGCTAATTGTCAAATATATCCACAAGCAGATTTTTTTGTTTTCTCTTCTCTCTTTTGAACAAGCAAAGCTGATTTACAGTTAAAATTAATGTCATTAAAAATAAATAAGTACATGCTTATAGTAGGGATATAAATGAATATATAGTAAAAACCGGTAAATAGCTAAACACTGAAGGACTCTTTAATAGAGTAGGAAGCTCACTCTATATATGATTTTAAGATTTTTCCAGCCACTTATTAACCTTTTCAAACCAAATCATTTGACTCTATTCTCCTACTAAACCTTTAACAACTTGAGAAAATAAAATACCTATATTATCTACATGAAAGCACTGTAGCCTCTATGTAAACAGTAAAGTGACAGAAAAAAGGTTTATTATGTTCTTATCTGGAAAAATTCATAGAATTTTTGATAAATGATTTAATTAATAAAAGGTCATGTCATCTTGAGTCTCTGTTGCCTATTCAGTAACTCATATCCAAATTGTTAGGAAATCCTGCTGCTGCTACCTTCAAATATTGTCAGACACTGACTACTGTTCATCCTTTGCAAGTCTACTTCCTTGATAAGTGCAAGGCATAGTTTGTAAACATTTACTCACAAAATAGTCCAAGTCCATATGATTGTGGTAAGAATGCCAGTCTCCTAAATGGGTACTCTGTTTATACCTGTGTTTTCCTAGATTGTATTTTAAATAGAATAACAAGATGGATGTTTTAAAGCCTAATTTAGGTCTGCTCAAAACCCTGTAATGTCTGAACATTTATTTGAAGTAAAAGTCGAAGATCTTTACTTGTCCCCAGGCAGGTATAATGCTTGACTTCATTGACCGAGACCCACCTCTCTCCCTCCACTTTCTTCTCTGCACTCTACCCCCTAAAGCCTCTTTATTATTCTGTATTACATAAGACTGAATCTCAGCCATGGGTTCAGTTGTACATCTTTCTTTTTCTATTGCCTGAAACACCCTTTCCTGAAAATCTATAGTAATACCATTTACCTCCTTAAAATTTCTGCTCAAATCACACCTTACCCTGATTTTTTTTTTCTTAAGCACATGTGGTTCTCATCCCTCAAATACATTACTTTGGTTTTATTTTTCATAAATAAAATTGAATGTTATAAAATTTTATTAGAGTAGACTTTTCATCTTTTAACATATCACATAAGGTATAGATTGTGTTAGTAGTTTTTAATTGCCATTCATGTGCATTATAAGGTCAGTTCCCCTTAGAGCATCCTGTTTCGTTCATTGATATAGTCCAAATGATCATTGATACATTTAACAATGTTATTAAAATACTAAATCTTTTTACTCCTAGCATACTACTTTTATGTCATTTAATAAGCATTTTTCATAGACATTTTGTTTAGTTTTAGAGAGGCACAGACACTGTCTCAGTAAAGTATAGATTCTTGTTTTAAAATCAGTGCATGCAATATGTAAACCTGCTTCTAGAGGGGCAGCTCAGTGGGGCTTAGAAGGAATGCAGATGTCTAGACCGCATTTAGTCCTACAAGTTCTCTGGGAGATGAAACCTTGGAAACTGCTCTTTAGCCAAGTTTTAATGTAGTAAGTTTTACATTAAATTTTGGAACTTAAAGAATTAATGTGTTAACATTTAAGCAAATGTTTACCTCATAAGTGATACATTAAAAATTACCACATTGTTAGAGTTTGCCATGTACACATGGAAGGAAGTTCATCAAGAGAGATCTACTTAATCATAAAATACAACTCAGATTTACAAAGGTTGATATCTTAAAAGTTTTCTGAAATTAGAAATATAGAATTATAAATAGCATTATGAAATTAGAAATAACTGGCAATTAGCTTTTCTGCAATTTTGAAAAATTTTAGAAATTTAAAAATAACTTCTGAATCCCAAAGACTAAAATTTAAAAATAACTTTTTTACCCAAAGACTGAAAAAAAGTAATTAGAGAAGTTAGCAAAACCTTTCAAACTGAATGAGAATGAAAGTAAAACAAATATTTGTGAGAAACAACTAGATCACAATATAAAATTATCAAAACTTTTAACTTAGGAAACTAGATATTTTTAATGTACAAATAATATCAAAGTAAGCAGAAGAAATTCCATAGTGGATATAAAAGCAGAAGTGAAAATAGACAACTACCTCCCAAAACTGTTTCTTCAAATATATAAGAGAAAACCCATACCGATGAAAAATTTATTTATAAGAGTAGCATCAAGATCTCAGGGACATTAAAAGAATAAAAAAGGCATAGCATGAATATATCGCTATTTTTGACCAATCATTTTGACACTTACATAAAATGGAAAATCAAAAAAGAAAAATATATCTCCCCCAAATCAGCACAAGATGAAATAGAAATTCTAAACGCTTATTACTAATAAGGACATCAAATTTTTATCAGAAGCCATCCAAAAAGAGATTTCCAGACTCTGGTAATAGAACTTGTCACTTTTTCAAACATTTAAGGAAAAAAAAAATCAGTCTACCAAATTCTTTTTGAAAACAGAGGGAAACATTTCCTAGTAATCCATAATATCAAAACATGACAAATAAGGAATAGGAAATTGAGCACTATATTCTTCATCAGCATCAACAATCTAAATAGAGTATTATAAAATGAAGTCTATTTCAGGAGTCTGCTTTGATGAACATTAGAATATTAACATAATAAATAGCATTAATAGAATAAAGAAGAAAATGTATATGATCAGTTCTATAGATGCAAACAAAATAAAAGTAGACTTTCAAATAGTTTTTTAATTAATTATTTTTTTCTTTCCAATCATATATATTTGACATCAAATAGAGGTTTTATTTAGTCATTAAAGATAAAATAATTTTACACATGAAGACATCCAGGGTCACTATAAACAGAGAAATGCAATTGAAAATTTGTCATTAAATATAAATGTCAGAGTTATTGAGGAGTGGTGAAATGAACCATTTGTTCATGTATTGATGCATTTCCTAATACTGACAAATAGGAGTTTTCTACATTTTCCACTAAAAACAAGGTGTTGGGGAGAACTATTTTTCAGTAATCTGGAACCCAACATATTATCCATAGTCCTCTATTATAGTCCATTTGACTCCCTTCATAGCTCTTCATCTCTCTGTCCACTCTAGTAACCTTAATTTTATCAACAAATTTCTAGGATTGTTATTGGTTTGATTTTTAATTTTTTAAAAAGATTTATTTATGTTTACAGGAGCTGGGGTATAGGTCACAGGTGCTGGGGTAGGGGTGAGAATATTCACCTGAGACAGAGTGGGAAGCTGAATAAGTAGATATATTGAAATACACTGCTGAGGGGGACAGGGGGAGAGATGGTAAAGGTCTGCCTGCCATATGAGTTATCTCCCTGAAGGGGGATGAACCCATGCTGCAGTAGCTGCTGATAGCTTCATAGGGCTAAGACTTAACCCCTTGTGCCACCAGGCAGGCCCTTGATTTGGTTTTTAAAATAATCAAAACTTCTGTCTCAAAATCAGATTAAATATGTCTCAGAGAACAATGAGTGAATTTGTAATGTATAGATTTAAAACCCTTTTAAATTAGGCACCTGATACTATTTCCATTATCTTAACAGTTTTGTATATAGAACTCCAAATGAATGTATGTATTAGTACATATGTATTAGTACATTATGTATTGGTATTTTAATTTTTGGTATCATTTCTATCTGCTTATTAAATTCTTGGAAACAAACAAAAAAAAATGCCATGACTCTTCAAATTGGAATAAAAGTGAAAATTTTGTAAAAATAATTCAAAGATCTTTAATGTCCGCAATTTTACATCCCACATTTTTTTTTTCCTTCAAATATTGGCTTCTAATTTTTGCTATCTAGGATTCCCTCCTATATTCACCCCAATAAATATTTGAAATTTTATGAGAAACCTGGAAATTATAGAAAGTCTTTCAGGTTTTAAAATCAGTGATTATGTGGACCTCCTCTGTGGCGCAGCAGGTTGAGTGCCTCACTGTGTAGCATCTTTTGCACAGCAGCGCCAGTTCAATCCCAGGTCAGGGAGGGAACCCATGGCACAGTTGACCTCTCCTGCCTCGCCCACTGCTCTCCTCAGCAGTGTACTTCGGTCGATCTACCTGTCCTTCTTCCCACTCTATCTTTGGTGAGTCCTCTCACCAGTGCTGGCTCTGGCCTGTATCACAGCTCTTGTGTGCATAAATAAATAAATCTTTAAAAATAAATAAATAAAATTAGTGATTATGCGACAGTTTCATCCTTCAAAAATATCACTTTATATGGTTAAATGAAATAGCAAACATAAATAACATAGGACAGGATATTTTAAAAACACACCAATGAGGTTTAGAAAGGCACCATCCAACTTTTTAAAGGTGGGATCTTTCATATGAATTATATATCTGCAAAAAGAGGTAATAATGTCATTACTTTGTTGTTAGAATGAAATGTGACTATGCATTTAAAATGTTTAACATGTTAATACACACAATAAATGGGATCTCACTATATTTTCACATTTGAACATCACAAAAGACTAAGTATATTAAAATTAAGACTTTAGGAAGGTGATAAAGAATCAGTATTCTGAATTTAAAGATATTTGTATTTTCATTGTTAAAGAAATATAATTTCTAAACTAACAGAATGTATTTAAGTTATGGTACATATTAAGAGAAATTTGCTTTTTCTCACAGCTTGAGTTATTTTTTAAAAAATGTACTACAATACTCTTAAGTGAAAAAATGGAAATCAAAGTAAAATATGGTATTTGTAAAGCTTATAAGACAAAACCTGGAAGACAAGTTTTTATTCCTAATTATTAGATTCAGTGTTACTGGAGACTATAGAGCACTTAATAAATCACAAGGTGTGTGAAATTAATGACTCAAAAAAAGGCTTAAATCCTCAACTCATTTGAAAAATTTTCCGTTAACATGAAAAATGCAAGTAAAGTGGATAATTTGGAAAGGAAGAAGACTTTGTTGAATTGCTTATTGACACACAGAAGATAACAAAGTACTTGGCTCATATTGAAATGAAAGTAAACAAGCAGGATGCATAACTTGCATTCCAGAGGAAATTAGAAAATCTGCTTACTCTGTTAAGTTGTATTTTAAAAGCCAAAGAAAGTAGGATGATTTATTAAAATGGAATTGGGTGAAGAGGACAAAACACTAAACAAAATATTGAAAAAGTGAATATAATGAGGGACTAAGGAGGCAATCCCAAATCAGTACTTAGGTTTTTGATTAACAGGGATAATTTTAGTGGTCCAATGGTAGCTTGTCCTAATCATTATTTTGAAATCTGGGCCTGAGGAAAAACATAGCAACAGAGTATATGAAACATTAAAATGTATAGGATAGATAAAATAAATTTTGAAAAACTTACCTAAGTCTCACTGTATGTCAAGAAGACCACTGATATGGGCCTCACTGGTGGAACAAGGTGTTGAGTCACAGCACTATGAAGCTATTCACAGCCACTGCAGCACAAGTTCGATTCCTGGCCAGGGAGGTTACCTACATGGCGTGACAGACCTCCCGTGTCTTGCTGTTGCTCCTCTCAGCAGTGAATTTCAGTAGATCTGCCTGTTCTGTTATCCACTCTGTCTCCTGTGAAGCCTCTCACTGCACTGCACATTTGGCCTACATCCAGCTCTTGGATGCATAAGTAAATGAATCTTTAAAAAAAAAAAAAAAAAACTGATGAACAGGAACACTTATCCCCACTTCATCCCTCATTGTCTTTCCTCTGACTCTGAGACTCAATGTTAGTACTAATCAAAAGCAAATTCATTCCAGTAAATTCATGGAGCTAATTAACTTTGTTGTTCATAAAATGAGTATTTATCATGTATGTATGGGCAGTATCCCTTCCAGCATGAAGAAAGGATCTGCAAGAGGTTCTACAAAATGGAAGCCTTTATGGTCAGAAAGAAAGTGAGACAAAGTTATTACCAAAGAAAAGAAAGATGAGTACAGGTACAGCCACCTTCCCTCCATGGAAATCAGGGAGTGTCTTCTCAACATATAACCTCACTGGTGCAACCAGGAATCTCAAGTTTGCAAAAGAAACCAGTTCACACCTTTAGCCCTTTAATTGTATATGTTCTCAGGTCAGTATTTAAATTCAACTCCTATAAATGCTGCTTTCCACATATGTAATTGATAATTTCAATGAGTTTTCTGTCACCACCATAGCAAAGATCTGCTGTATTCCAAGTTATAGTCACATGATCTTCACTTCCCTCTAAGCACTACTGGCTGTGTTCCTCAAGTCAAGATTTCTATGAGCAGTCTGTAGCCAATGATTTACACTTCTTTGAAGGTGATTTAGTATTTGTCTTTCATGCTCTCATGTTTGTCTGAACTGTGCCCGGCGGCAGCACCTTTAAAATACATTTTCCAATTAATACATTTTCCAATTAAACATTTTCTGTTCAAGACAATCTGGTTTTCTTATGTTACTTAGAAATTTTCCAAGCCCTACCTACTGCCCAAGTCTGAAAATTTATTTACATATGCACAATTCCCTTTTCCATAATATAATAGAATCATGAGAAGAATATTTCACCATAGTCATAGGATCTACCTAGGAGATATAAAGGTAAGGTCATGGGGCGGTCATTTCAGATTTCTGCCTGCTGCAACTCCTAAATGATAATAATGAAAACCATAATATTCACCTTTCTTCTTTTCCCGTCACTGAACTCCAAATCCTGTTCCTTCTTATAAGGTATTTTTTTTTCCTTCAATTTATCAGTGCTAAAAATGTATTCTTCATGTTATTACAAGCAGTTTTAACTTTTAAATTTCACAACTTATCCTTTCCATATAAATTTAACTATGAAAATATTGTTTGCAGCAAATCCATGTATATATTTACTTATATTGTCCTACAGTAAAGTTTTTAAATGTGTTGCTATTTTTTTGCCCTTAATTTCCATTAATTCTACTTTTTTTCCCTAAATGTTGACAGAGTAACCACCTTTTTGCAGGAAGTCCTTGCCCCAATGTGGGTTGTTTGATCTCTAAAAAATATTTGAAGAAAAGAAGATGACATGCCTTAAATACTTCCCAAATTATGTGTTTTTGTTTTTGTTTATTTTCCTTTTTCTTGTTGTTTAAGCATATCACAAAAAGGGGTGGATGGAAAATAAATCTTCCTAGCTTTCATATTTATGGAAATGCCTTACTGATAGCCTAAAATCCACTCATATTTGTATAGGCATATACATTTAGGATAAAACAATGACTTTAAAATTTTGAAAGTTTTATTTTTTTGTCTTTAATATTCAGTATTGCTATTGACCAATTTGAAGACACTTGATTCTCTTTTGATTGTTGCTGACCTGTCTGTTTCTCTCTGGAAGCTTTTGTCTCTGGTGTGATATCTCTTTTTTATTCTTTAATTATGCTGTACATTGCATGGAATTTTAGTCTTCTATACAATATATGACAAATAAAGAAACTTTTAGCTGAATGAGGTTATTAGCACTGAAGAATTTACTTTCAAAAAAATCTTATTTTAACACAATACTGTCTTTTTGTGGGTACTAGATGCTTAAATGTGGTGAATCAGTAGGTTCACAAAATAAAAATCTAGAAATTAAAAATGCCTGGAATCTTCCAGTTATGAGTACATCATTTCATGGTTCATTACTAGAGGCATGATTTTAAAAAATGGCACACCTTAATCCAGACTGCAAAGTTAGAGATATAGCATTTTGAAGAGCAGATGTTAATTGGTCTTCTTAGTGAATTTCTTTAGTTCCAGAAAAAAAAAGTTATATATGTGGAAAAACTGGATGGAATTCATGAGTATGGGGGATTATAATGAAGAAATAAATTGGGTTGATATATTAGGAGAGTTTTGAAATCTAAATATATGTAGTTTTGCTAGAAAATAGCTAAGAAAATACTAAGAGATGTATTTGATGTACCTGAGCTAATATAGGTAATGTAATAAATAACAGGAAGCATTATATTGGGTTTGTTGTAAGAATTATAATTAGGGACCTCCCTGGTGGTGCAGTGGGTTAAGCAACGCACTATGAAGCAAACCACAACCAGGCAGCAAGAGTTCAATCCCTGCCCCCGGCTGGGGAGGTGACCCACATGGCGCAGGCGGACCTCTCCTGCCTCACCCGCTACTCCCCTCAGCAGTGTGTTTCAGTCGATCTGCCTGTTCTGTTCCTCACTCTGTCTGGTGGATTATCTCACCCCCTGCCACTCTGGCCTGTACCCCAGTGCTTGTATGTATGGATAAATAAATCTTTTTTTTAAAAAAGGATTATAATTAGTTTTAAAGGAATTAAATAAAATATTAACATAAGACGTAATTTGTGATGAAATACATTTTAGGATTTAAAACTTTAAATGATTTCTTCATTAATAATGTTTTAGTATACATCTTGGGTGTTCAAGTTATCTCAAGTAAGCATGACAAAGATAGAAATGGTTATTACAAAAGCATGTCATGTATTCTTTTCAATATCCAAACAAATTTACATGATGTGTGTGTGTTGTGAGGAAGTGGGAAGTTGACAGGTGAAGGCTTACTTTATATGTGCTCTACAAGGTACCTTCTACATGCTTCTGTTTTATTCAAGAAGATCTTATATGCACATTTGTAGAGTTTCTCTACTCAATAAGAATGCAGTTTCTAGAAACCATTGCAATGACATCATTAATTTCTACCTTAAACAAACCTAAATGGTGGTGTTAAGTAGATTTATAATGTCTAAAATTAACAAACAAATTCAATACAAAAATGATGAAATTAACATAAAATGTGTCTTGGACCAAAATGTGTCAGGACCCTTTCACTTTCTCATGAGAGCCACATGCTGCACAGAGAGTTCTTAAGAGAAATTTCTTTTTCCTCTTTTCCATTTTATATAGAAAATGCACATTAATTGACTACTCAGATATTTGCGATATGCATATGTTGTCAGCTTCATTACACAAACTTGAAAACAAAAATTGGATTCCCCTTTAGGACACAAACCATTCATTCATTCACAAATATATATTCAATGAATGTTTTGTACCATGAACTTTTCTGGGCCCTCTAGTGGGGCAAAAGGAAAATGATCCTGTGGTCAGTGAAGAAAGATGCTTGTGGAAGGCAGTGTTCTGAAAGAAACACAGTAGGATGTGTGATAGTGAGTTGAGGAGAAGGGGCTTTAGAAGCAGATTTAGAATCTAATGTTTAGAGTATTTAAGAAAATATTCTGAATTTATGAGAAAAGACTTATATATTCACCTTTTTGTGAGAAACTTACAATCGCATCTTTTGTGGAGATGTTTCAATGCATCCATTTTACAATTTTATGTATTATATTTTCTGTGTTTAAATTTAAAAGCTTAAAAATTAATTTCTCTGTAGCATAATAACACAACTTTAATGCAATCAAAGGGATCATTTATATCAAATATTTACTGTATATTTATTTACTGGATAAATGTTGCAGTTGAGAAGATCAAGAGTTTAAGAACTTGATTACAGTCTTATAACTAGTATGTAGTTCAGTTCATTTTTAAATATGGCACAGTCTGACTCAATGTGCAGATTCTATCCATGGAAATTCTAATTTATTTTTACTTTTCTTCTTGATAGATAGCATTGGATTTTAGCTTGAACTTAGCTGTCATTTACAATGAATTCAGTGTCCCGTGGGATAAAAAATGTCAAAAGTTGTTATAGGTGATTCTGAAGAAGTCAGTTTTTAAATTCAAAGATGGCATTTTTTAAGTGATGTTAAAAATATGTGTACCAGTGTTTGAATTAAAATCTGAAAATATGTTAATACACAGGAACTATAATATACTATTTGCGTACATTTTTAAATTTTAAATGACTTTGGAGAAGAGAATGAGCTTGGGTTAATGTATGAATCCTTTAGAAAATATGTAGAAAGGGCAATTTACTGGTAGAATTGAATAACTTGTTTTTATTTATGCCTATGTTGAATCATGGGAAACAAATCTTCATGAGTTCTGTATTGGACATCTGGAATCCAAGGTAAAACACAAGAGGGTTGTTTACATGTAATATGGAAATCATAAAAGTCATAGAAATTATGTGCTCCCAAAGATGAGGCAATCTTCAAGGCAAACTTTTGTTATCTAATTGAACTCAGGGCAAAGCATTTTATTGACATCTTGTGTAAAATGAAATCAAAACTTGCTCTCTAATTATTCAGTTTTATTTTAAAGCTAGAGATAGATAAATAGGTAGGTAGAAGAAAAGTGATATAGAACTACATATATAATAAATATGTCATATGTGATTGTTTTTCACTGATTAATATCACTATTTATAGATATATGCAACAAGTGATTAATAAATACCACTGTTAATTTATTCTAAATGAGTAAACCATTATTAGCATTTGTGTTAATTGCCATTGTGTTAATTAGTATGTTAATTGGCATTCATGCAGTGATGATGTCAAATGTAATAGCTTTATTAATTAGGATCTAAACACTCTTGATAATTTAAAATGCACTTGTCAAAAAAGCTCTTACTTTGTTTCTATAAAATGGTTGGCAAATTATTTGCAAAGAAAAACTGATTTCTTCAGAAAGAAGTACTTGAATTTATATAAAATATTTATCCTGTGAGTTTCTCCTTAAAGCACTATAGATCATTTGACAGAAAATGCATTTGAAAATATTTACACCAAGGCCCTGATCTGGTCTGAACCAGTGTAGTCACATACAACTCATAACTTAGATGTGAAGGAAACATTTTTTTTATGAGTCCATAAAACTTCTGTGTACTAGAATCCTGTGTTAAGTGTTTGCACATATGCTAAGCTTATAATGATGATATTAAAAATTTGGGAAGGGGAAAACATGATTATCTTGAAATTATAAAATGTAAATAGAAGTAGTAAAAATAAAGACAAACATACAAAATTTGAAAAGATGCATTATAATGTTTATTTTGTGTTAAAGTTTACTTTTGAACAATCTTTTAAACATATTATATCCTACCGACTAATTAATTCATCCAAAAATCTCCTTCTTTAACTATTCCGTAGACAAAATTAGGCTCTGATCTTCCTGTTTCTTCATAGGTATCCCTGGAACTTCATTTTGTTCCAGTACAGAGAAACTATTTCCACATTCCTTCTATGTTTTCTTAACTGTTGACAAGTATAAATGCTTGTCCTATTTGGAGATTAAAACTTTTTTTCACATCAGGGCAAAGATTGTGAGTTAAGTCAAATCACAAATTGCTGCTATGGATTAAAAAATTGGGGGAAATGACTGGTTGGCCTTAGTTTAGGGGTAATTTCCCTTCAGCTTAATAATAAATTGTATATAAGCAATGCAAAGGACATAATAATAAATGAATATGATTGAGTAGCTGTAGTTGCACTATGCCTTCCAGATTCATCATAGTGATAAATCCAAAGTCTTCCCTCTTTAACAGGATCCTCAATTTTTTTTTAATCTCACCAATATTTGAATTTATTTTTTCAATGTTTTATCTCATGCAGTGTCTCTTCATTATTTGGTACTTACTACTGCTCCCTTAGTAAACATTCTGTTCTCTATTGATATCCATGAGAACATTCTAATCTGATTTCCTAAGTCTTCTGAATGCTTAGCTTTCCATCAGTTTTTCTTTTCCATGTGAATGATGCTTTTAATGGAATGAATACAGGCAATCTTGTTCTAACAAAATGGCAAATACATTGGCTCAAGTACACTGCAGGTTTGTTTCTATACAGAATGGTGCAGAGGATGGTGGTGGTCCCAGTGGATAGGCAAGTCTCCCAAGAGGATATGCAGCTAGTCAGTTTTTTTTGCCTTGTTATTTTTAATATTTTCCATATCTGTGTCTTGTCATAATTACAAGTATTTCCAATTCCAGTTAGTGGGAAGAGATAGAGAACATGAAGATGAAGGTGAATTTCTTTTTATTTAAAGCTATGTGGAAATTGCACACGTCTTTTCTATTTACATTCCTTTGGTCATAATTTAGTTACATGCCCATACTTAATGCAAAGGAGACTGAGAAATGCACTTTTTATCTGAGCAGGCAAGTGCCTTGTTGAAATTTATTACGAGAAACTGCTATTGGAAAGAAGAGGAGTATGGATATTGGAAGATAGCTGGCAAAGTCTGCCGGAACTGATCTTAAAATTTCAAATGTATCTATTTACTACCTTCTTTATATCTCTTCCTATGTGACCTCATACACAGCTTATATAACTCATGTTAACTAAGTAATAAAACATCCTCCATCTCCAGTTCTAATCTCACTTATGATTGCCATAAATTATGCATAGGGATATTTTGTTTTCACCATGTCCAAAACAGATTTGGGTTGCTAACAGCAGGGTGTAGTCAAGGAAGATTTTCCAGAGACTTTACTCAAGTGATCTCCAGAAACATATACTATTATAAAAAGGTATCCCTTCAGGGAAAAATAACGTCACCCCATCTAATTAAAAAAAAAAAACACAATAAATTGCAGATGACCAGTTTCATGTTATAGAAAGAGAACTGCTTGATGAGTTAAAGAAAAATTAAAAAGGTGTGTTGGACATACTTGACCCATAGAAATTAGCTAAATATTTATGACAATTTGTAAACATTTATGATAAGAAATATTGGGGTTCAGAAATATAATAACTGCATCATCTGGGAATGTATAAGCACTGAAGAAAGTCATGGAGGAAACCAAGAATAACTAAGAGATCTCAGAGAGGGGTTCAGTCACATTGTGAGAAAGAAGGAACCAATGTGACTTGGGGTATTCTTAGTCAGCAAATGGAATAATGTGAATGAGAGAAGTTTGGTCAGATAGGGGATATTTTAATAGCTTGTTTCCCTTAGCAGAGATATTCTTTCCTTCTTCCTATCCCTGTTATTAATTTGACTTAAAAAGAAAAGGCTAATGGGCCTGCAACAGCATTTAATATAATTATGAAGCCAGTGAGACCTCATGAAGCAGGTGACAGACTACCTCAACTTTCTTTCCGAGAAATATGATTTTGCACTTATTTTTTAAAAATGATCTTAACAAATCTTTCTAATTTTCTAATACTAAAAATTCATTTTACTCCTGGTGGTGGAGAAAATACGGAATGTTCAGTGAGAAAGCAATACTCTTTTCATTACCACTGATTCCTGATTTAGAATATTTAACCTTACATACTTTCCTCTGCTTTTTCCAAGCATATGTCTTGGATAATCATTGAAGCCCATAGTAAGTACATCAGATAAACATTAAAATGAGACAGATTCAATATATGTAGCCCAATGTTCTCTTTTTAGAAAATGATTCTACAGAAGATTTTGTAGAAAACTTAATGTCACTGTGTTACTGAGTCATATTGCTGTAGTTGGCTCCCAGGAGCTTACAGTGTGCCAAGTCCTATCAGTGCCCTAAGGGTGGAAGAAATTCCCACACACCCATCCTGGCCTCCAGGGGACTACTAATTGCCTCTCCTACAATTCCTAAATTCAGTTTAATTGGAAGCCCAACCTTCAGGCAACAGCTCAGAAAGTTGAGACATTAGATATGCAGTCTAGTTCTTATCAGGGAGAA
The DNA here is from genome assembly GCA_019455555.1 of Galemys pyrenaicus. NCBI lineage: Eukaryota > Metazoa > Chordata > Mammalia > Eulipotyphla > Talpidae > Galemys > Galemys pyrenaicus. Next base: position 386,456 of record JAGFMF010011574.1, on the reverse strand, counting down.
ACTGGTCCCTTGGTGATTTTGTGGTTCTCTGCTGAGCCAGGGGGATGCTTGTGTGCCCATAAGGAACCAATTTTCTATTGTCCCAGGAACTCCAAATACCAGAGTTTTGTCACCTCCGAAAGCTGGTTTTTTAGGGCCTAATCCCTTGAGTGGCAGCCAAAGAAATTGGGGGATAAGATATATGGACAAATTCCTTTCAGGGAGAAGCTGGAGAATTTGGTTTTATTATTGGTGCATTCAGTGGGAAAGATGTCTCAGGAAGTTCTAATGCATCTGTTAGTTGCAGGTTCTTTGCCATTTGTAAGGAGTTGTGCCAGGAGTGGTAACTGTTGTCTGCATGTGATTTTCAACTTGTTTTTGATATGTGTATTTTCAGTTACCTATTTGTAGGAGTCCCATGACTGGATTCCAGTTTTCTCTTAGAAGGAATTGATCCATATGTGGTAATATTAGGTTAATCCACAAAAGGAAGGCAAGTCACATGACTCTTATTCTGCCATCTTATTGATAGCTCTGCTTAATATGTAGTAGATGTTATTTTGAACAAAATGTTATCTCTTAGATCAGTTAAAAATGAGTTAAAAAGTTTGTTTTTTTAAACTATTTTTCATCATAAGTCTAGATCTTATTTTTGTAGATGTATCACTTCTTTCTTAAATACAAATTATGTAATGTATAAATGAGCAAATATTTAAACATTCATTAGTGTCCCTAATTCTCTTCACAAAGCAAGTAGATTTGGTACTAATTTTTCTAGGTCCACTCAGTATGAAAGAGCACACTGATTGAAAATTTACATGGCACTCTTTTGCTTTTTCTTCTTTTTTTATAATTCTATTTAAAATATGGTTGATGATTTTATTTTGGGATTTTAAATAATCTCTATATGTACTTTCAACAAAGAAATTAAATAGGTATAAAATTTTGCCCAATGGCCAATTGAATAAAATGGCAAGCTAATTATCTAATGAAGTCGATAATATGACTTAAATTGTAGGTTATGTATTATAGTTACAATTTTGCAAAATGTTAAGGTAGTTTCTGGTTCCACATATAAGAAATTTGGAAGTTGTCACCCTATTCAAACAATTACAGAGCTGAAGGGATTGAAAAATCAACTACTCTGTTTGGAACCTTAAGAAAGACAAAGGACACAAGGCAAACTACTCCCTCTGCCATTAGAGAGAAATACACAAAACAGGCATCATGAGTTACTGAAGCAGGAACTCACAAGCAGAAACCACCGCAGGAACCAGTACAGGGCTGGAAAAGCTAAAATGTAATTGATGAAATGCTGGAGGCTCTATGTAGACAATTCAAAGTTAAAAACTCTGGGGAACATGGCCATAAGACCACCTTTATTTTTGTGAGTTTTCCCTCCAGGAGCTTGACCAGGTTTTCACAGTGAATTCTGGGAAGGGGGGATATTTCTCCATCTAAGGAAGAGGAAAAAGAAACATTTTGGAAAGTATCAGGAGCACTCTGTTCTTTAGAAGGCCTGCCCTCAGGAAAAACTAATCAACTGGAACTTATTTGCTGGGATATTATCAGAGCCTAACTGATTTGGGAAAGGAAACTTACCAACTCCAATAAGCTCTAGACTTCCACAAGAAGATACCCATCTCCACTCATTCTAGACATTCTGTGCCATGTAAAAAGAAGGGCAAAAACTGAGGAAAACTTGTCAAGTTCACAGTTAAGGACATAAACTTACTATAAGACTGACACTTAATATAGAGCTGAGCTATATGGGAAGGGAAAGCAAATATAAGATCTAAAGAGCTATGGTGAGAAATATTGTTTAATATTAATTTTTGGTGTTCATCCTGTTTGGTGATCTGTGAGCTTCATAAACTATGGTTTGGTGTCTTTTTTTTTTTTTTCAATATTTGTTCCATAATCCTTGGATATGTTCTTCCCCCTGCCCGCCCCCTCCCATTCTCATTACTTTTCATTTTTCCTTTATTGAGTTTTTATCAGTCTCAGTTATTTTTTCCCTCTCCTTTGTCAGTATATTATGATACAATCAGAGCATTATTGATTTTTGTTTTAATATTGTTGATCTATGGAATCCTTCTTGGTTCTTTCTTAGGATTTCCATCTTTGCTTATATTGACCATCAGTTTCTCTTGTATACTGTCTGTTTTGTTTATTATATCCCTTAACATATTAAGCATATTTATTTTACATTTGTAGTCTTATACTTTTAACATACCTGCCATGTCTAATTCTGATGACTGCTTTGTCTTTTCAAGTTGTCTTTACCTTTTAGTAAGCCTTGGAGATTTTTGTTTTACTTTGTTTTGTCTTGGAGCCAAATATGATACACTGGATCAATTTTTTACACTTTGTTGATTTAACTTTTTATTTTTACCTTCTTTCTTTAAATATAGCAAAAAATAGATACTCAAGCAGAAAGTTTCGTACATTTGTAGGTTGAATTGGGAAATATTTAATCTATAACTTCACTCTTAATAAACTGCTGGAAATGTACATATTTATAGGTCCCATAACTTTTATGATTTTGTTGGCTTTTTAGCAGATTTATTAGAAAAAATATTTAGAGGTAAATGAGAACAGAGAGGAAAATAAATACTTTCTTCAAAGCATCGTACTAGAAAATTATTACCTATCATGCACATTGCCCCATAGTAACATATTCATACATAGTAAATACATATGTATTATGCATGTATATGTATATTTATGCATATATGCATACTTACATATGCATACAAATATATATATATATGATTGCTTATTAGTTTTTAGTCACTAGACATTTCAACGATTATTCCACTTATCATAAGGTTGAGCTGAGTCAAAATTCCATGCTGAAACTTTATTAGTTTCCCCATGGCATTCAAAGATCAAGAACATTTTCAAATTTTACCTAAGGATTCAATATTAACCTTTATGCCACATAAAACTGCAGGCCTGTTGAGTATCTGTGGCTGACAGTCACAGAGGCTAATGATTGTTGAACTGATGCTTTGCAGTCACAGTTTCCTAGGAGTCATGGCATTTTCAGACTAACATTAAAGAGGTAAAATTGCATTTTGCTATGCCTGCAGAAAAAAGAGGGGTCATTGTACATTTTGTGGTTGACCTTGCTTCCATGGGAATTCACAGGTGTTCTGTTCTGTATTGAGAGAAAAATACATACATATATAAGCATATTGATTTTTGACACACTTTTAGTATATGATATTTTCTGATTTGCACCATTAAAGTATATATATTTTAGAAGCTTATTATATGTTAGAATAACTAATAATTAAAAATTAATTGCTTCATATTTTAAAATTACTATATCTGGATTTCATTCCATGCTATGAAAAGGATGTGGACAATTATTTTATAGGTTAAAAGTCTGCCAAAGTCCTAAATTTTTCTTTCTTAAACTGACATAAATAAATTTGACCTTAACTGAAATCCACTTGTGGGTTTCAGCAGTGCTGGGTATCTATGGAAATTATTTTTCTTTTTTGATTTTCTCAACTAATCCATAGCAACACTCATTGAAGCTATTTCTGATCAAGAATTTAGCATATATCTACACTCATTTTTTTATTCTGCACTAAAATATAGAAGACTAAATTATGGGAAAATTATTTGGAAATAATTCTATTTTCTGAAAAACCATAAAAGGGAAAATAAGGCAAAATAAAATGTTTTAATTTTCCTTGTAGAGCTAAAAGTTCCATAGTGAGTAAATTTTCATCATATGACAAACTCCCCCAAAAGTATTGTCCACTTTATAGTTTTTCACATGATAGTATGTATTTATTAACTATTTAGCAGATCCATTCAAATATGTAACATATATGTAAGTACATATTAAGTAATAAGTATGTCCTTCATATATATAAATTAAAAAAACCACTTGTTAAAAAAGGTGTATTAAATGAGCAACTAATGGGAAAATATTTTTAAAAATTCACATAAGTGATATTTTATTGAAAAAGTTTAAATAGCAGTCTTACATTATACCTACATAATTAAATCATCAATTAATATTCTCTATGACATAATATCTCTATTATAATTTTGAAACTATGTTATGACAGTATAACTTTATCTTTGTAAATGCATTTTTTGTTTGCAAGTCAAAAATTTTATTGTGAAATTAAGAGTGACACAATTCCTAGAATGATATTTGACTAATATGACATTTAGTAATTTGAATGAATTAATGACATCAAATTTTCATTGTCTGCTTTATATTTAGGCTTTCTACAATCTGCAATTCCTACATCTGATTATCTGTAACTATTCCTTATTTTGACCTAAGTCCAACATGATGAATATATACATTTTCCTTAATTTTTTTCTCTGATCTGTGCTTACAATACTCACTGTATGCATTTTTTGGTCATTGCAGTCTCATATCTCACCTCTCAAACACTACCTTTTTTTGCTGATGTCATACCTAGTCATTCACTTTGGAAAACATTCATCCTTCTTTTTATTTTAAAGGTTTTATTTTTTTATGCATACAAGAGCAGGGGTATAGACCAGAGGTGCGGAGGTGAGAGAATTCACCAGAGACAGAGTGTGAGGAGCAGAACAGGCAGATCTACTGAAATCTACTGCTGAGGGGAGCAGTGGGCAAGACAGGAGAGGCCTGCTGCACCATGTGGGTCACCTCTCTGCTTGAGGATGGAATTTGTGCTGCAGGGGCTGTGGATAGCTTCATAATACTATGTTTTAACCCCTTGCACCACTAGGGAGGCCCTGAAAGATTCATTCTTCTATACACAGAGAGCACAGTATTTTTCTCTTTCATCTGTACTTTTAACACAAAACCTAATATATTAATTATTTACATAATTATCACTTGTCATAGATCAGAAGTACCAAAAGAATAATGAATGAAAGTGGTATTTTAAGTAAAACTTTCGTGAAAATGACACTGCATTTAATTGAAGAAAGTTGCAAGTAAATTAGATGGAAAATATTTTATATTCAAATGTCTAAAAGCTGTTCTAGAAGATGAGAGACAAGTTAAGATCATTTTGTATACAGTGTCATAAGATACACTAGCTTTTTTAACCTAACTAGGCTCATATTCCAAAGTTTAATGTTAATATGGCAGAAATAACCTTGTGATAACCAGCCCACTGAAACAAAGAAATGAAAAAAAATTGCATTGTCTTTGAACATTGTATTTACCACTTTGGTCTACTAATTATTGATAATGCATGTCCTCACATTAAAAGTGTGTATAGTGGGAGTTGATACTTACAATTTGGTTTAATTCTCACATTCTCTGCTTAAAAACTAGTTTGTTTTAGCATACTTGGCATTTCCTTAAATATTTGGAAGAAGTGTGTGCCTTAAAAAGGCACTTGGACTGAGAAATACTAGCAACCATGTACAAATTAATTAAGTTAAAGCCTCATCTAAATTCAGACTTCTAATTCCCTTTTTTTAAAAAGATTTATTTATTTATGCATATAAGCACTGGGGTACAGGCCAGAGGTGTGGGGGTGGTGAGAGAATCCACCAGACAGAGCAGGATGCAGAACAGGCAGATTGACAGAAACACACTGCTGAGGGCAGCAGCGGGCGAGGCAGGAGGGGTCCCCATGTGGGTCTCCTTCCTGGCCAGCGGCAGGGATTGAACTCGTGCTGCAGTGGCTGTGGTTTGCTTCATAGTGCGTTGCTTAACCCACTGCGCCACCAGGGCGGGCCCCTAATTCCCTTTTTTATAGACCAAAAGTATCACTTTTTTCATTATAATGTTTGACTAAATACTCATTATAATTCCCTATTTATTACTTATATATAGAATAGTTACTGGTCAGGCTTTGTCCTCTGTGCTATTGTTGAATACTAATCAAATATCCACAATCTATGATTTTCTGCTATTAGCATTCCCTCACTATTTATTTGTGTAATGAATTTTCATAAATGTCTGCTCATTAATTTGTTCCTCAGTAAAACTTATTGGGGACATAATATATATTAGACATACTTAAAGACTCTGGGGAAATACAGAACAAAATTAAACACTGTTTTCTTCTTAATAAATATTGTGCCATATACAATAGAAAAAGTGAAGACAAAGTTAAGATTAAAATATAAGAAAAGTTACAAGTCTACCACCTATTCAGCTAATAAGATTACTGAGTATCTCGACATAGAATAGGAAGAGAGGAAGGAGGAATTAAAAGAAGCATAGGAAAACTTTGGGTGCCATACACTTATTCACTATTGTGATTGTAATGAAGCATTTGTGAATGTATACATATAGAATCTAATTTAATTGCATATTAAAAAGCTCATTATATACATAGTATGCAAATCATTCTTCAAATGAACACTATTTTTTATTTTAAGGTAATAAAGGTCATATAGAAAAAATTTAAAATTATTACAGTTTAGGAGAGTATTGTTTGGCTGAGACTGTTGCAGACAATTCTACAAGGATACTGGAAATTGAAATGTCTTGAAGGCTGTCTTGGATAAGATACAGAAGGATTAAAAAGAGGCATGAGGTTCAATGTATGTAAATATGTAGGACTGTGATTCTCCACCTCAGTGAACATGAAAAGCACCTGGGAAGCTTGTTAACAATTATGTACTTATGCTGTACCTTCAGCCAGTCCTGATTAGATCTGAGGTAGGCCTGTGTTTTTGCATTAAGCCAAACAAAGCATGTTATTTCAACCCCTAATTATCCTTGAACCACAGGCTGTACTGAGAGAGAGAGTGCTAAGTCATGCTTAGGTTGCACTAAATATGTAATGGTCCATTATTCAGTTTTTGCTATATGTTATTCTTATTTTATTTTTTTTTAATTTGGTGTGACTTGGTCAGATACTTTAGGAGAGTGGAAACCCTAACTTTCCCCCATTTGTAATGGTAGTTGCTACTTCACTCTATGTCATTTAGTTCATTTAAGTTTTCATAGAATTGCTCTATTTTCACATAGTAGAAGAAGCCCATACAATTTGTTGATTATCTAATAGTATTAATTTCCTAATTTTGATATCAATACTTTGGTTATGTAAGAGAATGTTCTTGCTTTTAGGAAATGTACACAATTATTTAGGGTTGCAGAGACATATCTACAATTTATTCTCAAATGGATCAGAAGAAAAATGATTTTCTAATAGAACAATGAAGATAACAAGTCAAAATATTAATTTTGATGTTTCTGGATAAAAGGACATGTAGGAATTATTTATATTACTCTTACAACTTTTCCTTAAGTTATTATTAGAGATGCATCAAAGTGTTTATGAATAAATTGATATGTTATCTTGGATTTGGGATAATATACTTTAGCAAAGAAAAAAAATCATACCATGGCATAGTTGAAACTAGCAAAAGCAGTTATAAATATTTTTCTTGTTTGTTTTCATTTTTACTGCAGTAACACTGCTTTATAACACCTTATGTATTCAGAGGTATGGAATCACAGGTCCTCAGATGTATGGTACCATACTACATACACAACCAAGGAACTTGTAATTCTATACCATAATCCATTGGGGCTCCCACACAGCCTACTTTCTACCCTATGGTACCCTCAGTTCTGTACTCAAACTTCTGGGGTTTGTTATTAGTTTGTCTCTGTCTGACTTTCACTTTATTTCTCAATATTCCACATGTAAGTGAAGCCATTCGTTATTTTGTCTTTCATTTATTATTATCCTTTCTTGTTACATGCGAGTTGTCACAAATGGCAAGACCCCATTTTTTTAAAATTGGTAGATGGTTACATGGGACTTTTGCCCCGGCCTGCGGGGCAACAACGGGGGCGCGCGGGAACCACCTAAGGAGAATGAATACACAAATAGGGAATGCAGGGCAGGAAGGTAAGTCAAGGATTCTGATCAAGCCTTCATCTTTATTATAAGGGGCAGGGCTATATATATACACTAAAGGGGTGGAAGAAGAAGGGGGGAAGGGAGAAGGTTTGAATCAAAGAGATTGGTGATGCAGGTGTTTGTTTTTAGCTGGCAGGTCTCTGGGTGGGAATGTCTGTGATCTTAGGCTGGGCCTCCTTTTAAATGGAGATACTTTTGTTCTCCTGGCGCCCTGACTGAAAGGTGAGAGATAGGTGAGACTGGACTTTTTTGCAGGTCTGGCTCTGGACATATCCTCCCTCTTTGTTAAAACGAGGGCTGGCCTTAACCGACTGGGAGAGCAGGGACCTGATTCCTCCGTGGGTTTCCCAGTCCCACCAGTTTTAGTAAATGGCTCTTGGCATCTTTGGGGGAGGAGAGGCAGAGCCGATTAGATTGATATTGATGCCAACCTCTATGCAAATCAGGTATACTCTCAGGGAAATCCAGAGGGGGTCGAAATCCATCCATGACCTTCCCTTGGGAAGAGGGGGGTCGAAGGATTTGTCAGACTTTCCCTTGCTATTCGCATCCAATCAGTGCCCACACCTTTCTTTCAGAGGCGAGAAGGTGAGCATCCCTCTGGTCACTATGCTGTCCGGGGGGGAGGGAGCGATGATAAGTCTCACATCCCATCTCACAGTCAGCTGCGCCCAGGCAATTTAGCCAGCACGCCATTAATATGCTAATTTACAAAGTTTTGTGCACCTTGGGAAAGCCCAAAGTTAAAGATCAAAGGACAAGGCCATCAAGAAAATTTCAGGGGGGGGTGGGGAAGCCAGAAATGAAGAGGTATGGGGGAAGTCTTTTTAGTCCAGTCAAAAAAGGAGGTTTTCAAACAGTTCTTTCTGCTGCTTTAATCTTGGGGGTGGGGCCCCCAAGGTTGGCAACTGGTGTGGATTCCACCTCTGGCCAAAGGGATTGAAAACAGAAGTAGGATGCATTTTGCCTTCATCTGCAGAAAGAAAAGGAGAGAATCTTTCTCAGGGAATTTGTTCCCTGGAAAA
>JAGFMF010011574.1:334023-375579 GCA_019455555.1 Galemys pyrenaicus | reverse complement strand
TAACCAGAGAGCCAATAATATCAGCCGAGCGAAAAGGGTGGAATGTTTTGAAATCCTGTTTGTTAAATCGTCCACCTACCTCACTCCGATCTGTCTCACCGCGGGTCACCGTGGCGATCTCAATCCGAGTCTGCTTCCGTGGGTCCTCACGGTGACTCTCAGGGGTGCCTGGCCAGGGCTTCTCCGGTGGACGTTCTCGTTGGAGGTTTCCAGTCGCCCCACGTTGGGCACCAGTTTGCCCCGACCTGTGGGGCAACAACGGGGGCGCGCGGGAACCACCTAAGGAGAATTAATACACAAATAGGGAATGCAGGGCAGGAAGGTAAGTCAAGGATTCTGATCAAGCCTTCATCTTTATTATAAGGGGCAGGGCTATATATATACACTAAAGGGGTGGAAGAAGAAGGGGGGAAGGGAGAAGGTTTGAATCAAAGAGATTGGTGATGCAGGTGTTTGTTTTTAGCTGGCAGGTCTCTGGGTGGGAATGTCTGTGATCTTAGGCTGGGCCTCCTTTTAAATGGAGATACTTTTGTTCTCCTGGCGCCCTGACTGAAAGGTGAGAGATAGGTGAGACTGGACTTTTTTGCAGGTCTGGCTCCTGACAGACTTTATTACATTTATGTATTTTTATGTGTATTAAAATGTACATAATAACAATTCAGTTGTAAACTAAAAAAAATGAACAAATAAATACAGATCAGTGTGCTTCACTGTGATAACTTATGTATCTACCTAAAATGTTTTTTTTTAAAGATTTATTTATTTATTTATTTATGCATAAAAGTACTGGGGTACAGGCCAGAATTGTGGGGGTTGAGAGGATTCACCACAGACAGAGCAGGGATCAGAACAGGCAGATCAACAGAAGTATACTGCTGAGGGGAGCAGCGGGCACAGCAGGAGAGGTCTGCTGTACCATGTGGGTCCCCGCCCTGGCCGGCAGCAGGGATCGAACTCGTGCTGCAGAGGCTGCCGTATGCTTCATAGTGCGTTGCTTAACCCACTGCGCCACCAGGGAGGCCCTCTACCTAAAATGTAATGGAAAATGTAGTAAAGTTTATTTTTAATTTTAAAGTTAATTTTTAAGTGAAAATTTTGGCACTGAACAATAGCTAATACAATCTTAACTTTTTGAACTATAATTATGGACATGAGTGTCAAAAAGTATTTTAGTTATTTATTATCAATTAATTGATATTAAAAGCCCTTATTGAGTACTTGACTTTGCTCTTTAAAGAGGTCTTTTTTTCTAGAAAAGAAAACTATCACTTTTTTTGTTCTATGAACAAGATGCAAATGCTTTAAAAACGTTTTCTAATCAGATTTTTATGGTGAGATTTCCTTCTCCACTCAACTTTACTGGGCAGTTCAAAGTCAATTTGTATGTAATCCCTTCTAAAGGAAATAAAGTAGCAATCACATCTGACTTAAGAAAGTAAACAAATGAATTTCATTTTATTTTGGGTTGCCTTTTTTTTTTTCACCAAAAATACTGATTTATGTGACTGTCAGGTTTGAATGCATATAACACAACTTTCTCAGATTGAATCCAATTGATTTTCTATAACAATGTCAAGCATTCAATACATCACAGGAGCAGTGAGACTATAATAAATAATCCTTTCAAAAAGAAAGTGATTCTTTTCTCCTTAAACACATAGGTAAATATCATTTGTTTTTGCTCTTTCTATCAATAGAAACTAAAGTGTTCTGCATCTTCAGTTTTAGAATGTCCTTAACCCCTAATCATTTCCCATGAAACATTGTTTTTCTCATGACCTTCTTTTCAGCATTGTCTGAGACAGTTGTTAGAACTGATTTAAGTTAAAAACATATAGATTTGCATTTAAAAAAAAAACAAAATATTGCTACTCCAGTTGATTCTAATAGAGTTGATGCTGTAAAAACTGCATAGTTCTGTTTTTTAAAAAAATACTATATGTAGAGTATACCATCAAGTCCTGGGCACCCACTTTGTCCTTAGAGATATAACAGAGGAGTAGCTTTGAGGAATTTGTTTCCTCTGAGAAAGGAAGTTTATAAGCACTCTCTCTGCCCCCCAAGTGTATATATAGTTCATATGAGTTTTGCTATATTCCAAACATTGTTTTTAATAACATTTTTCTTAATCATTTAACTTTACCTATTTGAATGAACTAGGTAAACTATACTGATTAATTCATATATTTATTTTTCTCTATGAAGCCTGTGCCAAATGTTTCATTGACTTATTAGTCATCTTTCATCCTTTCTGTAAGTTGCCAGTATAAAAATTTCCATTTAGGGGGCTTTATGGTGGTGCAAGGGGTTAAGCACCACACTATAAAGCAGCCACAGCCACTGCAGCATGAATTAGATCTCCAGCCAGGGAGGTGACCCACATGGCACAGTCGACTTCTGTCTCTCCCACTGCTCCTCTCAGCAGTGTACTTCAGACAATCTGCCTGACAGACAGCACTCTGTCTCTGGTCAATCCATGCCTCTGGTCTGTACCCCATTTCTTGTGTGCATAAATAAATAAATCTTTAAAAAAATTTCAGCTTAGTAGGTATCACTTGCATGTATTTAAAAATAATTTTTAAACTGTTTGTAAAATAATAAAGTTGTGTTGTTTTAAGAACAATGGAAAAATCACTGGGTTTTAAATGCAAAAGTGCAACTAAAAGAAGTAAAACAAATTTAGGAAAGCAAAATGAAATATTAGAATAAGGATAATCCATATTTATAGCTTAAGGATTAATGTGTGTGATACGTTTTGTGTTATCATACAGTTTTATGTAGTGTTACCAATAATAATTACGAATACCTTTAGTATTTAGCATAAGTCATGAACTGACTAAAGACTTTAGGATTCTTTTCTCTCACAAGAATTCTATCAAGAAACACTGTTATTAGACCTATTTTTCAGATAAAAAAAAAGATATAAATAAATAAGGCCACTTTCCCATTAAAACATTGTGAAAACAGGGTTTAATTTAGAGTGGGGCTCTCAGATCCACATTTTTGACAATTAAGTGTCTTTTCTTTCTTTTCAACGCAATTAGATAAATTTCATGTACAGTAAATTCTGTGTTTGGCCTTTAAATAGTATCTTTAACACATTGTTTTTCTCTTTATCTCTATTATCATTCTATATTAAATACTTATAGGGAAAGCCATCTCCATGTTCCTTTCATTAAATTCCATGAAATCATTATCACTCATTCAGTCTACATGTCAAAATTACTTTCACAGCCTTTCCAGTTTTACAAGGCACCTTGCTGGCTATAGGGCACTACTTACATCTTTAACTAAGTATGCAGAGCCTTCTAAATTCTGGTACAGCCTATACTGTCCCCTGTCCACATTAAACATCTGTCTTTTATTAATTCTATATATAGCAGTAAAAGCAAATAATCATTAAATGCACATATGGAGTTTAAAAGTCAATTTCTCTCACAAGATATTTTTTCTCTTGTTTCTTGTCTTGCTATGCGTCCATACTGGTCTTTACACTTTGAATAATTCATGCCTTTCACTTAAATCTATTACTATATTATTTGTCAATGACCTTTTAACATGAGGATGTTAAAATATATGAAACTAACAGTATTTATCCACTTATATATGCCTATTTTTATGCAAATTTCTACTCTGAATGCCATTTAACAGTTATAGTGTTAACACCTATGTTACTGATTTTATGGACATATGTATTGCAAAAGTTTTGTACCTGGATATAATTCAAACTTGCTAAAGACTGATATCTTTTATTTTACTTTCAAAAATAATTTGCATATTAATATCTAGAGAAATTATTTATTCTATCCGTTTGTTATCAGATTTCTTGGATAGGATCAAGTGAGAAATAATGACAATAACAAGGACAGCATAAATAAAATTTCAAATAATTAAGCCAAGCTGCTCTTTTTCTTACAAGGTAACAAGTTACTGCAAACCTAGTATAGTACTTCTACATGATTATTTCAAAATTAAAGAGAAATCAGTGATTACCAATAACTTTTCTAAAGTGAGTGAACTGAATGGGGGTGGGAATAACTTTTAACCTATTTTTATAAGTGTGCTTATGCCTGTTTTTCTCTAGTATTCCTTCAAGGCAAAATAAAAATAATAATTTAATTCCACTACTATTATATTTGAAGCAATGAGTGTGAGATTCTCTGTTATAAAGTTCTCCTTTATATTGACTTCTTACACATGCCACTTTACTGTAATAAAACAGTAGCATTAAAGTAAAGGACAAAAAATGAAGTGCATATTTTAGAAATGAAATACATTCATAATCTTTTCACTATAAAACTATGATCAATAATTGCTGGCTATTTCTGTGATAAAATTGGCAAGAACCTTTGTAATATTTAGTTTCTTCTCATTTTTACAGGAGGCTTGGGTATGATATTTATGGAATGGGAGAATGGAGAACTTTATGTTCTGTGATTCCTTATGAGTGTATTTTAGATCGTTTCTTTCCCACGATCTTCAGGAGCCTAAAAATCATTTCTTTCTAACTTATTTGCATGATTTGTATGCTATTGAGGCTTTAAAGTATTCTGAAGATATTCCTATGGCTTAATATAAGATTTTACATGTTTTATGAATCCCTGAAAAATATGTATTATTTTATAATTCGAGTCAAAATTCTAAATATATTCATTACACTAAGCATTTTACTTATGTGGTTCAAGTCTGTCATCCATTTGTTTTTCTTTTTTGTTCTGCAGTTATTCTGAGATAATGTGCCTAAAACATTCACTATGTTAATAGGCAGATTTTCTCATCCTTTCAACTTTTCTGGACTCTTACATTTCGGTGGAGTTTTTTATAAGATGGAATAAAAATCATATTATGTTCTGTTATCCAGTGTTTCTTCCCTAGAAAGTGTAGTTTATTTGTTGGTTTTAAGTTCCATATTTCTAAATACTAATGTCTCACAAAATGTTATCTTGCTTATATCTTCCATATTTCAGGCTCATATATCAAATTGTCTTTCTCTATTACAAATTGAGAGCCATATATGTATCTCTTAATGAACAAGTTAAAACTATACTTTTGCCCTTCTCTACTAACAGTTTTGATCTTTTTAAAGTACTATAAATAGCAGATGTGAAAAAGATGTAACTTATTTCTTGAGGTGATTGAAGAACAGACAATAAAGCAGATATATCAGGCAAGAAACCTAGCAACTCATGTTATAATGAAGCAACTCTTATTATAAGGTGACAGACTATTTGATTAAACTGTTATCAGCTGTACTTTAGAGTGCAGAGAGCTGGCATCCTTTTCATCACCAAGAAAAACTTCAGAACACATTCTGGCAATTGTAATTTATTAGAAGCTGTTTTCAGAGTTCTGCAAGAAAGAGATGGGTTCATGCTACAGCCAGCTAGTTTGCAAATGCAAAGAAGTTTAAGACATCTTGACAACAATGTAAGTTACTTGGGAGTAACTGGGAGTCCAGTTAACTTGGAACTTCCATTGTTAACAGAGCCAGCTCATTCTTAACGCTCAAGTGAAGCTGCACAGATTTTACATGGAGGCATCCAGAAGATATTTTTAGCAGGAGATAAAAAAGTAGGTCTTTGTTTTTCTAAAATATTACTACTTTGATAGAAATGTGTTACCTACCCACCTATATTGAAAAGGTACACCATAATGCCATCCTACTCATTAAATTAAAAGAGAAGAAATGGTCAAAAGCAGAGGAGTCTGAGAGTGAAAGAGCTGTTCAAGTTTAAATTTTTCATCTAGGTAAGACTGTTATTATAATCATATAGAACTGGGAGGAAACTAAAAGATTATTATACTCCCTACTTTTTAATTTTCCTGAGACAGTCTATTGCTAAAAAATAATATCAAATGTCTACCTTAACCTATCATTGTTAAATCAGTAAGGCAATATTTACCCACCTCTCACCATCTACACTCCAGTTTTACAAATAGGAAACTAGATAAGTCGCTTTGGTACTAAGACATTACATTCCATCTGAAATATATTTATAGGTTATTTTTAAATGAGTCCTATATCAGAGTAAAGTCAATAACCTTTTTATATGTAAATAAAACAATTGAAAAGTTCTGTTCAGTTTTTAACTTCATGAAGAAAAAACTGAATTCTTTAAAAATCAAACTACACAAAAATTGAATCGTAGTTGTCAATGGTTAATGATAGTCCGGGGGAATGGAGAACAATTGCTAATACTCATGAAGTTTACTGGGATATGAGGAAAATATTCTGTTAGACTATCATATCTAGATAGGATTTATTTTATCTAATTCAGGCTAATTATCATTTTTTCTTTATGATTATTATCAAAGAGACAAATTATCAATAGCCCCAATGCTGTTTGCACTTCTCAGGAAATAAACTAAAGAAAGTTATAAATAATTTTGCATTTATATTTAACTTCATGTCACAAAATATCTTTTTAAACCCATCATATATCTCTCCTGATTAATTGTGAGGTTAAAGTAAGTATAAGATAATAGAGCTTAAAGATATGAAAGAATCATTCATATTTTAAAAACTATATATAGAAATGATTGTTACTAAAAATGGAAATACTTTAAAGATTGATAATGATTTGCTATTAACATTTTTTCAGTCATTATTAATTCCTGTAAAGGGTTTGTCTTGAAATTTGGGACTTAATGTAATCATTTCATATAAATTTTAATAACTATTTTAAAAATCAGTTATAAATTCTAAGAATCTCATAATTAAAAAAATAGTTTTTCTTAGGTGCAAGGTATTTAGGAATTAATGTAATATCAGCTATTTTAAAGCAATGTAGAATAAAGCATGCCACAGACGACAATTAGAAATCAGCAGGACTCAAGTGCCTTTATGCCATTTTGCATTTTATGTGTTTACAAAGCTGCAACCTATTGGCATTTAATTCCATATTTACTGTCTCTTATGTCTCATTGCACAGCAGGACATGGAATGAGCAATAAACATGCTATCATAAGTATTGTACTGAATGAAAATTTAATTAAATCACAACTTTTTAAAAATTTCTTTTCTGTGTTACCCTTGGGTTTGACATCTTCAACTCATATTCATTATATCAATTTATCAAGGCTGAATTACAAAACATGCTGAAATAATGTGATGTATATTAAAGTTTCAGGAGAATAAAAGATTAATTTTGAATTCATTAACACAGAAAAGAGAGTTATTTAATCTTGCTTGCTGAATTTGAAAAATTATATAACTATATAATTTACTATGCTAATTGCTGGCCTACTTACAAACAGACTAGTAGCTCTGTGGTTATATAACAAGAATATATGGTCATATAGCTGCATTAATACTTACTTTGAATTTTTCTATGCATCATGTTTTAGTTCTTTGAATATACATGATGGCATTATTTTATCTAGGGTCTTCAATCTTTCTATTGATAATTTATCATGTCACTTATATGTTTGGAAATGAATGGCTTATTTAAGTAACGTTTCTTACAAGGGAGTTGTTCTTTTGTAGTTGTGTGGTAAAATATAACTATAGTTTATGCTAAGTTCATTTTTTTCCCCCATTTTCAAAGATATAAGGGAAGAGGGGAGAAGCAGCAGAGAAAATGTGTAGAATTTGCTAGCTTCATACAGTTAAATACTAACAATACAAAAAAAATACTGACATCTTTGTTTTTCCATATTGTTAAAGGTGAGAAGGAAAATTGATTAGCTAAGAGAGGAAGGCTGGGTGTTAGATTTTTTTTTTTATAATGAAATAATAAACGAATTGAAGTAAAAAAAGGCAGAGAACTACCTCTAAATATATCAAAATTAGGAAAATAAAGATTAATTAGTTATCTGTTCAAGAGAAAGTTCAAATATTGAATTGAGTTCACATTAAAATAGAATGAATCAAGTTGGGTTCATATGCAAGAAATGCAAATAAGATAAGAAAAAGAATATGTATATCAACAAGATTTATAAATAGATCAGAAATTAATCAACTAAGCTAAAGGAGCTATATCCATTTAGAAGAAATCGGGATTTAGACAAAGTGTTTGGATAAGAGTATGAAAACATACAGCAATAGCTTGAACAAAATTAAAGTTTTAAAGTATCTTGACATATATCTTCTTCAAAGATATAGAACATGTTTCAAGTTTATATAGCACTGAGCATATAAGTGAGTGCATATATAGTGAAATATTTAGTAAGAATATAGGGTGACAATTTTTAAAGAAGTAGGCTATGTTTCATTTAAATATCAAAGTTTTAATATGTAATGTCTGATCAAGTGTGGGAAATTTTAGTTAAGTAAAATGTACACTCATAGACGCTGGATGCAGGTAAGTTAGGTATTCAGTTAATATTATGTTTTAGGGATGGCACCAAGATGGACTTATGCTTTTCTTTTAGACTATTTGTAATGATTATGTCAAATAATATATATTCTACCACAAGTTAACCATGTAGCAGCCATTTAAAAATGCTAGTTCCCTTTAGTTAAGATTGTTTCTTCCTGTGTTTACATATTATGTAAAATATTAAACAAATATATGAATATAAAGGATGAATAATCAGATAAAGTTTCATTAAATGAGATTTCTGGAATATATATAGAAAGTCCTTCAAAGTGTTATGATGAAGGAAGAGATATTCACTTACCTTGTGTTTTAAATGATCATCAAATTTAGAAAAAAATGTTGAAGTGTGCCTTTGGAATTTAAGATGAGTGTTGTATGATTCTGAATATACTGCTGAGGGGAGCAGCGGGTGAGACAGGAGAGGTCTGCTTTGCAATGTAGGTTAGTTCCCTGGATGGGGAGCCAACCTGTGCCCTAATGCCACCAGGGAGAATGTGATTCTGTTAGTAGATGAAACTGCAACATTACTTTATAGTATAATGATGATTTTTTAAAAAAATTATTTGCCAAACATTATACTGAATTAAAAGATATAGGTCTTTATCCTTTAAGGGATGCTTTTGAGAATTTTAGTAGGATGTTACCAAGTAGCAAATATATGAGATAAAATAATATTCATCACAGTATCTTTGACAATCAAAGACGTCATTAAGAAATGAGACATTTTGTTTTTTAGGTGATGCCATGGATCCCTGTTTGTCTACCCCATTTACTCTTTCTCTTTCAGCAAAATCCTAACAAACTGATTTTCCTAGAAATGTGATGTTGTCTCATCTTTTCATCTTTTAAAACCTCTTAAAATTATTTTATTTTCTGAATCCTGTGTGAATAAGCATGATGTAGGCAATACTATATATCTATCAATTGGGAATGTTGAGATGGTTCTCACAATAGAATTGGAACTAAGATTTAAAAGTTTCTGAATCTTTACAAAATGAAAGAGTCTTTAATTACAACTGCCTCTTCAACTAGATCATCTTACCTTTCTGACTATCAGAACAAATTCATACAGTGGTAACAAATTAAAAGTTAATATGAAAGAGTCACAAGTGTTAAAAAAAAAAAAAATTCTGGTGTATCTCGTCTTCCTAACGTAGCATTTCTTTCTTTGGAATGAAATGTAATCTTATCTACTTAAACACCTCTTTCAATCAGCTTCTCTTTTGTTTATTTAGTTCTCTTTATTTATTTGACATTTAGAAAGCTTACAATTATGAAGAGGATTGTATTTAAAGAAATAAAAGTTGGTATATGAAATCAGTGATGTCTGGCTTATACTAGAATTTGAGAGAGATATTACCAAGTGTCATGAGTATAATAAATTCATCCTATCTTTACTTGTTAAGCAACTGCATAGGCCATTTTTCTATACCAAAATAGGTATTTGAGAGAGAATTAGCAAATGTATATAAGTATGGACATTAGCAGAGATTCACCAATCTATACATTTAAGATATTACATGTGTTACTGTTACTGTCTTTATATTTGATAAGTGCTAGCAAATTAATTAAATAGATATAAATTAGGAATGCCAAATTTTATTTTTTCTTTTATTGAAGAAAATGTGTTCACTGTTATTTCAAATGCATTATTCAAAACCAAAAGTTTTCATGTTTGAAATAAGCTTGCAAATAAACCAGTAAACCTCATAAAATTCAATTTTTTAAATATGGAGAATTTCAGTAGCTCAAAATAACAACCACACCATATTTAGTATGAATTAAATATTTCTCATGCATTATATTATCAAATCTCCAAGAGAAACTATAAAATATGTTATTATTATTATACTTTAAATAAATTAGCAGTTGTGACTTGTAGAAATTATTTTGCTTTAGTTTAAAAGTTTTATAAATAGAAAAGCTAAAATTCAAATTTAACACAAGTTTGGGTGAACTTGCAGTAGGTTCTGTAAGCCACTACTCTTCAACTAACATAAATTTATATGTTGATACCAACCATGTCAGTTATCTATTTTCAATATGGATGCATCATGTATTGTGGGTATGAGTCAGAAACTTCTATTTTCCAGTTTTTATACAGTGTTTTTGACCCTGAAACTGGTTTTCTATTTTTTTAAAATAAAAAAGGGCATATCTACTATATTTAAATTGATTTAGTCTGATTTTCTCCATTTTAAAGATTTTCAGGTTGCTAATGTAATGTCTTTTTTTTTTTTTGCTATAAAGTCTATGTTTTTATTTTAAATTTTTGCAAGATATGTGATGTGCATACTTAATTTTGCCTCAAAATGCTATAGCAACTCCTAGCTGAAAAGGTAAAAAAAAAATGTTTGGTATTCTTTTGCTGATGAGAGTAATAGTTAAATTGATTTGAATAAAGTGATTAATCAGATCTAGGAGATTTGCTGAGAATGAATTAGAGATATTTTTATGTGCTTGTTTTTAATAATGTACATCACTGCAAAGTGACCTTTACTTTCAGTGTTTAATAGCTAGAATAGAATAAAAATAGAATATTAAGTTTTATGAAATTTGGAATTGGCCAAGAGAGTATAATACAATTGTTTAAATGCTGGAAGTGATAAATGTAGTAAAAAAAAAAAAAAAGTTGTTCAATGTATCTGTAGTACAGATTATTTAGGGAGAATTGTTTAGAAAAGAGATATAATAGAGAAATTAGTAATGAAATTAGAGTACAAAATAATGACAACAGAACTATGAGAGAAGCAGTAGAATAAAGAATAGAGATGGTATGAAGATTGGGGTGCGCTCTTAAGTTATAAGCAGCTGACATAAATTATTGTGTTCAAGGTTGCGTTTGGATTTCCATCAGTTTATTCAATTTTATAAAAAAAAAAACTGTGAGGAGTGAAATCAGGGTTATGAATGACCTTTATTGAAAATGGAAATACTTGAAGAAATGTTGGGAGAAGTGTCTCAGAAGTTTATACATGATAAGAAATAATATAAGTTTAGAGTATGGACAGATTGTTCACTAAGCTGTTAGAAAAGTGGTGAGAAGTAGTACTTGAGGATGAGAGAGCCCCTATTTTTGACTTAGTAATACTAGAAAATTGCAGATGGAACAAAAATGCATAGAATTTAGGTAAAAGAAGTATTTCATTTTAATTGAAGGGGTAAATTTGCTTAAATAAATATTTGAGAGTATAGAACATTATGTAGACCAGTAATATGTAAGTTAAAAAAGAAAGAAAAAGGCACAGTGTTACTGAATGAGACAGAAGGACGTGAAGGCAGGTGTTATATATTTTACCAACTGAAGAACATTCACTTTACTGACGAATATGAATCACAGGAAAAAGTATAAAATGTCCAAAAACAGATAAATGTGCTACCTCAAATATGGAGAGATAATATATAAAACTTTTTAACCTATAAAATGGAGTCATGGAATCAAATATATATATATATATATACTTTGCTAGCCCTGGTATCCTTTATATTTTGAAATTTGCAAGTGCTATCGGGAAAGTGTTTGATACTGATCAAAAATTAAATAAATATGGGTTTTCTAAATTATTTGAACCTTGAAGAAAATGGAATTGATTTAAGCAATATTTGGAAAATATGTTTCAGACATAATTGACAACATACATAAGAGTGGAGATCATGTTTAAATGATTACATAAAATTTATCAAAGGATTTTAAACTCAATATAAATTATATTATAATGTGACTTCTAAAGAACTAATATAATTTGAGATAATATTGAAGGGAATAAAATGACTAGAACTCTTGTTTGCAGGACTGCATTCTGCCCCTGAAGACTTGATTGGAAAAATTATTTTCTAGAATGAATTTGATATTGTACAGGGTTATTGTCTAAATGCAAATCAAGGATAGAATGATCAGAGCAAATGAAGAATTTTTGAAGGAATAATGTATGAGAAGTATAGGGAAAGCAAGATTTCTGGGAATAATATTTTCTTCAAAAATTTCTACAACAACTATGTGTCAATTGCACCTGTAATTGTATATCAACTTTCACTATTGTGAATACTAATGAATATTTTACCATTATACATTATATACATCATATTCATTGTATAAATATACAATATGCATTCAATGTGATAGATGATTTCAAACAGGTGTCACACCCCTCAAACATAAAATAGGAATTACAAAGTTCAATGAATTTGGGATAAAATCACAAATTACTATAAACAAACATTTTAAAGATTTATTTTTATTTTTATTTTATTCATACAAGATGGGGTACAGCCAGAGTGCGGGAGGTGAGAGGATTCACTAGAGACAGAGTGGGGAGCAGAACAGGCAGATTGACTGAAGTACACCACTGAGGGGAGCAGCGGGCAAGGCAGGAGGGGTCTGCTGTACCATGTGGGTGCCCTCCCTGGCCGGGGATCAACTCGCGCTGCTGTGCAGCAGATACTTGACAGTGCTGAGCTCAACCCACTGCACTACCAGGGAAGCCCCTAAACAGAAACGTTTTAAAGAGCAGAAGAATAACTATAAAAGCATTCTTTGAGTTTGTATTTTACATATCTATGTCTTAGAAAGTAATTGCGGGCCTCCCTAGTGGCCCAGTGGGTTAAGCAACGCACTATGAAGCAAACCGCAGCCACTGCAGCACTAGTTCGATCCCTGCCGCTGGCCAGGAAGGGGACCTACATGGCGAGGCAGACCTCTCCTGCCTTGCCAGCTGCTCCCCTCAGCAGTGTACTTCAGTCGATCTGCGTGTTCTGCTCCCCACTCTGTCTCTAGTGAATCCTCTCACCTCCCACACTCTGGCCTGTACCCCAGTGCTTGTATGCATAAATAAATAAATCGTTAAAAAAAAAAAAGAAAGTAATTGCACTTCAGCTTAGTTCAATAACATGCCATGATTTAGTAGAATACACACCCAAAAATTCTAATAATAAATATTCCTCTTAATTGTATTTAGTTCCTCTTTCTATGAATTTTTTATGTTGTTAATCATTTTTCCATTACAAATATTTCTCTTTGGTTTCTGACATTAACTTCTTCTAATTTCCCTATTAGCCTAAAATTCTACCTTTCAAATTTCTTATTGATATTGTGCAACCTTTGTGACAAGTTGCGGAGGGACCAAAATAGACTAAAGTGGTGGGCTCTGGGTTCTTTAGTCATGGAGGTGCTCTAGTAATAGTTCTGGAAAGGGGAGGGGGGACCTATGCTTTCAAAACAAAAAGACAATGTAAACCAATATTACCTCAATTAAAAAAATAAGCCACAAAATAGATAAATACATTTCTGAATTTCATTTCTTTGGGACTTTCACTCTCTAATCTTTTCTGTTATAATTCATTCACTACTGGAGTTTCAACTTCCACTTCTTTGTGGATCATACACACATCTCTGTAAGTGGTTGCTAAGGACACTAAATATACAGACCACTACAAGATAGAATTGCTGGTTGAGTTAGTGTTGAATAGATTTATCTGATCCATTTCCCACTATGAGTTGCATATAGCAGAACTGCCACTTCTATGCAATTGATTTTATTCAACTATGCTTGATGATGCGAAGAGCGACCTTGACATTGTTAATTGGATACATTTCTAATCTTCTAGAAAGGTTTTATATCTCAGTACTCTCCAACCCCTCATTAAAATCTCCTCTTCTCACCAGTTACTATGGTTATAACACTACCCCCTGCCTCTTACTCCCAACACTGTCATACCCAGGAAAATATGACCTATATTATGATTGTTTGCAAAATTAATGAAGTGTATTTCATTATGATATTCTTGAAAAAGACTAAGGTGATAGACCAACTGACACCTGGTCAAAGAATATCACAAGAGAGCAGGAAACCTCTGAACATCTCTGCTTTAGAAATACTCTACAAAGGATAAGTCATGGACTGCTTCTGAGAGTGTGAATGAAGTTTTTAGCTTTAAAAGTAAAGATGGATCAAAGAATTTAGCTTTTAGCTTAAAGAATAAAAGGTAATTACTTTGTGTGATGTTCCAATTAATACTACAAAATAACCAGTTTAGTGAAAATAGAACATCGACTCAATTTTATGAATATAGGACAGAATTGTTGTAAACTTAAGGTTTTCCTGGTAGATTTTCTTTTATTTTTCTTCTTCCCTTTTTGCTAATAGATTTTTGAGAATAAAATCATTTATGAACTTAGGTAAACAAAAGGTTAATACAATATAATAATGTTAGCATCAGTTAAGCAATGATTATTTGTATTTGTTCTCTCTTTTGTATGGCAGAGAAAAAGCTAGCTTTTTCAGCCAGTTTTAATTTTCAAGCCAAAGAATTATTGAAATAATTTTGGTTTCAAAATATATATATCCAATTGCCAGTGATCATATTAACAATGCATATGTTAAATTTAAAAGATTATGAAATTCTTTAAGTTTGAAAACCTTGTGAAAAATATTTGAAAATACTACTTTAATCATGAATTAATTGGCCAAGTGACAACGTCATATGTGGCGTATAAAGGAAAAAAAAAACAACAAAACAAAACAGAGGACAATACAAGGCCATACCTAAAACAAACCTTGGATATCTGATTGCAGAACTGAGGCCCACAGAGGGGTGAGGGAGAAGGTGCAATCACTATGGTGAAGGACTGTAGGTGCCTTTGTTGTGGGTGTGGTAGGTGACTTACATCTGAAGGGAGTGATGCTAGACCTTGAATCATGTACATTCTTTTAAACCAATGTTACTTATATACTATCTGGAAAAAATAGTAAATTTTAGCAAATAATAAGATAACTCAAAGGTTAAAAATAAGCCTAGAATATGTGGTTGGTTTTGTAAAAACACAGAAAATATAACCTAGTAGGAATTCAAACTAATTTGACATTTTTTTTCCTAGATGCCAGTTTTCTGTGTGATTGGATGCTGAGTTACAATAATTAGGAGATATATTTGGAGATAGAAATGCTATGTAACAGGTTATATTTTCTATGTGCCTGTCTATTAAACCTTTAGCCTAATTATTGTATTGAGTTCAATAATTTCTTTTTTAACTATCCCAGAGTAAGAACTACCTCATCTATATCAATCCAGGAAATGTAAACACTTGCAGCTTTAGCAAGTTTACTTGAGAACCATGCTTACTCTATGAATACACTCTGGAACTGTCTGTGATTCTCTTTTGAAATGTTCAATCCAGTAATGTGTGGCTGAATCAATTTTTATAATAATTTATAGACAAATTCTCAAATTTCCATCTCTCAAATCTAGTGTTTCTGTGCTTATATTGGTATGTTGTTTATTTTGTTTATTATAAGCTCTCTTATGCGATCTGTGTAAATGTGTAAAAGATACACATTTCTCAAGTCCTTGTCTGAAGTGTGTATGTGTAGGGAGGGGAGTGTAAAACAAAAATGTTTAAGCAAAAATATATTTGAAGGGAATATGTACAGGGTGAACTTACTCTCAGGCAAATATAGTTTTGATAAAATGCAATGAAATAGTATAAGAAAGTTAAGCAACTAGTTTTTCTGAGAAACCCTCTGCATCAGTCATATTGAAAGTTAGGTATTATAGTACTGAAAGTAATATCAGCAGATATGGTACAACACCCTTCAAGAAAATACAAGCACTAAGTTATAGATGTTAATATACCTAATGTAACTATAAGAACAAAAAGAACAAGATGCCTACTAGAAAGATAGATTGGTTATCTCATAAAGAAAGGGATAATGACAGGGAAAGGGGTGTATTATTTTATTTTAAAGCTTTTATGGTTATATTTTTAGTAATGTTCACATACTACTCCTGCAATGTATATGTGAAACACAAAATAATACTTAGACATTTATATGTTTAATGTTAGAGAAATTTCAATTTCAGAGAGACCATGAGAAGGGGGTTATCAGATCACTTCCTTAGCTTTTGAATCAGGAACACTGGCAACTTCCTTCAGAATTGGTGCCAAGATCCATGAGGGATTATAATTTAGAGACGTAACATAATTGGACAGTCTTATAACAATTAGGTATAATATCATTAAAAAGAGTCTAAAAGAGGAAATCAGAAAATGAGTTTTAAAGATGCTGTCACATTCAGATCAAGCTGTGATTGGTTTTCCTTTTTTTTTCCACTTTATTTCCTATTTATAATTTTTGATAACTCCAGCGTCTAAATATAACAATTAATAATTAAGTCTGAAAATGATGATCTCTTTGTGCAGAATTATGACTGAACATGTCTTTAAAATAGTTTAAAAATTAAAAGGCAAGGAGGGAGGGAAGTAGAGAAGAGAGATATAAGAGGGAAGAAAACAAAGGAAGAAAGAAAAGAAATGGGGAGAGGAATGGAGGGAAGGAGGAAAAGAAAGTAAATAAGGAACAAAAATAGGACTTTTACAAAGCATAAAGGGACAAGAATGTTTTCTGATCATTAGGTCTTCTTTTGTTTAATGACCATATTAGGTGGCCAAATAATGTCACAGATATGTTTGGTTAGCAAGTACCAAGTCATGAAGAATAATTATATAATTTATTAACTTTTTCTTCCAAGGGAATTGGGGCCCCACAACCACTTTACTAAGTATGCTGTTTCTTAAAAATTGCTGGAGATGCACAGACAATTTCCAGTTCTTCAAGTTCCTCTCTTTTTCAGGTTCTAGTGAAAAGCATCAACCTTCTATCAATCCAACATTGCTTCAGAAAGCAGTTACAACAAAATTGATTAAGCAAACACTTTCTTTCATTACACGGCATTTGATAAAATCAGGTTGCCCTAATTGGATTTAGTTTTTTTTAAAAGGGTGTAGGAAAGCAGATACAAACCATTTCTTAAAGTGTTTTTCTGAATCTATACAATGACACCCCCATGTAATAAATGTTATTATTTTCAGCATTGAGGAGTGACTTTCCACTGACATTGTACTCAGTTTCTCATCTAGGTTATCTTTCTGTAGTCCTTGTTAAAGTAAATACTCTCAAAAATGATGAGGAATATGTCCACTACTGTGTTTAAAGCCTATTTTTTTTTTTAGAATCCAGCAATAAACTATAATACACAATGAGTCATAAATTCATGTATTTTTGATTTCTGTGAATTTGTGAGTGCATGCTATCTTCCATAATAGATAAATTGAAAATTAGAAAAAAAAATGAGTTAGAAGACAATGTTCTCTATTTGTCTTATAGGAGTGTCCCAAATGACTTGTAAACTGGCATTATATTTACAAGTATCTCAGTTCTTATCAACAATAATTGCACTTTAATGCATTATTTCATTTTGTGGAGCTAGTATTGAGATTAAGATTTTTTTTATTAAATTATCTTTTATTGAGTCATAGAATATAGACATAGAATCCTAAAATTTCTTTGTAAGAGGGTAATCATTAATGTAATTCCAAGTGATTTGTATTTCTTCATTCTTGATTTAGTTAACATATTTTGAATTATAATAATGACAAAATAGGTATTTTATGAATTTTATGGAAAATATTGTGAATGCCAATTTTTATTGATAAAAAGAAAGCTGTGAATACTAAAGAAATTTTAATTTTCTAAGAAATTATAAATTCTAATATCAGATTTTTCATCTGCTCAGTATAATGAAACTGTGCAGTATAACTTGATAGTATTTGAGAAGCAAGCACTGGAGTAAAAATCTATAAAGCATTTTTTTCTATAATATAGCAATTATTAAAATTCTGAAAAAAGTGAAGGGCCCTAAAAATTTCAAGGTTTTGCCTTACATGAACAGCATTTATAGAACAGCTCTTTGAGTGGGTATAAGTAATTAATCCTATGAGAGAAACCAGTGTACTCATTGTTTCCCCCCCTTTTCCCCATGTACAACCTCCAAGAATATGTAGTGATTCCATCAGTTTTTCCCCCAGTTTTCTGAGCTCAAATGCTGGTGACAGAATCCACCTGCCTGTGCTAAAACATGATGCCTCTGTTGATAGTGAATTGAGAATAATGTCATTTTTTTCTAATTTTTACTGAAGTCATTGAAGCTAGTTCATCATACAGCAAAAATAACCTCCAAATGCTTTTGCTCAAGAGTCCTGTTAGTTGACATTGTTGCAGCAGAAAATTTTATACATATTCCTTTTTTTAATCAGACTTTTACAGTGGTGTCTACTGAGAGATGGGTGTTTACTAGAACTCGTAGTACTGCTTCATTTAAAGACATGCTCAGGTAATGTTGTTTTTTGTTTTTTGTTTTTTACAAAATGATCATGACAATAATGCACATAAGATTTTTAGACATTACTTCATGAATGTTATGTCAGCTGTCTTTAGCCAGAGTAGATATAGTTTTTCTGGGTTTCTCTTAGCTTAGTGATGGGTGTGATGTGATAACCTAAAGGATATGATCCTTTAACTCCATCTCATATATGAAGTTGTAAACTGATGTTACCTTGATATAAAAAAAGAAACTATCAAAATAATAAATATTTTTTTTTTCCACAATGGATGTGGTGTGGTAACACTCATTCAAAGCAGGATGAACCTATAATTCTGAGTTATATATAGTGCTACAACCCAATATTGCTTTAATAAAAATTGGAGATGGTGTAATCAGAACATACCAGCTGCTGATTCATTGAAAGAGGTCAATGTGGTATTTCCTTCCTTTGTCTACAAGACAGGAAGGCAGGGGTTCCAAGTGCAGATAAATATTTCAAACCACCTTTCTCTGGGATTATGAGAAGTAGTATTCTTATGTGGGGGGCTATGTACCATATCTCAATGGAATGGAGAAATCAACTGGAAAAGGCAGTTTGAAATGTGCAGGGGTACGAAGAAACTTGAAGTAGGGATTAAATGGTCAGGAAAAGGAGTATATGACAGGACTAGATGGACCAGACATGGTAGTTATGTGATCAGAGAGATTTGTATAAAAAGACCCAGGTAAATGAATTAGTTGAATTTAATTCTTCCAAAAATACCCTGTTGCTCAGTAAATCTACTTTCTACCCTTTCTAGACCTTTGATTTTAACGTAAAGATCTTATTTATTTTGTGTAAAAGAGCCAGGGCAAGGCTAGGGATGAGGAAGATGAGAGGATTCACCATTGACCGTGTGGGGAGCAGAACAGGCGGGTTAACTGAAATACACTGTTGAGATTAGCAGAGGGCAAGACAGGAGAGGTCTGTCCGCCATGCTTGTTAGCTCCAAGCCACGCGTCGAACTCAGGCTGCCTTGGTGGACTGCTGCGGTAGTAGCTCTGAGACTTAGATGTCCTGTAATCTTTCCTTTTTAAATTATCATCTTCCACTAAGGATGCTCCAGATTTTTTCCCCATATTGTCTGTCTCACATTAAATTTTAATACCATACATACTGTGTATCTCCTTATGTACTGCATGTATTTTTGTCCTTCATAAATAAAGCAGTAAGTTGTAAACCAATGTTACCCACCTCCAAGAACTACTTTTTATGCTTTTGGGAAACATTTTTCTCCAATAAATACATAAATGCATATCCTTGTGCAATAATTCTCAGAGGTTTTGATATCGTGAACCCTTGATGGTCTGCAAAATTTTTGAGGACCATAAAGAACTTTTGTTTATGTGACTTTTATGTATCAATAGTAATGTACTGAATCAATACTAAGAATATTCTGAAAACTAAGAATTTTAAAATATATTTTACTATATCAGTAATAAATTATGTTAATGTAAATTTTATATTTTTGTGAAAATAGCTATTATTCCAAAACAAACAAAAAATGTAAAAAAATTGCCATAGAATATATTTTTGCAAACTTCTTTTATTTATGCATAATAGAAGTTACCTAAATCATCATATCTGCCTCAGTCTATAATTTAGGATTTCATAATATTTTGCCTTTCAAATAAAAAAATTACAGAATTTATAAAATTGTCAGGTGCTATAGAAATAATTGCTATGACGGTTGGCATGACTGTATATATCAATAACATGTCTGTTTATAGTATATTTTAATATTTATCAAAAGACTTATACAGTAACTGTAATAATATTATATACTTGCGGGCAGGATTTTACTTTAAATAAAATTGCTTCACAAAATCCTATTAGAGGGTTCAGAAGAGAAAACACTTTAACATAAATGCCCTTAAATATTCAACAATATCCACTTTATATAATTTTACTAAGAAAACTTTCAGCACCCTTCATCTCATTTATTGTTTGTAGTTTACTTGGTTCATTATTCTGAAGCTCTAAAAAGAATATAGATTATGAAAGAATTACTGTATTCCTAAGAAAAATTTTGAAAGGAATTTTATTTATAAATTTGATGATTTAATGTAAATGGGAACTTTAATTTCAAAAAGTTTCTTAAATTTTAACAACCTCTTAAGTATTAGATTTGAAAAATGCATTTTTTAAAAGAGAGAGAATGTCTGATTAATTAACTTATTTTTCTACCTATCTCCCGAGGCTCATACATGGATCCCAACATTTTACAATGGGACTGACATATTCCAGATGGACTCCTTAGGGATAAGACTAAACTTCACTTACAGTCATAATTCAGACAGAGAAGGCTTAGCTGTTATAACATGTAAAAGACTCAGAATGAAATAAAAAATATTCTTAAATAGTTAAAAAATTGTATCAGATGCATATTCAACATATTAATGATTCCATTTCCAAGTTTAATTTTACCTACAATTGTAATTGATTCTATAAATTTTCCCAGTATCACTCTGATGTCTTGCCATATGGAGATGCCACATATAATGACAGTGTTAACTTTATGCACAATAAGCAATTGTAAGATACACAGAGATTAGTTTTCTCATTTCCTATGTAAACCTTATTTTCAAATCTTAGGGATGGTTTTTAATGTTCAAGTTACATATTCAGTTAGATGAAAGGTGTGTGCATATAGCTAGTATTAACAGTGCATAATGTTATTATTATTATTATTATTTAAGATTGCTGTGCCATGTGGGTCACCTCCCTGGGCAGCTACAGGGATCAAACTTGTGCTGCAGTGGCTATGGTTTACTTTGAGTGGTTGCTTAACCCACTGAGCCACCGGGGAGGCCTGTATAATGTAACTTAACAGTGATTTCATAAACTGTGATCAATAATCAGTCAGCACTTATAAGTGCAATTGCATTGCTAAAACTTAACCAATAATACTCTATAATAAAAATTGAGAATAGATGCACATTTTATATCTGAGTGTTTATATTTATTTTTAACAGTAAGATTTACTGTCCACATATTTGTAAGTATGTATTCTTGACATAATAACTTAGTGTTAAGCATGAATATAAGTTTAGTACCAAACAACATATTTAAACTTTAAAGTGGAGTTTGGAGGGGAGATCTTTTTTCAATAGAACAAGATATTAATTAATGAGCAATTATTTTCTATTCATCAGTATTATTTATGTTTAAACAAGTTACTACAAATGCTAAATTTGAGTGAGATTGGATAGTTTATTTTCAATGGGTTTCCCTTGTAAATATTTCCACAGGGGAATATTTCAATAGGAACTTGTTTCTGAATATTTTGCAAATACCTAATGATCCATGAAGCTGAAGTAAATTTCACATAAGAAACCATGATATTCAAAACAACTATTTACTGTAGATTAGATCTCAAATATTCTGTGTGAAAAAATCACTGTTAGGGTAAATCTTAAAGGCATTTTTTAAATGCTGCATGAATTTTTACTAACTTAATGTATGTAAATTGAAGTGCTTATGATGTACATTGGTGATGGATTGAAAGCTTCTTAGATCTTTCTTTTAAGCGTATTTGCGACAATTGACATTAATTTTAGTACAATTCTGTACTGTTTCGTGGAGCAGCTAAGGGTAGCCATAAGATTGAATACAGACACTTGAAATGTTGAACCAAAATAGCTATATTACAATATAATTAATGCCATGCTTCTGGAGTTTCTAGTATCATGGAATGTGATAACTATATGGAACTTTTTTTTTTTTTTTCTCAGTGACATAGTCTGGTCTTATGACTTCTAGTGCACTGGCATAAATGAGGGACTAAAATATAGATACTGGACTGGACTTGAAAGGTTTTATTTTTTGTTGGTTTTCATATTATTTTAAAATTTTTGTTGTTGAAAATGCTGTTCAAGTAATTTTCCAAAATAGCTTCATGAGAACATTCAAGAAAAAAGTGAGCTCCGATATTAGAAGACTGGATAGATTTTGGTTCCTTTGTCCAGTATTCAGTAATTTTGTGGTGTTAGTCAAAGATTGTATATTTCTATGTGACAGATGTCTTATTTGTAAAATGGAAGTACTTATAGTGGCTTTCAAGATTTTTATGAAGATTAACATGTGGTTAAAGGTAAATAAATACTTAAAACTTTATTGATACATGGTAAGCAATCAATAGTATATTTTTAACATATCTACAGAAAAAGAAGAGTTCAAAAATAATTCAATCAAACATACAAATTATGTATCTCTGATAATTTATACATTTTCAATTTTCACCCTAACTTTAATTTGATTTTAAGGAAATTTGGGGAAAATTCTGAATTGTATATGACTTTATTTTATCTCAATTTGCTCATAGTAGTACTTTCCAAATTACTCATTATTTTAGTGAATTACACTTATAGCATTTATTTCTGATAAAGTATGTCTCCAGCAAGAAAACAGTAAATGGAGGACTACATATCTAAATAAAACTATATTGATCATGTTTTTATTATTTTAATATAGGAAACAAGGGAAGCGAATTAATAATCTTTTTATCTGATTAGGGGAAAGGGGCATTGAATGTGAAAATCCTAATCTCTTTGACATTGTCACTCTGCATATAAATGAGAGATTAAGTAGAGTTTGTACAAGTAGCCACTGTAATCTATAATTCTCATTACAATCCATTTAGAAAAATCTAGAGTGTGATTTGTATAAAGTAGCTTAGGAGGGAATGGGAATTATTGAGCAGCTGGGGTTCTTAAGATATCTGATGCTCTGGCTAATGTTATATAGACAGTATAAAGGCTAGATATTTTATATCACAAAAATTAAATGAATAGATTTGATTAATTATTGATTAATAAGATTATTAATATCTTATTCATAAGGTATTAAAAGGACATAGAGAAGGCAAAGGACAGTGAAATCTAGAAAGTTTAGAACTATATATATATTTTATTTTTTAATTGAACTGCAATCTGCCTAGATTAACACTCATTTTAAAGTGTGTGACTCACTGTGCTAAAGAAGTAAGTGCTTATTTTCTTTTTGTTAGTCATCTTGATATCTGCATAACTCAGTAAAGTGTGCTATGTTTTCCTCAAGGTATCTCTGGTGTGTATGAGTTCCGTCTAACTAAGGTGTATACTTTTGCAGGACAGTGACTGAGGGAGGCATCTATGTTTGTTTCATGACCTTGTAAAAAGTTATAATTTACTTGTATCTTAGAATACGTAGTCTGATTGATCAATTAAGAATCTAAGATTTGTTTTTTTTTAAGCTACCATTCTTTCCTTACCTTATAACTAACACTTTCCTCATTGATTTCCTAAAAATCTGTGAAACAAAATAAATTTTAATTAAAGACATCCCATCACAATCCTAAAAAAATAAAAATAAAATTGAAGTGTACAACATGGTGATTTACAATATTTATTATTCATTATTCACAGTAACCTATTTTGATCACTTTTAGTTCTGTGGCATCAGTATAATGTCTTCTCTTTTATTTCTCGTTTCATTATTTGAGTCTTCTCTTTTTTCTCATTTTTGTTAAGAATGTCAGTTTTGTAGTTCTTTGCTAATTAATACTACTTTCATGCATAGTGGTTGGAAAGATGTTTGGTATGATATAAATTTTCTTAAATTTAAGATACTTTGTCAGGTAGAATGTGATCTATCCAGGAAAATAGTCTGTGTGACTGAGGAAAAATGTGTGTTTTGCAATTGATTTTTGAATTTTCTGTATATGTCTATTAAGTTCAGTTGTTTATGGTGTGTTTCAGTTTTCTTATTCCTTTTCAATTTTCTCTTTGACTCTTCTGTTCATTATTAACAGTAGGATATTCCTATCTCTGACTTTATTGATTTATTTTTTTTTTTTGGTTACAATCTCTTTTCCCCTTCAATTATGTCATGTTCACTTCATATATTTGGGTACTTTGCTGTTAGGTAAACCTAAATATATATTTACGTTATCTTAACATTCTCTTTTATTGCTACATATCATCTTTGTCCCTTGTGATACTTTTTTACTTAAGTCCTGTTGTGTCTTATAAAATTATGGCCACTCCTGTTCTCATTTGAGAAAAATAACATGAAATTAGAGAAACATTTTCATACATAATTAGTAGAAACCATAAAAATATTTTATAATATTTGCAAACATATACTAAAGATTTTGCAAGTGATTTTGACTTAAAGTTATCTTTATTAATTTATTATTTTACTACAGTGATTAAATAGACATTATGAAGTTATATAACTTTAAAATTAGCTAGAGCTCAGAGGTAAATAGTCAAATTTAAGTTGCTGTACATATGTAAATGTATGTATAATGTAGCTATACAAATATATCTACATGCTCACATATGCATATATTTCATATGTCCATATCTGTTTACTTGTATATTATTTTCCTAAGGAAATAAAGGATGTTTAAAATTTACTATGGGGCCTCGATGGTGGTGCAGTGGGTTGAGCAACACACTGTGAAGCATCCGCGGCACAGTGGCACGAGTTTGATCCCCGGCCAGGGAGGGGACCCACATGGCACCGCAGACCTCTCCTGTTTTGCCCGCTGCTCCTCTCAGCAATGTGTTTCAGTCCATCTGCCTGTTCTGCTCCCCACTCTGTCTCTGGAGAATCCTCTCACCTCCCACACTCTGTCCTGTACCCTACCTCTTGTATGGATAAATAAATAAATCTTAAAAAAAATTTACTATGACTTAAGTTTTAGATTGTGGATGTACAACAAAATTTCCACTAGAATCTTCTATGCATCACTTGAAAGCATCTTGTAAGGTGGCTGCATTATTTATATATACATATATTTATTTATTTATCTATTTATCTGTCTATTTGTTTGTTTATTTATACAAGAGCTGAGGTACAGTCCAGAGGCGCAGGAGGTGAGATGATTCACCAGAACAGAGCAGTGGGCGAGGCAGGAGAGGTCTGTGGTGCCATGTGGGCCTCTTCCCTGGCTGGGGATCGAATTTGTGCTGCTGGGGCGCGGATGCTTCATAGCGTGGCGCTCAACCCGCTGCGCCACCAGGGAGGCCCGATAGCATTTTTTTAAACTTAAAATGTAAAAGGGAAAATTCAAAGAACTATTTTTCATTCCAAAATAGTTAGAATCTATGACTGATTTTTTTCCTTCTATTTAGTAAATATCAAAATGAAATGTCCTATTCTCTTCTGAAAGTAGTATCATATGAGTTCAAGTAGGTCAATAGCTGATCTTTCAACTTAAAGAGTAGAGATTCTAAGTTTACTTTTGAAGAATGTTTCCCATATATCAACATTAGTGATTTCTAGGGAAAGTAAAGGAGTTTCTTATCTTATATTTGGAATCTACACTTGACAGTTGTGAGAAAAAATAAAAATACTTTTCCTGTGTATGCTGCTTTCCCTCTTTATTACATTGGCTTTATTTGAAAATGGTGTTAAAAACACAGTTCTTTGTTGAAAAGAAAGCATACATATATAAATAATAAATATGAATATATATAATATACATGTTATATGTTCAAATATATGTTTATATAAATCAAATAATTATTAGTCTACTCAGGGGAATTATATGCATTTCATTAATTAAATACATATGGGAAAATGGACAGGATTCAATATGTACTATTTTATAAAAATAAATTATATAAGTTAGTGTGCATGTAAGTTAATATAGACATTGTAGTAACATGTGTAGGAAATGCTGGGTGAAGAAAAAATATGGTTTTTTCTAGTTATACTGAGAAAAATTTAGATATTTTGCTCATCTCCTGGGACTCTTAAATAAAGATAATTATATTTGTTATCACTTATATCCTTTATTTTTCAAATTCTATAAAATATTAATGTATTGAAAACATAATAAAATTTTCATGTATACAATGAAACAATTTTTCCAACTAGTCAAAAAAAAATGTTATTCAGTATAGTGAGCTACAAAATACACTTTTCCATTTTAACCACTTTTAGCAAGAATAAAATTATGGTAAAATTTTTTCCTAATTCTACATTTTTTAAGTATCCAAGATTATTGCTATTAAAATAGGAGTATTATAACTGTAATTAAGTCATGTGAGTTACTTTCCACATTAGTATATCTCTAGTTGAATGGTTTGGAGTAAAGGCAACTTTATTCCATGTATCCAAGGTCAAAATCATTTCCACACATCCATTTTTCCTTCAACAGAAACATAAACTATACACACAGAAACTTACTTCTTATGTAGATTTAGATGAGGGCTTGATTTATATGTGACCCTTTTCATTTCTTCTTCCTTTATGTTTACTGAATATACATGCAACTCAAACCTTTATTAGTGAGCATGTTGGAACTAGGTATAGAATCAAAAATAGAAAGCATTATCTCTCAAAAAGTTATCAATATAACAGCTGGATTGCAGACACAGCAGTCATAAATCTTCACAGAAACTTGGCACTAACAATGTAGGTTGTACTTTGCTCCTCTCTTCTGAGTTCTATACCCATATTTCAAACTCCGTGCAACTCATATCAACCATGATAATTTTGTCTTGTATGTTTACCTCTTGTTTCATTTTTTCCCTACTGAATTTTGTGAAATATCCAGTCTCATTTTGACTTTTTGTGTGATTCTACTCCCACTCCTGTAATTAGAGTTAGTGGCAGGACGTTTTGGTTGTTAGGATTATAGAATTAAACCAAGCTATTCTAAAGATACATAAAAACTGAAAAATTGTATTTAGCTTATATCATTCACTTATAGCTTTCCCTCTAAGGTATATTACCTGATATAAAACAGGTTCTCTGTAAAGTTTTGATAGCTCAATCAGTTGGTACATTATTTAAACACACATTTTCTCTATGACATGTTCATGTGATAAGAAAATTAGTAGCAAGTGGAGATGGATCATTAAAAAAAAATTAGGGAAAATCCATCTGGATTAGTTAAGTCTGGTGCCATTAAGTCTTTATTTGATCATATACAAATTTCATTATTTGTATTTTTTTTTCCTTTCTAAGTTTTAAGTTATAACTAGATTTTGAGTTCTTAATGGCAAGAAATATGTTATATAATACTCCTTGCTTCTTTGTCCAGGATAACACTGGCATTGACTTCTCATTTAAAAGAAGAAAAAGAAAAAGAAAAGGAAAAAATGTTGCTATGAAAAATTTTTAAAAAATACTATGTACTCATGATGTTATGATGTTGATGTTATAGGACATACCAGATGAATATAAATCCATCAGTTAGATATTCATATATTATAGAGAATGTAAGCAATGTGTATGCTCACATATTTATATATAGAGTTATAATTATTATCTATGGTTAATCAGGATCTCCTTTTTAAAAAAATAGTTACATTTTTTTTAATATTGGGGTAACATTGATTTACAATATTGTGTATGATTTAGATGGAACTGGAGGGCTTTGTTCTAAGTGAAATAAATCAGAGAGAGAAAGATAAACACTGTATGGGATCTTACATCTAAAACTGTCTAAACTTACTTAAGAAGACGTCTTTATGTAATTAGATATTTCCCAGATAGCTTGTTCTGCTTACTACCAGACTTACAGTCTTTCTTTTCAGTTCCTTCAGAGGTACATGTCACTGCTGCACAGTAGAATTTAACGAAATTGTTTATTTTCCACACTCAGAATAATAGCCAATTACTTAACATATCTATTGGATTTATATCATTCTTGCACTGAGATTGCTATAAGAACAATAAAATTATCTTTATAAAGAACTAAATTGAATTGAAAAAAAGAGGTAATGCATGAAAATTTAGCAGAATGTGGCTGAGTCAGAACTCAAATGCATATTTGCTTCATCAGTCTTTAGTCGGCACTTAATCTTTCTCCTCTGTACAGTGAAGTCAATATGAGTCACTCATAATAAGTTTTGATTTAGGAGGTAGGAACATGATTTTTTAAATTTAAATTCTGACATTAAAGGTAGTGAATAGTTTTATTTTCGATTTCATATGGTTTTGCTGAAAAATAAAAATGAATACCACTCCATCATTTTGGCAGACACTTTAATGCCAGCCATTTAACTATCTTCTGAAATGGAATGCTGCCTGACCTTTACTCTTTTCACCAAAAAGAAATTGTAAAAGCCCAACAAAAATGTAATTTTCTAGCTTTACAATAGTTGAAGTGAAAGAAGAAAAGACTAAGAGTGGAATCTGAAAATAAAGCAGAAAAAATAGTAGTATGTGGTGGAGGGTGTTTTTAGATATACTTGAAAGAAAATGACTATTTTTGATTGATAACATATCTTGTGGCCTAAACTCAAAGTCATGTTTTATATAGCTAGCAAAGGTGTTTAAGAAAAAACTAGAAATGAATTCTGGAAATCCTCATTTTATTAAAGATATCTTTATAAAAAGGAGAATTACTCAATTACTCACAGGTAATTTTCAGTGTAATTTCTTATGATTAAAATAATTTCCTATTTAGAAATATTTTTCACTTTTGAATTCAAATGTCAAGATTTAATAAATTATTTTACATACTTAATTTATGGAAGCAATGATAAAATGCTTTTGCTTTGAGATGCCACAAGGAATCTTATGTAATCACCCAAAATATTTTAAAAATGTGTTTGAGTAATGACAACATATTTTTGACAGTTCAAGTTATTATTAAAACAGTTATTATTTTCCATATTGATTTCACCTACTCACCATTTTCCATGTTTTCATTGGAATAATAAACCATGACATTTGGGGAATCTTCATTTTGTGCTTAAGATATGGTGTCATAAATTTTTTTATGTAAAAATTATTTATATGTCAACAAGCTAACATTTTTTATATGAGCAAACCAGTCACTCTTGTAAAGTAGGAATAAAACTAAGATTTGATTGTTCTTTTCCAAAGAATCAAATGATTAAGCCTGGTAGTTTTTGATTCCCTTGTATGTATTTTGAGCTTATTTTTGAATACCAGTGTACAATTGCAGCAACTGAAAAAGGACTTTTACTAATTCCTATTATGTTATCCTATTTATATACCTAGTCTTGATATTTGAAGCATATTTAGCTCAACTTATTTTACATTCTTAGAAGCAGGTGTGCAATTCTCTTAGAAAATTGAAGGGCTGGAGGGAGAAAGCTGGATAAAGAATAACAATGAGGCTTTGATTAATATACCAAATTCTTCTAAATATCTTCAAGCATCTTTCCCTAAATTATCTCAGTTTACCTTGTAATATTCATCATAAGGAGAAATAGTTAAACATAAGCAAAATCTTCCAGGTGGAAAGTTGTTATATGTTTGGTCTTGAAAAATGCAATAGATTTCCAGTAATGGTAGATTTGCTTTTATTGAACAAATGTTCCTACTGGTGGTCATAGTTAATTGAGAAATACACAAAAATTTTTGAAGATAAAAGTAGATAGAAACTGGAATATATATATATAATCCTTTTAAGAAGAGAACACCATTGTTGAGCACTACATTTACCTGACTACTTCCATGAAAACCCTACTCAGTCAAGAATGTGATCAGTGAGTAGAGGTCAAGCAAAGAGCCTGTGGGGTATCAAAAATCAGAAGATAGAATTTGGAATCACCGAAGTCACTGAAAATTAAGACAGAAATCCCAGGAGAAAGAAGCCACACAAAAAAAGAGAAAATAAATAAATAAATAAACCAAAATCTTTCAATTTCCTTTAATCATTTAATTGTCACTATGTTGGAAATGTAAGGTCTCAGGGAGCAAACAGCAACTGTAATATTTTAAGACTACCCAGATATTTAAGTAGCTCTCTAACATAAGGGTCACTAGAAGTTTTGTGTACCAACAAGTTAAAAGGATTTGGTAATCCGCTATTAAACCACTGAAACAATGGAAAGGTCACAACTTAGAAGAAAGGATCACTACTTAAGACTGTATTATCTAGCAATAATCCTGAGTTTACACAGGAAAAATTGCACTGTCAGTAAATTATCTTTTAGAACAACCAAACAACCTCCAGGAGAAGCAAACAAAACCCAGATTCTCTACTACACACTTATTCTCAAATACCATTAAAAATTAAAACTTACTAGAAAAGCACAAAACACAAAATATGACCCAGTTGAAAGAATAAGCCAATCAAATTAACTTAAAGGCAACTCAAATGTTGAAATTAGCAGAGAATAATTAATATAAATATTTTAAAGACTAAGTAGAGCAAAATTTATTGTAAGTTTATCAATTGAAAAAGTAGAATCAAATGAAAGTTGTAAAACCTTAAAAACTGTATGTGAAAAGCATTGGTATGGGTAAAGACTAGATCACTTACAACAGAGAAGATTCAACTAATTTGAAGGTGTCAGTAGAAATTACCCAAACTGAACAGGGAAAGGAAAAAAAAATAAAAAATAACATTTCATAAATAACCTACATGAATATCAAAATATTGTGTTAGATAAAATAAGACAAAAAGGAAAAATACTTCATTGTAGTTATTTCAAGTTCTAGAACTAATGATAGAATGAGAAATTTATTATTTTTGTTGGTGAGGTTGACTAAAATATGTTACTAGAAACTTTCTGGAGTGATAGAAATATTTGACATCATAATTGGAATGTTTATTACCGAGAGTAATTTGTTATCAAGCTTATAGGGATGCTTTAAAATTTGTCTTAAATTATATGAAAATCATTTCACAATTAACATTTAAAATGAATTATTGAAGAGATAATGCTAGATTCCAAGACTCATTGATTTTCCTAATATTTTTGCTAAATTACTGCTTTCTGTAAAATAATTGTGGTAAAAACCAGTATGAAGTGTTATGAAGCACTAATACAGAAGTTAGAAAAATAGGTCTGAGTTTCAGTCTCTATCCCTAACATATATTGGTAACAGAACAGTACTCATAAACTTCACTCATGGATTAAAGCTTTTTTTTGTTGTTGTTTAAACTCTATGTGTATTTTGTTTATTTTAGAAATACCTGCTATATTGCACTTATAATAAACTGTACATATATTCATTTGATTGACCAAGCTATACACATGTAAATATTGAGAGATTAAATATTGGTTCCAGAATTAACCCAGTGTACTTCATGCCACTGGTAAATAATTTAAAGAATCAATGTCACTAAACCTACAATACTCAATCTAAGAGACAGAGGGGCATTCAGATAATCTTCCAACCAACAAACACTTCATTATTTTGTAATAATTTGGTTTAAGGTACATCAAATATAGACAGTAAATCAAATATACATGGAATTTAGAATTGAATAACACTCAATGGGGAAAATAGTCATTCCATAAATATGGATGAAATTTCTCAAAGTGAGTTGACTAGAAATCATGATGAGAGAATCAAATTCATAAGGATACAAAGCTGATCTTCAGTATACCTGGATTCTGCATTTGGGAAATTATCCTTGCTAAAATATATTGGTTGCATCCAAATCAATACTCATGGGCTATTGAGGTCATTCAGGGACATGTACAAAGAAGTGAAAATTTCAGTTGCCTCAAGGCATTTTCCCAGCTCAGGTCCAACAAGGTACCACTGGACCTTGAGCTGTCACACAGAGTTGATGAGAAATGGAGATGACAGGTAGAGAGAAGTGCAGTATTGTATAAACTCTGGCTATGTGGCCAGCTGGATGGGGTTTGAATTATAACTCTAGCATCTATAAGTAGATGGCCGCAGGCACATCACTTAACACTTCTATACCTAGCTTTCTCTTTTGTAAAATAAAAGAAATAAAAGCCCTCAAGATGAGTTGACTTTAAAATTTTAGATTATAATCTATGCAAATTTTGCACAGATGTGTTTCCCTTTCAAAAACAGTGTCTCAGTATATGCTAGTTCTATATTAGCAGTGACTTCTGTAGAACATAATAACCATGAATAACAAATCTATTCTATTTGTATCTTTAAAGACTCATTCCATTACTGTCACTCTGTTTTATGAAAGGGAAATTTGGAAATTTCCCTAATACTAAGTATTTGTAACTATGTCTAGATTAGATCCCCAATTTATTTGGAAAAAAAAAAAAAAACAAAAAACAACACGTTATTTCATTTATTTTGCCAAAAAACACAGAAGTCACAATTTAGTGAATATAATGTCTATGTTATAACAGAATGAAAAAAGATCACTCTTTTACCGAGAAAGCACTAAAAAAGTAAAAATGTAATAATGTTAGAAAATAGTCTTCACTTGGGATGATGCATAAGGTGTACAAACTAGTCCCCAAAGCTACCAAATATTTGAGTGTGCACTTTTCCACTTCCTGTAAGACAGGGTTATTTTCAGCTAAAAGACTAATGTCTATAATCTCACCAGAAAAAAACAAATAAAATCATTCATTCAATTTAGCTCTCAATAGGGGACATTTAATATTGCTTTTACAGGTAGTAGGATTCATCCTCTACCAAAAGTATAGACAGCCAAACTTTATCTCAACCATCTTCACAAAGAGGTTTCCATGGATACAAAATTTATATTTCTAGATTTTTAAAAATTATTCAAGAGCTATCACTTGAGAATTAAAAGGCTGGAGTCAGTAGACAATTTAGAGTAATTTCATATATTATTTGCATCTCTTTTTTTTATATTCTCTCCCTGGACAAGTAAAGTAAGATAGTTTAAAGAGATTTAGTTTTCTTTGCTTCCTTTTGCACCTGGGCCTTTCATTTTGGACACAGTCTTGAAATTTTGTCACCTGTTTAGTTATTGTTTAATTTTCAGGTGTTTATAATTCTAAATTCCATCATGCATAAAGTCTTTTTTAAAAAGACATTCAAAATTACTTTCTTCAGTGATTCTGAATGGTGTTATTTCACTGTGTAAAATCTATAATGCTGCCATCCATATCCTTTATATATCAGTTCGTGTAACTACTATGATTTTTAGCTAGTCACTCATACATTAATTTCTATTTAGCTCTTTTATTATATGAATCTGTATCACATGATGTTTCCTTTATTTAAGATAAATTCAAGGTCTTTATTATATGACTATCTAACATATGTTCAGATAGATAATTAAACAGTGCAACTCTTACCCAGTCTTGGGCAATTGAATACTAATCATAATACTAAATTGAATACTAATGTGAATTCTGAAGAGGAGAAATTAACTCAGTGATAAAGGATTTTGAAATTTCCTTTTCAAAGGAACAACATATAGAAAGGATCCTCCAGAGTCCTTATTTCATATTAAGAAATAAGTTTGAGGTCTTAGATTATGGTGATAGGCATGAATCATATTATTCAGAGAACTGTTTTCCATGTTAAGAATTTACTATGTTTTTTTTCTAAGTAAATAGAATCTACTTCTATTTCTTTTCTAATTTATTTTCTAAT
The DNA here is from genome assembly GCA_019455555.1 of Galemys pyrenaicus. Classification (NCBI taxonomy): domain Eukaryota; kingdom Metazoa; phylum Chordata; class Mammalia; order Eulipotyphla; family Talpidae; genus Galemys; species Galemys pyrenaicus. The sequence continues at coordinate 341,781 of JAGFMF010011574.1, read as the reverse complement.
AAATAGACTGTTAGAGGTATTTAAAGTAGCTTCTTGATATTTATTTGAAATATTTTGAATATTATTATACCTGAAATAAGACAATTCATTTTTAGAAGAAACTTGTGTACAACTTATTATTAAAGTTAGCATAAAATACATTGTTACTTTCCTTGTATCATTTTTGTGCATAAGGGTTGGAGAAGATTGAGAGGAGTATCACTGTTAGCACTTTTTTTTCATGAAGGAACATGACAGCAGCCTGTAACTAGAACTCCTTTGAGGCTTATGTCCAGGGGAGTTTGTTTACACTGGTCTATGGAAAAGAACAAATTATTAGATATGAGTAATTAATAGTTTCAGAATTGTTTATGATAGTGAAAATGGTATAAAATGGAAATAGATCTTGTTGGATATCTTTGTGAGAAAAATAGAGTACTGTAATTTAAAATCATATTTATCTGAAAAAAAATCTACCTCTTGAGTTAAAGGTAGATCTGTGCATTTTATTTCCGTTTTTAAATTTTATTTCTGTCATTATTTATACCCAAATTCTCCTTTACATCTAAACCTGACTTCCAGTAGTGAGGATGTTGCTAATGTATAGTTAACTGGACACAATTACTATATAGAGAAATGTATTGATAATTTAGGATTAGGGTATGGTTGTGGCATAAAACTAGAGATGATAAAATCTAACTAAGTGAAATAATTTAAAGAAATACAAACATTGCTTAAAGTAGGCTTAACTATAGATGATAGCAATTCTAAGCAAAGTAAAAATAAGTAAGAAAATCTTAAAAGGTAAAGAGGACTTAATCCTATTGGGATGTTAATTAAAAATATCTCTATACATATACATACACATAAGAACACACATATATAAATCAATTGCATAATTGAATCAAGTATTGTACTAGTTATAAAACAAAAAATGTAATCATGAAGATAAGTTGAGGTATGAACATTATAAATTAATTGAAGTCAACATTTAATTATGTTTCCATATCAGATTGCTTATAACATTTTGGGTTGTATCTTCCAAAGCAAATCTAAACCAAAATTATAGTTTTTGGATTTTAAAACATTATATTTCTAAACACCGAATTTCACAAAAACCCATACAGGAAAAACTAACACAGTCACATTCATAAGACTTACATGATCTCCTCCAATAAACTTCTCCTACGGAAACTGAATGTATATTGCTTCATTGCTACCACCTACAGTTCATAGTTTACAATACTCTTAGTGTTGTACATTCTATGGTTTAGGAAAAATATAGAATGGCATGAACCCAACATAATGTATTTGCTGCCAAACAATTCCTCTGTACCATTCTACACATTGCTCTACTATTCCTACCCCTTGGCAGTCACTGATCTTTTTATTGTCTCTATAGTTTTCCAGCATGTCATATTGTTGGAATCATACATTATGCAGCCTTTTCAGACTGACTTTTGAAATAGATAGAAACAGATAGATGAAACATGTAGAAATAGACATTTAAAATCCCGTCATGTCTTTTCATTGTTTGATTGAGTATATACACCACTGTTTATCCATTTACATACTAAAGGGCATTTTATTTGTTTCCAAACTTTGGCAATTATAAGGAAAGTTGCTGTAAACATTTCTGTGCAGGATTTGTATGGACATATATTTTCAACCCCTTTGGGTAAATAACAAAGAATGTGATTTCTAAAATGTATGGTAAGAGCATGTTTAGTAGTGTAAGAAAATAACAAATGTCTACTAAAATGTTTTTGCCATTTTGCATGCTATCACCAGTTGAATGAAATTTCCATATCCTCTGAGAACTTTAAGAACTCAATATTCATAACTCCCTAAATATCTCTCATTTAAATAAAAAATAAGGAGTTTATGGTACTTCAATGATATATAGTTTGTTTACAGTGAAATGTATATTTTAAGTGGGAAGTATCTTCCCTTGACTAAACTGATTAATCCTGTTGCCTTTCTTTACTTCCTCTAACACAATATTTCTTAGTCATGGTCTCTGTAAAAAATGATTAAGTTTTAGCAGTCTGTCCATACATAATATATGTCCTACATATATTTCTCTCTTTCTCTTTCTTCTCCCCTTTTCCCACTCCTCCCCCCCCCCATATCTATTGTAAAAGTTATTGTGTTTTAGGGTCATTGGAACAATAGGCTTAGTAAGTATTTTGAATAATATCTTCCAAGTCCTTTCTGCTCTGTCCTCACATTGCATGACTAATCTATTTTTTTCTTTCATATATCACCTTAAATATCATCTCAGGAAGTATCATAAAATTTTCAGTAATTTATTTCATTGTTCTTTTCATCATATGCTATATGTTTATCACCTGTGTGACAGTATACTGGTTTCTGTGTGCTCTACTTCCTAGAATTAAAGATTATATGAATTATTCCTTCCACTGTGCCATACCATTCCCTGGCTTACAGTTGCTCTACAATTAATAATTAAGAGAGGAACTGAAGAATATAACTTAATTAGACTCAATTATGACCATATAGCTAAAATAGATCCACAATATGACTTTATACTCTTTTTATTTAATTCTTTTGAAAGATTTATTTATTTATGCATACAAGAGCTGGGGTACAGGCCAGCAGTGTGGGCAGTGAGAGGATCTACCAGAGACATAGTGGGGAGCAGAATGGGCAGACTGACTGAAATATACCGCTGAGGGGAAGAGCAGGCAAAGCAGGAGATGTCTACTATGCCATGTGGGTCCCCTTCCTGGCTGGAGGCAGGGATTGAATTTGTGCTGCAGTGGTTGCAGTTTGCTTCACAGTGCATTGCTTAACCCACTGTGCCACCAGGGAGGCCCTGGCTTTATAGTCTTAAAGCTTTTCTTAATAAGTTTTCTTTCCTACAATTCCATAACAGACAGCTAAGTCTCACTGAACTTTTGTCATCCCTCTTTTATTATTGGCATATGTCTCCCCAGAATTTTAAATGGGACAATAGCTGTTCATCCTCATACTACATTTCTCAGATTCCTCGTGCTGGAAGTTGCACATGAATAATGAAATAGAAACACCTCACCTAGTAAAAATTATCTATTCTAGACAATCACACTACCCCTTCTGGCAAGTTGGAAAGTGATAATGGCTGAAATAGTATGGATAATATGTGTTGAGGATGGTGAAACTACATTTTGGGCCCATGTCTCTGGAAGACTGAAGACAGGAGAGCTCACCTACATGTCCAGATACAATAATGTAGGAGCCCCTTTACACACACAAACACACACACACACAGTATACAAGTCATTGTGTTTCAGGATAATGGATACAACAGCTTAGTCAATGTCTAGAGAAATATCTTCCAAGGTCTTTCCAAGGCCATACCTCCAGACCCTAGCCACTCTCACCTAATGACTTCTTCCTAAATATGGGTTGCTCTTTGTCTACCCCAGATCAATTATGTCCATTCACTTACATCTTTTTTCCCCCCATCTGTAGCAAATAAAGAACAACTCTGGCTCTAATCAAGAATTAACATGTTTACTGTGTTCAACAGCCCATCCTCTCATGAGTATATGAGGACATCACTTTTATTTCTATCTTTTCTGTGCACCACTGCATCAATTTCTCCTACCTACTGTAGATTCCAATTGGCATACATTCATATCCAACATTTACCTTCTTGAGGAGGTAAAAGAATTAAAAGCTAAGAGTTTAGGGGTGATACAAGTAAAAGACCACAACAAGACTGACTGCATTGACAAGAGTTATGAGTCAATTTTTAGATTCCTAAAGAGCATGGTCCAAAATTGAAGGACAATTGATGGCAATAAGTAAACAAAACAATGAGGAATTAAAGTGTTAAATGACTACAGTTGCTTAGACTTAAATGGAACACTGTAACAGGATTTCTTAAAGTAAGATAGAAGCTGGTAGACAAGAAAAAAGGGGAAAGACTTCAGGAGTTAGCATCATCATGAGTGTGTCACTGTCAAGATATTATACAATGAAAACTTGTTGAGGTTGGGAATAAGGAAAAATTGATTAACTATGATATAGTAGTTCCAGGTGACAAAGATCTTGGAAGTTACTTTAAGAGAGAAAAAGAATGTTTGATTAAGTATAAAGGAAATGCATGTCAAAGTGCAGGGGTGGTAGGCAAAGTTCAAGGAGTTGGGGTTCCCATGTCAACATAGATATAAAAATAAATCTGATATGCATGAAAGATTTGGTATCAATTGCTTTTCTCAACTGTAGGTGTTAAGTATTTTATTCAGAACATTGCTTGAATGGACTGGGCAATTCCATATCCTGAAACTGTTACATAAAATGATAATGGGCCCCAAAACTGCTGATGCTTCTTGTTGCATGAATAGACTGGATGATGACTGAGAAACTTCTCAGTCAAGGGACATATTTAAGTGGATGATGTATATTTGCCAGTAGTGATTTTATATCTAAATATATGAATTATGAATGGATAAGTGCCTTTCTATGTGATCTCAGTGTAAGGGTGTTTGTAGATTACATTCATGAATTTATCTGGAGCAGCTCAGCTAATTAAAGCAATGCACTTAGGAAACCAAATCTACAGGTTCATTTCCTGTGGGGACTTTTTACATCTGCAGAGTACACAACACATAATAGAGCCTTAATAAATGTTTGTTCATTAAATGAATAAGTGAATAATGAATCCATGTTCTGAAGGGGAATGGGTCTTTAAAGGTATTACTGCTGTCTAGGCTTTTATGCACAACCAGCATGTTTAGAAATCCATTCTTGAGCCATCAAGGGAAATTCTATAAGAGAACAGGGTGGATAAAAAAAATTACCATTACTCTCAGACAAACAACCAAAGAACACATTCTTCTTAGACAGTGTGAATAATATTGTCAGTATAGTGAAAAACGGAAATGCTTATGTTTTAAAAGTCTCGATTCTATAAAATAAAAATATTATCTATGCAATAAATGTACTATACTGTAACATAAAAGCAAGTTACCAAAAGCTATTCTTTTTTAAAAATAACAAGGTATTTGAACTACATTTGAAAAATTATATATTAACTTAATAAATTTAGTCATGTTCTTATTATATACCTGTGATAATATTTAGTGCACTTGCATATTTTTCCATAGTGTGTAGATCTTATTTAAACTACACAAAATAAATTTAAATAATCGTGCTTAGGGAGTTACATAATATTTTTATGTAAACACTAAAATTCCTTCCTGTCTGTAAAGCACATATGTAATTTAATTTAATGTTTTCTTTATAGAGATACAAAATTCAAGAAATAGTATAGATGATAAAAAACATTCTAATTCCTTCTAAGTAAAAAAGTGTATTTTTTTGCCATTAAGTTTTCTTTCTTCTCATTATTGTCTTTGCATAGTATTTTCCATCAGGATGTGCCCACACTATTGCATCTCACTCCTTTATAATATAACATAAACAAAATTGCATTAACAACATTCGATGGCTATATAATATTTTATATCTTCATTTAAGCAAAAATTATTTATTAAACAGTGATCTAAGTGCAGAGATTACCAGGGATAAATAAAGCCGACACATTGCCAACACTGTTTTCATTAACTGGTGTCTTCAGTTTGGAACATATATTTTTTTTTTTTAAGATTTATTTATTTATGCATGTGGAACTAGGTACAGGCCAGAGGGATGGGGGTTGTGGGTGTGAGAGGATTCACCAGAGACAGAGTGGAGAGTAGAATAGGAAGACCGACTGAATTATACTGCTGAGGGGTCAGCTCCCTGGCCAGGGATTGAATCTGTGCTGCAGTGACTGTTGATAGCTTCATAGTACTGAAACTTAACCCCTTCTGCCACCAGGGAAGCCCCCTGGAAAATATTTTAAATGACACTTTATCAGAAGGAATGTACAGTTACCAAAGGACTTTGTTTGCCTTCGAAAGCATTGAAACACAATGAATATGTATTATTATTTCTCTCAAAGCCTTATAAGTAATTTTAAAGTAAGTGTTAAACGTCAATTAATTTGAAAAACAGTTTTACTTTAAAGGAAATTTCTTAATTTCAAAATCAAACAAATACGAAAGAAATAAAACCCCAAACACTCAACAGCAGACTTGATTCTCGACTATCACTAACTTGATTTTAGACTTTTAACTTAAAAAAAAAAATTAATGAAACTGTAGTGCCTGTGGCTTACTGTCTAAGTTTTTATGCTCATCTATCAGCCAGACTGTCATTGTCCTACATCTGTTATAGTGCAGCAACATTATTCATTATAATTCCTTGTTTGCTCAACTAAAATCTCTTTGGGTTTGGTTTTACCCCAAATTTTAGCAGAACCTTGTTATCTATGCACAGAAGTTATTTTTACGCTTTACTTGTGAAAGTTAACTGCTGTATGTGCGAAAGCAAACAAACTGTTGCATACTGCCTTAGTGCCATAAAAAAACCTGGACCATCTGTAGCTCATCACTTTCTTGGTCAATTATAGATGAACAAAGTCCTGAAATATTGCATAGATAATCCATCAAATTCAACGAAGGGCATGAGACTTCCTTAACACAATCTCCCTATCTAGGTATTAACTGCTATTGTTTGACCACTCTCCATGTTTTATTTCCTTGGGCATGAAATGGCATGTGGAAAAAGCATTAACTTCCTGAGGGACTCAGTATGGTCATTTTAGTTTCTTAATTAGAAGAAGCTGAGAGTTAACATTAAAAAAAAAAAAGCATCATGTTACACAACACAGATTTTATGATTTCTCATGGAGTGTCCCTTCAACTCTCTGTGGTTGCACATAAAAGAACCTTGATATTTAAAAGTTCAATTCCATTGACCATTATGAAATACTTAGTAGAACAAACTGAAACAAAATTATTTTAAAATGTAATTTGTTTTATGTTATTAGCAATATATAGCTTTATTATAGTTCAACACCTTTTTATATAGAGTATACCATGATAAGTTATCATACTACATTTTTATCATTATATCGTCACCATTACATGAAATATGTGATTGTGCAGTTTTGAAATTATAATGTGCTTTTGGTTTGAGTATTATATATGAAAAGATTCTTTGGAAAGAGATTGTTTTCATAAATTAAATACAATAGGGAAGGAAGTTGGTTTATAAGGGTGAAAGGGATTTATATATTTCCAGTCTGGCTTTATGGAAGGTGAATTCCTAATGGTGTTGACCAGTGCTGATTCTCTCAACACTATGCTCAGCAAACAATATAGTTTTCTAGTCTTCAAGGTCCTTTCATTTATGCTTCTTTGCACTTTTCCCTCTATCTATAGTTATTTGCCCTAGACATTTTACATCAAAATTAAAAGCTGATCCTCCCATTGCTATGGAATCAAAATTAGACATTTGCTCTTCTCTTATGAACTGTTCTAAATTTCATTAGCCTTGATGAGTTCCTTCCTTCCCTTTCTTTCTTTCTTCCTCTCTCCTTTTGGTCCTCCTTCCCCCCTCTGTTCCCTCTCCCTTTCTCTCTTCCAACAAGTATCACTACTGAAATATCTTGTTTATTTATTTTAGATTGCATGCCATTTTCACCTACCACCCACCACATAACACTCTATATTTCTAACGTAGCACTTTATTTCAAAACATAGAAACTGGAACATAAAAATATATTGAATAGATGAAAGAAAAAAATGAACAAGCAAATGTTATATCTTAAAAAGACAATACAGAGGGCCTCCCCTGGTGGCGCAGTGGGTTAAGCAACGCACTATGAAGCAAACCGCAGCCACTGCAGCATGAGTTCGATCCCTGCTGCCGGCCAGGGAG
>JAGFMF010011574.1:205886-333973 GCA_019455555.1 Galemys pyrenaicus | reverse complement strand
TGTGGTGAATCCTCTCACCCCCCCCCCCCCATACCTCTGGTCTGTGCCCCAGTGCTTGTATGCATGAATAAATAAATCTTAAAAAAAAAAAAAAGACAATACAGAGAACATTATCTGAACCTCCTATATTTGATTCATTTTATATAGATGTATAAATGACATCTGGTGGTATAAACTGGTTATCTTGCATTTTAATTTACATTTATACTTAAAACTTCACTATTACTTTCCTGTTATTCTAGATTAACAGCTTTGATTTTCTTTTTCACCTTAAAGTTATTTAAAGTTCTATGATGCTAATTTTAATGTCCAGACTATTTTGATATATGCCTGTTTATAATAAACTTGAATGTTTTCTTCCAATTTTTATTCACATATTTAGAAAAATAGCTATATTGCTTTACATTTTAAAATTTATATATTTTGTTTTGGTGTAATATGTGGTTACATTTGTAATTTTCCTTATGTCCCTAAGAAGAAGATTTTATCTAATATAAAATAAAGTTCAAAACTTACTTTTGGATCAATAGTAATAATGATTGCATTGTATATGATATATTTTATACATTATTTTTACTATAATAATCTTTGGGATGGTAATACTGAATTTCTTTTAGTTCTTTGTATACTTTTCATGATATGTTTTATATTATTACATTTGACTTTGAAACATTCATGAAATCAAATCATCTTTGAGGAATGGAGATTTTGTGCCCTCATATACTTTATTTAACACTTGTCTGGAATTTAAACTTGTCTGATATTTATAAGAAAGGCTCTGAAATATTAATTTTTGTCTCTAGAAATGCAATCTGATAAAATGATATAACATAGTAAAAATTTCATGATTTTGGGGGAAAAAAAATCAAGTCTATGGGTTTTTAGATCTGGTGAAATTACCACAGGAGTCTTTGTCCTTGGCCTTGGAGAAAAATCTAATGAAAGCCTCATTATCCAGCTTTGCCTTACTTTAATAAGAGGTAAAATGCTAAAGAAATACTTATGTCAAAAACGGATGGCAAGTAAATTAATATAATCTCCCTCTAGTTATCAACTGTCAGATTTTCTGAAAACTTGTGATAATAGGATCAGTTTTAGCTATTCATTCTAATAAAGATTACAATGTAGCTTAAAAGATGTATAAAGGGAACCTATTGGATAAAAAAATAATTCTCATGATTAAAATAGACTTCAGGAGCAGAAAATCTTTAATCGATGTTATATATGAGAAGATGTAAGTGATTGTCACAAGTACATGTTCAAAGATGTCACATAAAAACATATTAACAGAAAAGTTTCATTAGTTTTGGATAAAAATTTAAATAACTACAGAGTTTGCTTTGAATGTTAATTATTAGCCTCAAAGAAGTCATTCACATACTTCAATCAATCATTTCAAAATCAGTAGTTGCTGAGAATCACATAGGTTCCTTTTAATTACTCAACTTTTTTATTACTCAAATTATTTTTTCTTACTATATTGACATATTTTTAAGTTTTAAAAGTAATTCTCAGTTTAGTTTCTCTAATGAGAAAACATCTTTTGTTAGTTACAAATTAATATTATTACTTTTACTATTCTCTCCAGAATTCCTACATTCTTAAATTCTACATTTATGTTAACTCCAGCAGAGCATTACTAGCTTCTGTTTATTTTACCATCAATTTGTATTATTTCACATCCATATTTGTTTTTTATGTTATTCTACATCTATTCTTCCTGACCTTTTAGAACCCTCTTTAGAGTTGTGTGTGTGTGTGTGTGTAGATCTACTAGTATTGACTTTTAGCTTTCATTTAATTTTTGAACATATATTTATTTTGACTTCATATTTTTAAGGACATTTTCTTTTACTGGGTATATTATTCTCCATATGATTTATTTTGAATATGCCATACTTTTACCTTTAGATTTCCAACATTTCAGAAATTCATTTTTCAGTTTTAGTGTTGTTTCTTTTAAAATGACATGGTCCATTTTTTGGAAGATATTTCTCCTTGATGCTGTTTTTCTTTGTATAATTCTGATTGATTTTTGCATAGTTTCTTGAATCTTTGACTTGAGACCATTTTGAATGTTGGGTAACATTTAGTGACTACATTCTTAAATGCTGCTTGAGTGTCATTCACTCTTTTTTCTCCTATCCTGGGACTTGACCTAACAATATTTAAGACTTTTTGATTGTTCCTTTATATCCCTATCTCACATACCTTTTTCCCACTATTTGCTTCCTTCCTTTTTAATGTGACTCGAGATATTATTTATTTACTCTTTTTTTAAAATAATATTTTTATATAGAAGAACTGATGTGTAGGCCAGAGTTGCTAAGCTGAGATCATTCACCAGAGACAGATTCAGGAGCAGAACAGGCAGATTTACTGAAATACCTGCTAAGGGGATCAGCAGGTGAGATAGCAGGTGACCCATATGTGGGTCAGCTCCCTGGCTGGGATGGAACTCAGTCCTTAGTAATCATTGCTCCCTAAGCTACCACATATAATTGATGTGTATCTTTATATTAGTGTCAGATATAGCATTATAATTTAATGTTTGTACATATGTGAAATATCACCACAGGGAATCTTCTTACTGTCACTATACATAACTATAATGATTTATTTACTTTGAGAGATTTTTTAAAATTTAAGTGTTTATTTAATTAATGTTATATCATGATAACATTAGTTTACAACATTGTATATGATTAAGGGAATTGGTTTACACTTTCTCAGATGTCATACATGACACCCAAACTAAGACACCCATACTAATGAGTATGGTGCCATTGATTATTGTGCCCCCTTCTTTTTTCCCAACCCCAATTTTTTCTACTCCACTGGTAATCTCAGTTTTGCAATCATGTTCCTAGGGTTTGTTTTGATTTAGATTTGGCAATTCCTTTGTTTCACTGTGTTTCATAAGAGGCATACAACCAGACATTCTGAATCTTACCTGTTACAAGATTTTATAAGATCTACGCTTTTAAGCAAGAGACCTCACTTATGCAGTTAGATTTCTATGTTTCTTATAGATTAGCTGTGTCTTTTCATTTATTTTGTTTATAGTCTATATGAGTGAAATCATCTGTTATCCTTTATTGTTACACTATCCATACAATTTATGACCTGATTTTCCATTTACACATATTCTGTTCTGTTATCACTTATTTGTTGTTAGATCTATTTATGGACCACTTTTAGTTGTTCTATTTTCTGATTCTACATGTATTTTTGAATTTACTTTTGCAAATTAAAGTATCTAATGCAATATGCCATTTTTTGTTTCTATTTTATTTCTTCACATAAACATTTATAATTTATAATTATTATATAACTTCCCCATAATATGTATATGATATATATGTTTACTTCTACATATACAAACAATAGAATTAAAAAATCCAGTGGCATATATTCAATTTTATGTGAATAAATGTTATTTTTAAGTGGGAGTGAGAAAGTCATATATATAAAATCTAAGATTACCTGATGCCTATAGAAGGTCAGTTTATTACTTTTTTCCCCAAAACAGTTTTTAATAAATTTTACATTTCCATCAAAATCACAAAGAAATACTTTTGAGACTAGATAATGATTTATAAATTTAATTGAAAAATATTTACTAAATGCAACCCTTAAGGATATTAATAATTAATATTTCTCCATGGTGTCTTTCTGATACATATAAAATGTATTCTATTGATCCCTGTTTTCCCTTTGTACCTGCAACCATCATCTCCTTCAGGTAACCTCAACATTGCAGTCATATTTCAAGGATGTGTTTTGGTTTGTTTCTGTCAATCCTTTCTTTTTATATTCCTCATGAATAAAATCACCTCGTATAGATATTTCTCCATATAATATTTATTTTATCATAATCCCCTCCATTTCCATACATGTTGTGAGAAATGGCAATATTTCATGTTTTTCTCTTAGTTTTTACTTTTAATAGCATAGCTGTATGTGTACCACATAGTGTATATACCACATTTTTCCTAATCAACTCTCCGTTTTGGGGCATTTGGGTTGTTTCGATAGCTTGACTATTGTAAATAGTGCTGCAGAATTTTAGAGTATATATATTCTTTGAAAATAGTGGCTTTTTCCCCCCTATTCTTTGGATAGAGCACTAGGAGCATGAATGCTGTACCATATGGTAGATATATATTTCTAATGTGTTAGAAATTTCCATATCATTATTGGATTAGTCTACCTTTGCACCAAGAGTGTATGAGATCTTCTTTTCTCCAGTTGTTATCTTATTATAATTTGACTTGTATTTCCCTGATCATAAAAGATAATGAGCATTATTTTTCATGTGCCTTTGGCCATCATGTCTTTTACTTTTTCCTTTTTTAAAAAATAGATAAAAAGCTTTATTAACTTGGAAAATCACAGTTAGAATGTTACATTTTTATGTTTTTTTGTCATTACTTCTGTTTTCTAAAAATTAAAATTAATGAAAACTGAATACTATGTTAGACCTTTTGTTTTCAGTTTCCTCTATTTTTTCATCATATCTTTTTCTAATTGTCTATGCAATACTTATGCCCACCTTTTTATTAGGCTATTTTCTTTTTGTTGAGTTGTGTGAGTCTCTTGTAGATTTTGCATATTAGTTCCTTGTCTGGTATATGATTTGCAAATATTTTTTCCCATTCAATAGAATGTCTTCTTGTTCTAATGATAGCTTATTCACTTGGCAGAAGCATTTGAATATGATGTTTGCTGTATCCCCATTTGGTTATTTGTTTTTCCACAGGAGTAAGTCTGGTTTCTTAAAACATTTATCAAATCAATGTTGAAAAGTATTTTGCTTATATCTTCTATGAAGTTTATGGTTTCAGGTCTTACATCCAAGACTTTGATCCATTTTGAATTAATTTTTGTGCATGATATGAAATGGTGGTCTGGCTTTATTCTTTTCTGTATGAGTAATTTCCCTATTACCACTAATTGAAGAGATTTTCCTTTCTCTTTTGTGTCCTTGTCTCTCATGTTGTAAATTAATTCCCCATGTAATTGTAGTTTGAGTTCTCAGTTCTATTCCATTGATATGTGTGTCTGTTTTAACTATAATACCATACAGTTTTTAATAAAGTTGCTTTTTAATATAATTTAAAATCTGGGAACATAATACCAGTGGTGTAATGCAACAACATATATTTTTAGAGGTATAAACCTATACTCCTAATACCTATACATTGTGGTAAACCAACATTGTGTCAAAAAAAGGACTTTAAAAAAACCCTCTAGAATAGCAGTCTTAACATTTGTGTTAATGTAAATAGATTAAAATTATTTTTAATGAATAGAATTTACTAAGCCCAGTAATGTAATTACATTGTTTGATAAACACAGAAATAATGTATCTTCATTTAGTTCCTATTGCTTTTTTAACTTTCTCTTTATCTTCAAATTTAGAATAATAACTTTTAACTGATGGATTGAATATGGAAGATTTATTATAAACAGGGTAAAGATAGAAGATGACTTATCATGCTAATCTAGATATTCATACATCTCAGAAACTTTTAAATGACACATGTCAATCCGATTAAAATATGTTGGATAAATATTTATAAATATGCATGTATTTAGAATATTCTGTGTACAGTCCCTCAGTAGTCATAGAGTAACAATTTCAAACAAGTTAAACCACATACACCTTGTAAATCACCACTAAAGTGATTCACATACTATTACTTTTGATTTTGTGTTGGATAAAATATTTTATCTCATCTATAAGAATGGAGATGCCTACAAATATATGGGTTCATGAGTAAATGTAACATCCAGGAAAGCAAAGAATTACTACATACTTACTCTTGAATTGCAAAGGAAGAAACATGAATTCTACATGGTTTTGTATTTTTATGTTACTTTTCAATTATATTCAAGAAGAATGTCTAATGCTACATTTTACTATGGCAGTATGACATGCTATTTCTATATTTGTATTTGTATTGGATTTTTGCTGGATAATTTTAAGGTAAAAATAGTGTAGAAATGTTCTAAAAGTATACCCAGTGAACTTTTCCTAAAGACAAAAACATTTTCATTTTTGAAGACTTAGAGAAGCCTGTAAAATTAGGTTTTTCACTCCCATTTTAAAAGGGATGATTATAGAAGCATAATATTGAGCTAGAAGGAGGGAAATCAGACAGATTAATCTCATTACTAAAAAGTCAACAGGAAGGAATAAATTACATAAACAAAACATCTGGATTATTGAAGAGAAACTAATTAACATAGTAAAAAAATATGCCTGCCCTCTGAATTAGGAAAGCATATTATAAAGGGTATAATCAGAACACTGAAAATGATTGCCGACACACTCTTGCAGCATACACATGTTCTCCCTAAGGAGACATATAATTACAACAAATTGTATTCTAAATATGTATCTGTAATTTGGTAGGCATGAGTTTTCTTGTGAATTCAAACGTTTTTAAGTTACAGAAATGTGCCTTTTAAAAGCCTAACCTATTTGGAGAAATATAGTTTAAAATTTTAATAACTGAATTAATTACTAAAATGAACTACTTACTATTTTTCTTGATAAGAGAAACAAGGCATACATTTATTCTATAATAATATATCCATTGAATTTGGAGGTTTAAAATCCAATCACATAATCAATTATTTACTTATTTAATTATTTACTCTATGATGGAAGATGCCCAAATACTTTCTGTCACATATTCCTCTCTGTTTGTTAAAGCCAAGAAATGAAGACACCAGGAACATATCAATTAAATAAAGTTGGGTCTATTGAGTTTTCTGTATCATAAATAGTGAACCCCAGAATTACTACGTATGACTCAATAAAGTGAGACCAGGGAGACTTCTTTTATTATTAGGATTTAATTTTAGATATTTGATGATTTTAAGGAGGAATTTGATGAAGTAGAGATGGTTATTAAGTGCTGTCAAGAAATGATGGTGATTCACTGGTTTGTTATGCATAAACAGTAGGATAAATGTGATATTGTTTTGGCTAGTGAGAAAAGAGAAATAAAATCAATTTTGTTGTTGTCAAATGGCCTGTCTTTGTCATACTGTGAATGAGGTTCTGACATTGTCCTCTTTAAGTTTTCACAGTTAGCCTTCCAACAACGATACTGTTTTCTATGATAAACTGCAAATCACTAAAATTCTTCAAATATCTTTGGCTAGTTATTTTGCCAAAGTTATTTGAATAATAAAACTGTGCTCTAATTACTATGTATTTAAACAACTATAATATTTGCTTTTCATTACTGTATTCTAGGAATTGTTTTCCCTATTAGTGTATATAAAATACTTCTTAAAATTATTTTTGTGGATGGTGAGATGTCGAAGTTGCACCAATTTTTGCAGGACCGCTTATTGATGGCATATCTCTGCTTTGTCACTTTTGCTTGCAGATAAAGTGTCATGTTTGCACCAGTCTGTTTCTGGACTCTATCCCACAGATCTGTTTGTCTATTCTTGTACCAATACAACACTGTGTTAACTAATTTAGCTTTATTATAATTTTTTTGCCGACCATCTTGTGTTTCTGTAAATATTTTCCTGGCTATTTTTATCATTGCCATTCCATAAATCATATACCGATTTCTCAATTTCTACTAAATTTAATTAAAATTATATTGAGTATAGGTTAATATGAATTATCTCCACATCAACTCAATTAATATACATAATATATAACAATAATGGTTAAAAGCATCATGAATTGGTGTTTCTCATAATAACTAATACATTATTTGCCTATTAATTTTTTCAGGATTATTTTTTTGCTATTTGATATTTAGATATGCTTTATAGTAATGTATGGTAAGGTAGAACAATTAAGTAAGCAACACCATGATAAAGAAATGATATATTGGGGTCTCCCTGGTGGTGCAAGAGGTTAAACACCACACTATGAAGTATCCACAGCCATTGCAGGACGAGTTCAATCCCCCGCCAGGGCCATGAGACACATGGTACAGCAGACCTCCCCTGCCTTGCTCCACTGCTCCCCTCAGTAGTGTATTTCAGTCAATCTGCCTGTTCTGTTCCCCACTCTGTCTCTGGTAAATCCTCTCACTCCCCACACCTCTGACCTGTACCCCTGATCTTGTATTCATAAAAACTAAATCTTAAGAAAAAAATGATTTATTACTAGGACATGGAACCACCAATATATCCTTCTCACTGATTATCTCTATGTGAATTATTTAGCTCAGTACTGTACTGAATCACATCTATATTGTTTTATTTGTTCAATTTACACTTATAATTGTTTTTATTTTAGTTTGAAGTGCAATGAATTTATCCCTGAGACATACTGGAATTATTTTTGGTTCAAAAATGATATTGTGTTTTACATGTGTTTTTTTGGGTGCACATGGACATGCACATAATTAAGTATATACTGAGGAAAGCAATTTCTCTGACATACCATATATTTATTTTCTTTTGGGCAGATGATGGCAGCTAGTTTTCATCAAGGTTTGTTTAATTTTATATCCCCTTTTAAATTATGAGATTCCTGGTTTATCTATAACTTCAACTCTAATTAATGCAATGATGGGGGAGGTTGTTCTATGTGGTTTTGAGTGGGGTTTCCCCACTAACTAGTAAGAATGAGAAAATATTTTCTATGTGTATTGATCATTTGACTACCTTCTTTAATAGAGTATATTTTCAGATTAGTTTTACAGATTTCATTTGATGGCAGTTCAGTGTCTTGTTGATTTGCAGGGTTTTTTTTAACATATATCTTTATGATCTGTTTATGTTGCAAACATCTTTTACCACACAGCTATTTTTCTTTTTACTCTGTTAATGATGAGTTAAGGGGGCAAGCATTTCTATTTAATGTACTCACTCTATCAAACTTTTTATGTGTTTTAAGAAGTTCATTATGCAAGATATATTTAAAATATTCTGTTATATCATGTGACAAAAATATTGTTTTGCCTTTTATAGCTAGGTTTAAAATCTGTATATATTAGATTTTGTATGTTATTTGAACTAGGGGTCAAGGGTTTTTATTTTTCATGTGCCTATCCATATGGTCCACACTTTTTGTCTTCTTGAAGATTTATGTATACAACATGGGGTATAGGCCAGAAGTGCAGGGTGGGGTAAAAAGAATCACCAGAGACAAAGTGAGGAGCAGAACAGGTAGAGCTACTGAAATACACTGCTGAGGGGTCAGCAAGTGAGACAGAAGAGAGCCGCTGTGCCATATGTGGGCTAATTCACTGTCAGGGGATGGACTCTTGCAGCAGTGGTTGGCTGATAGCACTGAGACTTTAATCCCTAAACTGCCAGGGAAGGCCCACTTTTTGTCTTTTTGAAGAACATTCCATTACCCACTTTACATAATGCCGTTGAGCACTCTACCCTAGTCCAAAGTAATTTACCTTTGCACCAAATTATATAACTTTTTTTTGTTTGTTTGGTTGTGTTCATAGGTCTATCTTTTTCTACACACTTGTGTTGTCTGTTCTTTATCCTTTACAGTTACACACAATTTGTAGAGAAAAATGTCCATTTTAACATATACAAGCACATAACAAGACTTCCATAAACACCATTGCACTTTCTGATGTTGTAGATTTGTTTAGGACACATTGAAACTCTTCTACTATTGAGTGCTTCAAAGCATGGGAATGGCATGATCATCTATCTTCTAATATCCACTTAGATTTCTTTAAATAATGTTTTGTAAATGTCTATGAAAGATACGCACATTTCTGGGACTCCCTGGTGGTGCAAGGGGTTAAGTCACAGCATTATGAAGGTGTCCATAGTCACTGCAGTGCAAGTTTGATACCCAGCCAACAAGCAATCCCACATGGCACAGCAATGGGTCACCCCGCTGCTCCCCTCAGCAGTGTATTTCAGTAGAGCCATCTGTTCTGTTACTCCACTCTGTCTCTGGTGAATCCGCTCATCCCCCACCCCCACTCTGGCCTGTACCCCGTTCTTGTATGCATAAATAAATTAATCTTTAAAAAAGATATTTTTGTTGCATTTATTCTTATAATTTGATGTTTTGCTCTTTAAAATGGTACATTTTAAATTTTAGTTTTCTAGAACTTTTTTTGCTATTGCTTAGTATGAAATTAGCACCTTATTGAAACAATATTTTAGATGATTTCTACATATGTATAATGTGTCTGAAGTCCTCTATATTGGATATCATCTCATGTATATAGCAATAAAAAACAATGAAGCCAGGAATGAACCTATTCACAAGTCTCTGATTTCATTTCCCTAATTGTTTTACTAATGATAAGCACCTATTGGTCCAAGCAAATCACACAAAAGAACACTCCTACTTTCTGAGATAAGCACTTTTTAAATAGTAATGTGTCATTGAAATGAATCCTTGTTAATTCACCTTCTGGTCAATCATCCTTCTATCCCTCACTTACATAATATATCTTATCACTTATCCAAGAACCACAAAAGTCTTACTAGGTCAAAGCATATAATGTGGTATCCAAAATCTTGTGACTTTCATCTGGTCCAGAGGTAGCATGTGTGCTTTTTCCTTTCGATCTGGACGCTTATGAGTTTAAAACATCAGTTGTCTTTGTCTTACACACCCAAGATGCAATGGAGTTTAAGGTAGAAAATACATTATAAATACTCCAGTTAAACAGGAAAAAACTGGGAGACAATTACAGTAACTGCTTTAGAGTTATTCTGCAAGCCAGCACAGACTCATTTGGCAGTTACCCACATTGAAGTAGGGAATGTACCTTAATTTGCTCCAGTCTCTTTGAAGTAGACACTCCAGTCCATTTTTCTCTGTAATTTTTTTTTTTTTTTTTGCTTCTGTTCTCTGGGAAGTCCTTTTTTACCTTACTTCACTCCTTCTGAATAAGGCATTGACTTATGTGGTGTTGAGTAACTTTCTTAGTCTATTTCCAGCCTGAAGCAATTTGGGAACCTAAAGTATATTTTCATTTTCACAGCTTTCATCCCTTTAAAACCAAGGTGGAAAAAGATTTGCTAATACAGTCCCTTGAAAATGTATTCCCTATAAATCTGAATTTATTTCATTCCATGTGTTGAAAGTCATATTCAAGAACTTTTGAAAATCATATCTATTTATCTGTATCTAATGGTTGCTAGTCTGAGTGTGTGATGTGGCTATGAGACAATGTCCTTTAGTCTTCCGTATGTCCTTTGGTCTGAGAATGTATATTACTTTAACTTTTCTAATAGTGTTAACAAAGGAACTTAGAGTCAGCCTTCTGTGTGGCATTTACCCCCAGATTGATTTTTATAAACCCCATGTTGTACTTTACTTTAAGCATGCTATTTTGTTGACAGGGATTACAGAGAAGAAAATGTTTCATTTTTCCAACTTCGAGAGTCTTTTCTTTAATTGAGGCAATTGGTTTTCAGGGCTTTATAAATTTTAGGATTACAACGTCATACCTCTTTTCATGGAAACACATCACCCTCCACTACCAAGTTTCTAAGAATCCTCCACCAACAAATGCACACACCTATGTTTACTGTAACACTATTCACACTAAAGAAGACATGATGTGCCCACTGATTCATAAATTGATAAAGAAAAAATGCTATATTTATAAAAAAGATGAAATCTTGCCATTTGTGATAACATGGATGGAACTCAATTTCTTTCTATTTAAGTTTTGCTTGCCATCTCTTCCATTCTCTTTACTTTTTTATTTTCCTACTATTATCATATCTTTTCATCTAGTAAGTACTATAGAATCTATCTCCATTCTGCCAGGAAATCTCTTTGATCAAATTCTAAAGTTCATTAAATACATTTTTTTCTAGCCTCCACTATACCACAAATGACAGCCTTACCATTCATTCTATGACAATATCATATGGGTTATAATTTTCCAGCCTTCTTTAACAATGCATCAGTTTTCAGCTTCTGCAAATAGTGTCATTACTTTGCCAGGTTCTGCTGGCTCCCTGATGTTAAAACCCAAAGCTCAAAGTTTTTATTTGGTTTTGGTTTTTATTTTATCCAACAGTGGCATACGCTATGACAAAAATTTTCTCATTTTGCTATTAAAACATAACAAATCACTTCAAAACGCCATGCAAATGTTTGGGGTGGTGTCTAAACTAGCATTTTGTGTCTATAGCAGCTGTTTATAAAGTGTCCTCCAAGCACCTGGTATTTGAAAGTCCTATTAGAGGCTGGAAGTCATATTTTATCAAAATTATAAATTATCTCATCAATTTTATTCTTTTAACTCTTTATTCTCCAAGAACCAAGAGAAGTATATTCTAGAGGTCATGTGAAATGCCCTAGCACACTTTGTCTAAAAAAAAAAAATTTCTTTCATAAATTCCTAAGTTAGTACAGATTTAGAGCATAAACACTCTTCAGACACTAAGCCAATTACTTCAGACACTAAGCCAAATTGTTCTGGGTACTTTTATTTGCTCTTATTAACTGTATTTGTTATATATAATACAAACTCTGTAACATTATTACAGATTAAACTTTTGGTATTTTTAAATCCCAAAATTTTCCCATAGACTACAATAAATTAAGAGTGTTTTTTTTTTTTTTTTCCTAAGCATGTTTCATTATAGTATTTAAACAACATTTTGGAAAACTTTTAAGAATCTTTGAAAAAATATATATATAACTAATCTTATTTTAGAATTTCATATTATATTCTAATTCTCTTTGATATTAGTCTTTTCTACAATTTACTCCACTTACTTTTTTCTGTGCTATAACAGGTCATTTTTGAAATACCTGTATATCAGTCTTGAACTTTTTCAGAGAAGTTAAACAAAACTACTGAAAAACTGCTTAATTTTCCCTTTACCTTATTGTACCTTTTGAGTCTGAGAATGTGAAATATTGTAAGAAATTATTTTCGGCTCAGACTTTTGGAGAAAATATGGAAGTAGCTAAAAGGTGATTTTTAGTTAATTGCTTAGGCTTTTATAGTTAAAACTTTCAACTTTGTTTTCCATTTTCTTTAAATTGTACATACTTTCGCATCTCTGCGAATAATGTGCATTAGTATAAAAGGTAAGATGACAGGAAATGGAAATATAAAAGCTGAAATATATTATTCTCCACATGTACACTGTGTTTGGTTGATTCCATCTATTAAGTTTCATCCAGTATATTTGAAAATGAATGAGACATTATTTGCTTTTTAAATATGCCCATCAAGAATCCCAAGAAGAATAAATCTTCTACTAATAGACACCCAATGAAATATACTTATTATTTTACTCTATGCCAAAGTAAATATGCTGCTACCTTTTGCTTTATGATTTCACCATAAAAATCTGAAAATAGTTTGAAACTCTAAATACAGTCTAAGAAGGGCATAGAAGTCCATATTCTATAAGCCTTGGAAGGTTTGTGTGAAGAAAATTACCTGAAATGATTCATGATTTTCAGGAAATTATTATGTGTTTGGGTGTCAGAATTTATTGATAAAGAATTGGCTGATAGCCAGAGGGAAGTTCTTGTCAAATTTTTCTTACCCATTCTCTCCATCCATTCTCTTCTCTCTCACTCTACTTATAACTGAGCCCAAGTAACTGTAATTTATCACCTAATCCACTGTAGTGCTTTAGTAACCAATTTCTCTGAAAGTTTCTTACTCTCTTCCAGTCTTTCTCTACATATCAGAGTGATACTTACATATAATTTTGTTCATCTTATTGCTTCATTTTCCCAACTTCACTTTATATATCAAAGTAATTTTATAATTTTCAGTAAATATACAGTAACAGTAAGAATAGCAGTATCTGAAATGAATATAATGTAATTGTTTTATAAAAGGAAAATAATATAAATATTCCCTTATAAAATAAATTTTGAGGTGAAAATATCGATGGACTGGGTAATTCCAGGATGTCATCAAGAAACAAGTTATTCTTTGAAAGTTGACCATGATCTAAGGTTTCCAGAGGAAGATAGGAAAGAGTGAGATTAGGTTGGAGGAAGACCACAAAGATTTCTATGGTGGGAGTGTCAGGCTAACTATAGCTAAGAGGGGGAATCCTGTACTGTGGAAACACTGGCAAGGATATGGAACAGTGATACTTAGTAACCATAAATAAATCTCAAAAAAATAAATATATTATATCATTTGTTTTTTTTTTACTCTACAATCATCAGTTCTTGCTACCTTCTACTGAACCATCTCATAATGCAAAAGGACTAATACAGAACAAGTGATTACAAATATCTTCCATGTTTAATAGAAGAAAATATGTTCCTCGCAGCTGAATAAAGCTTTTTTTTTAAATAAGCTTTCTGCTTTTTTACACAAATACTTTTTCTTTCTACCATTGGCCAGAATTTAGTTTCTCAATCATTTCATGCTATTAAAAAAAAAATCCTGGCTGAAATTTTGATCTGTTTTCTTACTAAGATACAATGT
Source organism: Galemys pyrenaicus (assembly GCA_019455555.1). Classification (NCBI taxonomy): domain Eukaryota; kingdom Metazoa; phylum Chordata; class Mammalia; order Eulipotyphla; family Talpidae; genus Galemys; species Galemys pyrenaicus. Next base: position 319,565 of record JAGFMF010011574.1, on the reverse strand, counting down.
AACAATGCGTAATTGATAGAGAATCAATGATGACTCTCAGTTTCCATTTTTTAATATAAAATTATACTTTCTATGATAGCTAGTAAAACCCTTAGTGTTCTAGATCCCTTCTCATCTTCACATAACTCCTCCAGCACACCCATGTGTTTATACATATTAACCTACCTCTGTGGGAGAGAATAATGCATGAGCTAACATTTTGTCTCTCTCCAGAGTCTTACTATGTCCAAAATTAAAATTATATGTCTTTCAATTTCCCATTCACATTTTTTTAAACCACAGTGTCCAGCATAGTCTATTGAAGGATCTGGGAAACAGAATATTATAAAGTTAAAATATTCCAATAAGGAAATGTTAACCATTGAGTGTCTACATATTTTAATAGAAAACCCCTAATCAGATTCCTGGGGAAAGAAAGACTAAAAATTCAATTATTTTGCAGATGAAAATGTAATAATATCATATATGAGGGAATTAAAATCTGAAATCAATGCTTAACTTATTTGTGTGAACGTAAAAGAAACGCTTAGCCTTTCATTATTTCACCTTCAGCTCAGTCCTATCATGAAAACTTCTAATTGGCTAGCAGGAAATGAGTCTCTTTCAGAAGTTATTTTTCTGCTATTTTCTGTGGAAATGTATATTGTTTCCTCAAAATTTCAGAAGTTGTGTTCGTTAAAAAGGTCTAATAAGTCCTTTGTATTAACACACTACATACTTAATAAGACATACTTGATTTTATCAGTCTTGCCACCATCCCTGTCAACTGTTAAAAATAAATCAGTTTCTGGTGCATGTTATAACTCTCTTAAGACTCTTTCAATCAAAAAATTAATATTAACCCAATATTACAATCTTTAACCTAGTAAATTCCAATGACAATACTAGAGACACAGAATCTGAAAGATAAAGTGGACAAAAAATTAAAAAGGAAAAGAACAGTATCAGGGGTTTCTGCGCTTGCTCTTGCTTCTTAGAACAGAATAACTGGAATTACCCTAGATCCCTTTTTATATGTGTTAATGTCTCTTCTGAAATTTGTGATCCATTAAGTTAAACATAGGGAATATTAGAATGGAAATATTAGTGAATTCAACAAATTGTCTAGTGGTATAATGGTATCTTTCTCAACTCTTTACAAATCCTCAAGTATCTATTTTGTATATTCTGTTCAGGAATAGCTGTATTCTGTGCAAGAGATGGTACAGTTGTGATAACTATTTTAGGTGGTAACAGAATATCATTGTCCACATTTTTTTTAGTTTAAAATGTATTTTAACAGAAGTTTCAGATTCACAAAAAAATGCAAGTTAGATTTTCCATATGCCCCTGGCACCCCAGATCTATCCTTCTATCATCTATATCACTCACTAGAATAGTGCATTTGTTGTAATTAATGAACTTATTCTGATAGATCATTAGTCAGCCAGTCCTTATTACACTATGACTATTAAAGTTACATATTAAACTTCACTATTGATGTTGCATATAATTTGGGTTTGAACAAATGTGTAATAATATATATCCATCTTTGCAATATCATAGAATGTTTTACTGGTGTAAAATTCCTTTGTATCTGCTGACTTGAACTTCTCCCCTTCCTATCACTGAAAACCACTGATATTTTTTTCTGTCTCCATAGTTTTTCTTTCCAGACTGTTGTCCAGTCCAGACTGGACTGTTGTCCAGACCTTTTCAGATTGACTTCTTTCACTTTGTAATTTATTTTTAAGCTTCCTTCATATCTTAACATCACTTGATAGCTCATTTCATTATAGTACTGAATAATATTCCATTTTCTAAATGTAACACAACTTATTTATCCATTTGTCTACTGAAAAACATCTTGGTTGCTTCCAAGTTTTGCCAATTATGAATAAATCTTCTATAAATATCTATGTTCGTGTTTTTGTGCAGATATGTTTTCATTTCCTTTGAATAAATATCAAGGTGCATGGTTGCTGAATCATATGGCAAGAATGTTTATTTTTTTAGAAAGCTGCCAACCTGTTTTCCAAGTGACTGTACTGTTTTGCATTTCTACTGACAATTAATGAAAAATCATATTATTCCACATCCTTGTCAGTATTTAGTGTTGTCAGTATTCAGTGATCATTCATATAGGTATATAGGGGATAACACAGTCTTCAAAAAGAAAAAAAATACATAGATATATGTAGCTATAATAAATTGATATTTTGTTGTATAATATATTGCTATTTTATGATGAAATTTTAAATTCCTACAAAATCATCACACAAATGGTAGCTGGAAAAGTTCAGACTTATCACCAAATTTCATTATCTTTCATCTTTCCTACTACTGACTAGAAAACCTGGAATAAGCGTGACATATATTTATACATTAGGAAATTTTAGAATAGGTACATTTAAAATGAAAAGTTTGATAAGTTTAACAAACATCTATGTAACCATCATCTTTAAAATTGTCATCTAACACAGTACTCCAATTCAGATCATTTTAAATTAAATCCAAGATGTCATATTATTTCTACTTAGTTTATATTTTCAGATATCCCTAATATTTTACATAGGACTAATGTTTTATATATCTGTGATAATTTTATAAAATATAAAAATAACAAATAATGACCTCAATATTTAACCACTGATCATATTCCCTATATTATTACATAATCAGTACTTTGCATATTATTATCCAGTAATTACTTTGTTAATTATATTTGTGTATCAGAGTTTCTCTACAGTCTTCTCTATCTGTTCTCTATGAGATTCCCGTTAACTTTAGTAGTCACATAAACCAGATTTATCTTACTGTTTCCATATTAGTGAAGAAAATACAAACATAACTTACACAATCATCAGTCTTTTTTAAAGTGAATTTTAGATAGTATGTAAACAACACATTCAGCATTTTACTGATTAGCATAAAAATACAATCAATAAATCAATAAAAGATAGTCCAAGATACTTTCTAGATTAGTACTTTTTAGTTTGCAACTTGTCCTGGCCTGCGGGGCAGTCAACGGGGGCTTCGAGGGGAGAGCAGCGACCTGAGAGAGAGAAGGGTTAGGAGGGAGAAAGACACCACAGAGGGAGACACACACACTTGCTTGGTCAAGGCATGTCTCAAATTTATTTCAGGTACATCAGAGCTTATATATCATGAACAAGGAGGAAGGAGCAAGATAACAGCGTTCAGCCAATGAGCAATTACATAACCTTATTTGGCGTGCTAGGGGTCATCATGCACAATGAACCAGGAAAGGCAAAGCCACTCCCCCAAAGAGGAAGTGCACTGATGTCACAGTGTTCCCGGGCGGGGCGTCAGGGCGCCAACAGCAACTTAAATGTCAGTAGATGTTATTATTGCATTGAAATTGTCCTACTAGTGTAAGAAAAAAAAATGTTTTAAATGTTCATAGCATTTCTACAAATGTTTGAGTAAAGAAAACATTAGTCAGTTTCCATGTAATATTTTAGAGATAAGAAAAAATAAAATAAAATGGAACTATTGATTAAAATCACAAGTGTTAAAGATAAGTGAATTTATCTACATGACTAGATGAAAAAACCACCTTGAGACATAGAACTAGATAAGAAAGATGAAAAATAAATAATCCCAGTTGCACTGTAACCATCAAGATTGAGAAGAATTCTACCTTATAATTGAGTCTCAGTGGCACAATTCTTACATCATTCACAATGACTGTTCCAGTAAGCTCCTGTTAAAGTTAACAGACTTGAACTACACTGAAAATTCATCTCCTAAAGGTGAACATTGACTTAGTAGAATGAAACAAAATCATATTTTTGTGGAAAGAGGATACAGTAATTCTAAAAAATATATACTTAATCAGTACATGATCTAGAGTCTGTTCTATGGAAAATACTGTATTAATAAGATTGTTCAAATATTCACATATCCAGAAATTATTTTGTTCTATATTACAGTATGTTAGTTATGAAACATGTCTATATAATAGAGTGTGTGAACCAAACGTAGTATGTTTGTATATATACATATATATGCATTTATATATGTGTGTATAATACATATATGTGTGTATATATATATGTATATAGATAGTATCATGGCAGTGATACAGAGAGATAGTGGTGTGTCTAAACAAAGGCAACCTCAATGGAAGGTTTAATTTTCAGCTTAAAACCTAGAGACAGAAAGTTACTGGAAAATCTGGCTGCTGAATATCCCTCATTATCATTGCTATGGTCCAAATAAGGTTATCGATTTTATGGTCCAAAATCTCAGTTTTAATAATCTACTCTGAATCTTAAAGTTATCAGGTCACTTGGAGGCTTAAAAAAAAACTAACAAGGAATAATACATATGAAAGAACACCAGTATATTGATATGCAGTGATAAAATGATGATAAAAATTTATTCATTTGTAAAATAGCTCCAAAACTTAATAATATTTCTAAAATACACTCAATATTTTCATGGTGAATTAATATAAACCACAATTGTCAAGTACATCCCTAGTAGACTTTTAAATTTATACAATTCTCTCTATATATTTATACCTAACATCAACACTGATAATATTTATATGTAAATATAAATAATGTATATACTCAACTCAGAATAAAATGAAAAAATTAAACATAAGTTGATGAACTTAATATGTTTGTTTAATTAATAGATATTGAAAGGAGACTCCTTGATAGTCAATGGTTCAGTTAAATCTTTATGTGCTTCAAAAATTTTGTTAAATAATCCAGATGTTTTGCACTCCATATAATCTCTAAGATCTTTAAATTATCTTATAATTAGGTTGCTTTCTCCAAGTTTCTTTGCTCTTAAAAATGTGTGGTTCCTGAAATCATGAAACTTTAAAAAGTTTCTCTATCGTTGTAATCATCTCTTATTATCATATCACTCTGATTCACTGACCTGTTTGTTAATATGTTAAAAATGTAGGTATTTTATTCTATTCAGTGGTTGCATATAGGATGCTATCTCTAAAGGTATTTTGGATTGTTTGCTTAGCATTTTTCTTTTTATTATTTAAGTGTGACTGTTCTCTCTGTGTAGTTCGTTTTTGTTTTGGACTATTTGTCCTGCTACTTATTCCTGCCAGATGCCCTAGATACACAAAACATACATGCATATTATTCACAGAAGAAACATAACAGTCATGCATATTTTATCACCCCCAAAATTCTTATATAATTTCAAATATATTCAGCCAATTAACTTTTGTAAAACAAATACAGCATTTGTTTATTCTTCATTGTGGTAACTGGTTTATAACACTATATTTTAGGAATATATTTCACCCTGCTTCAAATGTATATTACCACCCATGCAGTCATATCTTTTTTATGCTTTTTCCCTTTGCCTATTGAATAATATAAATTTATGTATTTTCACATGTGCAAAATATTCTAATATCCATTATTATTTTATTATTATGAATAATTGTGATAATTTTGATGTTTTTATGTGACTCCTAGCCACTTCCAACAAAGATTCAAAATACCTTGAAAGTATCCTGTTCATGCTCTAAAATATAGATATCTAAAATATAGCTATCCTCCAAGAAGTGTCAAAAATGCTGCCATTGTATCATTCATTATTTTGGAGATCCACCTCTTTTTTTTAACCTATCTATCATCTACCTGTCATGTGCTCATATTGAGGTCTCAAAAATAAACTATTACATTGAAGTATCATATTTTTATCATAGGCATTCTTTAATCAATAGTAGACTCAGGTTGATGGAAAAACAATATAAGAGGTATCAATAATCTAAAACAACATATGGAGAAGATAGTCATGGAAAACATAGTATAATGTGTTAGTTATTTAAAAGAAATGGAATAAATAAAATAATAAAGACCCATGGAATCATTGGTTTATAGCCACATATAAGAGTCAGATAGGTGTGAATCTTTTAAATTCCTGTTAAATTGTTAAGGGATAATAAATTGTTAAATATACCAAAATAAAATGAAAATATTAGGACTAGGGAAAGAGGCAGAGTATAAGATTATTTTAAGTCTTCGCAGTGGGACCAGAGGAAATGGCAAAAGATATGTCAGAAATACAAGTAAAATCTCCCTCAATTTTGAAAATATAGAAGAATTCAATTGCCATATACCCCTATAATGTACCTTCATCATGTAGCCTCTCATATGAGCCTACATGCCAATTACCTTTATGTGTCGATACAAATTTTCAGTCACAAATATAAGTGAATAGTGAAAATTCTCATATATGTAGAAACCCTTGATTATAAAATACATAAATAAAAATGAACAATGACAAAACTGTAGAAACATATGATCGTAAAATACAAAATAAAAATGAAAAATGATGAAAAATTGTTCATCAAATAAATATAAATAATTAAAATGTACAATAAGTTTTAAATTTTGGAAAATTGCAGTTTATAACTCAGAGAATTTGGAAAGAATATAGCACTAACATAAATAATAGGATTTTGTGAATAAAGAAAAATATTCATAATATAGTGATCCTAGAATGCATAAAAATAATTCCTAAATATTTCAATCTCTAAATTATCTTTCTGCAATGTGATACTTGTGACAATTCCAGATTATAGAGGAAAAATGTATTTACTGGTTAGCCAAATAATTTTTCATATAACAAAAATCCTATTAAAGTGTTTTTTTAAGAGTTAAGGATTTTATGAAAAAGAATAAAATTTGTAAATTGCCCAATATGGTAATGTATTCACCAGATTGCATTAGAAATAACTAAAGCCTCACACAAATAAATAATATTGACATGTCAATACTAAAAAAGGTCATGCCCATATTAATAGAAAACAAAAAATTACTAAGCAATTTTAAAACATTGTAAATGAATTGTGTAAAAATATTATTTTAAAAATACAATATAGACAGGGAAAGAAAAAAATGTAAATCAAGTTGTTATTTTTCTCTGATGAGGTATCTTAGACTACAAGGGAATGGTCATATCCCATGCATGTTAGTTAACATCTATTGTATTTTTTTTTGCACAATTCAAGTTTTATTTTTTTATTATTTACATATTTTAATATAAATTTTTTAAATTTACGTATATTTGACATCAAGTGTAATCCCCATGTATTCCCCATCACCATAACACCAGTGCACCATCACCTTAGTCCCAAATTGCACATTTTAACTATAAGCATGCAATGTAAATGAAAGTGAAAAAATGAAAATGAAAAATGAAAAACTATTTTCAAAAACATTATGAAGGAACTTATAAAACCAGTGGAATTAGACTATGAAATGAATAAATTCTAAATCAATCCTTCATTTACTAGATCATGTGGAGTATTATAACAATGTGAGAAGGAATAAAATAATTTGTGTTAGATTTCAAAGTACTTATTTTGGAGAAGTATCATCTTTCATTGCTGCCCTTTCCTTACTACAAGGGAATTTCCTTACTACAATGTAGTGTCTTTAAATTGCAGTAATAAAATATATATTTGCTATCTAAAGCAGACATAAACTGAGTGTAAGAGAAATAGGAAGAAAGCAGAGAGCAAGGTGTCTACTAAGTGTCAGAATGTGCTAATAAGTTCTGGGAACTTGACTTGAAACCTTGTAAAGAAGTAGAGGGACACTTGATTTCTTCTTGGCTAAGTTAAAAAGCTTTCTGACTTGGAGTTAATCAGGTTCATTGGGAAGAACTCTTACATATTTAATTTTTGTGAGACATGACTACTTTAGGAAAAATAATTAATGATGTTCAAGAAATCTAATTATAAGTTTCTACTTTGTTTTTTATTTCCCTGCAATAAAACACTCCTTATATCCATGTATGTAATAGTTTTACTTCATATAACAAATCCATTGCATACAATGTAGAATGTTATCTACTAATATTATCTACTAATATTATCATTGAAGGGTCAGTTAAATTATTAAGGCTACATTTTCCTATTTTGACCTAAAAATAGAAACTTACCTAATCTTGATTGATCTGATGAATATTTCATCAACATTAATCTTGTTTATTTCCTTTTTAAATTATTGGGAAGTGCTTCAATCATTTCCAAATTATAAGCCATTTGGCATGTAGAATTATCAACAAATTAATAACCTAAACAGTTTTTTTAATCATATTTTTTCAAAGCCTATGCTATATAGGAGTGTCTGTTATAACCTCTAATAGTCTAGGAGTGAATTTAAGACTATTCACTTATTTTCATTTTATAAATATGCAATGCACAGTTATTGTCTAAAATACTAATGTAGGCATTGCCTATATATTTTTTTCATTTTGAATAACATTCTCTTTTTAGTCTTGAGACACTTATTTTCCAGTTTCTAGTAAGAATCATACATCTCACATCCATGTAAATGTCCTTTCATCTCTCTCAGAAGACTGGGTTCTGTTTCTATAAGCATATAGAAACATACATATATATCATTGGAGTACTCAAATGAATATTCACTCATCATATGATGAATATGTCAGTATTTTCTTTACCATGTTCCCAACCAAAAACTGGCATGTAAGAATATGTGCAAATATATGACTCAAAAGAAATTTAAATAAATGATTTTTAAACAGAAAATTTGAAATTACAAGACCAATATATGTTTTACCTCTTTTTTATAACATATATGATAATAAGCATTTAGTTGTTTTATATTTGAAAGAGACAATATAGCTATTTCCAAAAGAAGGCAGGTATAACTATGTTAATTTAAAACAAGATAGTCTAGTGTAACCTAAAAAGGCATAGAAGAAAAATAGCAATAAAATAAAAAGTTCCTTTTATACCAAAATGATAATAAACATTTTATAGTACATAAAATGATTTCAAAATACATAAAGCAGGTCTTAACAGAATTACTAGAAGAGATGAAAAAAATACATCTCATAGCTGGAGATATTGATGCAGCTTTCTTTTAATAAATGACAGCAAAAGGATACAAGATTTCAGTGTAAACAGAATGACTTGAGTAATAGGACTAAAGGAATATCATATTTGTTTTAATTGGCTACATAGAGAACATTGAAGTCCCAAGAGCATAACAAACAATTCTCCGTCATGCTTAAAACATTTAAAATTTACCAATTATTTGAACATAAGATTTGAGCACACAAATATTGAAGAATTTAAATAAAAAACATTTTGACAGAAATAAAATTTTACTAAAAATTAATTGCAGATTATTAACTAGAAATAACATGTTTGAAAATTAATGAATGAAAGAAAGAATCATGGTATAATTATAAAATATTCTGAATTTAATAACAAGACTATCATAAATCAAAAATCTGGGATGCAACAAAGAGTATCTTTAGAAAAATTAGTCTGTTAGGTAAACATGAGCATTCTCTTTGACTGTCTTACTGTAATAAAAAGCTTTTGAGGTGGAGAAGCATTGAAAAACTAAAGGTGAAAGTTCCTTCCTTAATTTTCTTAAGTCCAAGTAAAAATCAGCTTAATTTTTTTAAAAAAATCTGCCAGGTCAAGTTAATCTTTCCTTGGCATTCCAATGCATAGGTATCCTAATTTTAGTCTCTTAGCCTGAGAATACTTGGAAAAAGCTGTTCAAATAAGGAAAGAAGAAAACAATTTAAAAGAACAGTCCTAGTGAGAATGTGTAAGAGCTATCTTTCTTACTTAAAATACAAGTTTCCAGTAAGTCCACTTTCCTATCTGTTAAGATTAATATCTAAGGAATATTATAAAATTGTTTTTCTTATCATACTGGGTGTTAAAGAATAATACTTTCCTGTGAATTTTTTACTTTATCAACTCTCTCTCAGTAAAGCACTTAGTATTTCATCATTAGAGTGGTGCAATAAACTTATAACAGCCATATGACAAATAGTTTATTGTAAGCCTATTACTGTTAAAAAATATTATCATAACTAAGTTAAATTTATTTTTCTTTACCCTGATTTAACATATACTAAATTTGTTTTGGTCCCAGACTGTTAAATCTGGATTCTTCCCTAAATACAGTTTTACTCCACACAACTGAATGACAGATCTTTTTTTCATTGTTTTTGTTTTAAATTTCTTATTAAATGCAAATCTCCATAAGCAAACACTGAACAATACTTTATTCAATGCACAGGTGTTTATAAATACTCTCGGTGCCTGTTATCTTACTAAATCTTTTATAAGATGCACAAAGATGACAAACTAAGTAGGAATGGTAGTTTTTTTGTCCATTTACTTTAAAGTTCATATTTATAGAAAGCAATTATGAATTGTTAAATGGGAATTATATTGGATAAGCAGATACAGCATAAAGGTAAACAGAATGACATTTAAAAGAAGAATAATTATTTTTATTTCAGCACAACATGCTGGTATTTAAAATAGTGAAGAATATATTAGAAATGAGTTTTATGATGAAATAACCCTGAATGAAAACAGTTCAAAGTTAAAGCAATTAAAGCAATTAATAATTATGTATTATGTGTCAGATCCTCTGTCGTATACTTTTGATTAAAGAAGGGAGTAGAGAGAACTTCTGTCATAGAATTGCTTGAGCTAAGGAAAGAGGGACTCATAAATAATATAAAGAGGTATCTATAAAAATGCAATTATTTATAAATTTTGAATACAATGCAGCATTGGTTTTTTAAAATGGTATGCTAAGAAAATAGGATTTAAGTTTTAGATATGAAAAATATGAAAGAAAGAAAAAGCTCAAGTGGATGTGGGTTGGATATGACCTGATTGGTCCAAATCCTTGCACTTAAAACTGTACTATACACATCTACAGCAGAGACACAGAAAGAAACAACAGGATTATTATCATAGGTGGTGAGAAAAGAGAGAACTAAAAGAGAGAGAAAATTGATGGATTGTTTGCAATCCATCCTACCCCAGATGGTGTTCATGTTCCAGAGTCCAAGCCAAAAGCCATTAGTGGAAGATGGTGGCTGTCTGCTGAGCAGAAGCCTAGAGGATAGGTGGGAACCCAGTGTAGAAAACAGGTTGAAAACTGGCCCACTGAGGAGAGACCAGAGGCAGCAGAACACAGAGGAAGAGGCTAGCCACATGTGGAAAGGGCAGACCCTCTGAAGTTAGAGTACAAGGACGGGAGCCTTGAGGCCTGGAGGTGCCCATATGGAATAGCTGGAGCCAAGGAATTGGAAAGGAAGGGACTAGAGTCAAAAACATAGTTATTTACCACAAAGTGAGTCCTGGCCAGAGTAGATTCTGGCTTTTAAACCTTCATGGCCACTCTGTTCTACATCTTGCCCAAAACTGCACACTTCTCTCACTCTTGCAGCAATAATATTAGTATAGCCAGTCTGATTTAATTCTGAAACTTTCATCATTCTTAGTGCATGTATAGGCATTTTTATAATAAAGTCATATTTTCATAGTCAAATCAGTAATCTGTTTCCTTTGCTTTACTGAGAACCCAGTTTATACAGAATCCATTGACTTAGTCTTCCATTCTTATGTAAAAACTGTAATTATCCTGGTTTGTACAATTTTCAGTACAGTTTCAAATGAGGAAAGACATTTAATTTGTAAGAGTAGGTAAGTAAGACCTTTTTATTTGGAAGGAATCATTTTGCACTTTAAGAGAAAATTAAAGGTCAGAGACAAAGGGCATATTTGGACTACTTTATGCAGAAACAGTCCAGCTAATCACAGAAATTGAAAGAGAAAAATGTGAAGTCAAGTTTTAAAATGTTCATCTTTGTAGCAATAAGTTCACTCACATACCCAAGACCTCTATTTTTATAGTCAATCTCCAATGAAATTATAAAACAAATTTACCTTTTAGAATCCTTCTGTTTCATCTCTCCTATTCCTTGTGGTAGTTAACTTTTATTTCCAAATCTTTCCCATTTCCATTGAGAATCTTCCATCAATATCTTGTTAGTCTTCTTGCTTCAAATATGTCTTTTACATAGTCCTCTCACATCATTAAAGCGGTTACCCTCTTAATTAGATTTAAGTCTGAGTCCGTTTGTCTCTTATCTATGTCTATATCCTTAGTCTGTCACAGGATTAACCAGAAAATTCTTGGTATTAAAAGAAAAATTCTTTTAAGTGAAGCATGATAAATATTTTTGACACTCGTGTAAGAAAATGAGCTGCTTTTCTGTATCAGTAACTTTCATCAAATTGAATTAGTGCTGTATTGCATTAGTTCTCTTTCCCAGTATTATAACATGTGAATTCTTAATAAGATAATTTTGTACTGTATTAGGCAAATTTAATATTCATACATTATAAAGAAACATTGCTAATATGATAGAAAACTGCTAGGAGGAGCAAATGATTTCATTAAAACTTAAATAAAGCTCACTTTGCATTTTTCCCTTCCTTGAATACCTGTCCATACTAATCAGATGGTAGGCAATGCAGAAGGTAGATGGACTTAGAGACTAAGCAGAATGTCATCCATATTCTTACCACAGTCTGATGTCACATTTCAGGCTCAAAATATTTCCAATGCATTCTAGCTGTGACTTTTTAGTACAGAATTATTTAGGATGTTTTAATTTAAAATGATCATGACTTGCTCTACTTTGTCCTGACTTTGTTAATTTATGTCTATCATAACTGCAGAAAGAAGATATTTGTGAGCAGTAGAATAACTCACTGAATGTTCATGAGCTCTGAGTCAATAAAATGATGACACAAATTCCACATTCTTTTAATGTGACATCTGCTTCATCAGTTGAAAGAATTACAACCCTTGTTTTGAAGGAGTCTTAATGACATAGACTAAATTTTAATAGATAAGTAACTAAGATGAACATACTGTTCCCTTCCATGCATAAAGAGAACAGTATTTTAATTGGAACTGAATTACACTGTATGCTATATTTTGTAGATCCTCAAATATTTTACTTAATTTGGCATTACTAACTTCACACACAATATTAAAAATGTAAAATAAATCAAATTATTAGAAAACCAAATGAAAACGTTTGTTAATTTCTTCCAGATTTTAATGTAGAAAACAAACAAAATAAACATTTTTCTGTACATATTATTTGAAGTTGTTTAGCCCATGTGATTCAGCCACTGCAAGTCAAAATGCAGGAAAATATATCAAAAGTAATTTCTAGTCACTGTCTATTACACAGATGTTAGAGCAAATAAAAAACTTCCAGTGGAGAATAAATTAGGAATTAGTAGACACGTTAATTGTGAGAAGAATGTTTAATAGTTACACTCTAGAAAGTTGATTTTTTTTTAAAGATTTATTTTATTTATGCATACAAGCACTGGGGTACAGGCCAGAGATGTGGGGGTGGTGAGAGAATCCACCAGACAGAGCAGGACACAGAACAGGCAGATTGACAGAAACACACTGCTGAGGGGAGCAGTGGACGAGGCAGGAGAGGTCTGCTACCCCATGTGGGTCCCCTTCCTGGCCGGCGGCAGGGATCGAACTCGTGCTGCAGTGGCTGCGGTTTGCTTCATAGTGCGTTGCTTAACCCACTGCGCCACCAGGGTGGGCCCGAAAGTTGATTTTTAACACGTGTATATTTTATAAAATCATCAATACATGTGTTACAACTATTTATACTTATATGTCAAATATAATTTATCAGATACAATATTTATCAACTATCAAACTGCTGTGATTACCAATCAGTAGAGAATAAAGGAAAAGTTAAACTATGCCACAATGGTTCTGACTATTTTTAGGTCCTTGAGAATTCATTCAGGATGTGCCTTACAAGTCTCTAAGGCCTTGACTATCAAAATCATTTGCAAAGAAAGAAAGAAAGAAAAGAAGAATAAGACTAACACATTAGCATAACATAAGGCTTAGAAATAGCGTACAAAGGAAACATATTGCCTAATAAGTACCAATGCCAAATCTTCAACAATTACACTTACATAACATATTTACACTTGTTTTTATGTTGATAGCCAAATGCTCAAATGACAAAAAACAAAAACAAAGCAATTGTTAATGGAAATTTTGAAAAGAACACAAACATGTTTGTTACAATATTTTGTTCTTTCAACACATAGACTTTACTTCAAAGTATGATATTAAAACTTGTTATACATTTTAGACAAAGGCAAAGTTAATCCAATTATAAGTTTAAACATAGTATTATATAATTACATTGTAAAACGATCAGTTGTATGATGAAAGATAGATAGCATTGGAATTTTAGTGGTGAACTTAAGGTAGTATATATACAGGTTGGTTTTTAATGATGCAGACTAGAAAGTTTTATAAAGATATGAAGCACTGTTACTTTAATTTTATATTAAAGTACATGTAACATTTGAACTTTTTGGATTTTAAGATTATCGTTTAAAAAGATTCCGGGGGGCCTCGCTGGTGGCACAGTGGGTTAAGCAATGCACTATGAAGCAAACTGCAGACACGGTAGCATGAGTTCAGTCCCTGCTGTTGGCCAGGGTAGGACCAACATGGCATAGCAGATGTCTTCTGCCTCGCCCACTGCTCCCCTCAGCAGTGTTTCAGTCGATCTGCTAGTTCTGCTTCTTGCTCTGTCTCTGGTGACTCCTCCCACCACCGGCAACTCTGGCCTGTACCCCAGTTCTTGTATGTATAAATAAATAAATCTTTTAAAAAAATAAAAAGATTCTGGATTTAAAGAAATCAGTTATTATCTACACTCAAAGTATTTTCACAGTTTTTCTCATACACAGTGAATTAACTCATTGTTAGCTTAATGTTTTTATGCTTCAAAAGAAAGTGACAGTTATGTGAATCAAATAGAGAAAAATATTTAACCTCTAGAAGAATTTCCTAAACAAATTAACAAATTAATTGTATTTATCTGTTGAAATATTGAGCTCAACAAAATAAATTTTGATTAAATTTTAGTATGTATAATACCAAATTAAAAAAAGAAATATTTGTAGAAATATATAGAATATAATACCATAACGAAGAAAAAGTCTAACATTTACCAAAACTGAAGTACAGCAAACCATTAAATTGTCATGAAATCAAATTAAAAATTATTCATCTGATAATTATGTAAATTATAATTACTGTATTTCTAGATCTTTTGCAGTTTCATTGCTGGGGTAAATTTTAAAGTAAATCATACAATATGAAAAAATAGCAAGGTCAGGAGAAGACTCCATTCTATGTCTGTCTTTCTTAATGAACTAAGGAAACTGGCAGAGTCTTACTATTAACTTTTTCAAACTAACCTTCAAAACATCACATAGCTTATGCATATATTGTTATTTTGACAATTTATTTATGATAAGTTGCTCCAATTATAGCAAATTGTAGCATCTGTGGTTTCATTTATGGTGTTCAAGAAAAGTGATTACTGTATTATGAGGCGGTCATGCTCTAGAGTATAACAAAACGTGAAATATGACTAGGTTGAGCAAGTTCTTATTTTCCAGTGATGTGGTTTTCTCTGTGGAGCCACATCTTGTAGTTACCAGATGTTCCACAATAACAGTAACTTTGGAGTTGCTTAGTTGTTATAGCAAGACAATCTTACTACATAGGAAAGGATTGGCGTTTTCTCTGCTGGTAGAAAATGAAATTGGCAATTTTAAAGGCAGTTGCAACTGAGCAATGTGGTTTACGTTGATTAATCTATCTCATTAGAATATTAGCTAGCCAATCAGAACCCATTTCTCTCCATTTTCTAATCTATGCCATATGTCTAGGTCATAAAAAAGCACTTTCTTTAATTTTGGCTACTAAGGAATTTGTATTAGAAAAGAAGCTGGCTTTTCCTTTTATCCACAAAAGTTTGAAAATAAATTTTATTATGGTAGGAGAAGTTATTGTTTTAATTCAAATTTTCTAAGGCTTAAAGACAATTGTGGAAAATCATTTGATTTTTCTTCCTTTCTTCCACTATTATCTCTTTTTCTTGGTAGTAGTTTGAAAAGAAATAAGTTGGTCATAAACATGTATGATCTGTCTTACATATATTCAACATGCAAATTTGAATGAATGCCATATATAAAACTGTGGGTTAAAGAAATTACAAATCTATTGATCTGGAAAATATGTAAATTAAAGATATCATAGACATAAAGGAAAGAGTTCCCACATATCACTCCTAAAAAGACACCTTTTAAAAATTACATTGTTGTATGACAACAATAGGTATCTTCTAACTTGGGATAAAATAGCCTTCAAAATTTTGGGAAAGATTCCATTGGTGGAGTTCAGAGAGGGTTCCCTTATTAGTGGATAGCTGTCATATCCCAACCATTTTGTAAAGAACATTGGTAATATATATTTAAACCATAAAGGCATACACACGTTGATCTACCAAGAAATCTGTGGATAGTTCTAAAAAAATACAAATCATTAATAGTTATGGTTCATTAAAAATATACTTGAGGCATCATTTTTTTCTTAGTCCCAAAACTAAGAAAAATGGTTAGAATTATATCACTTAATCTGGAGAAATGTTCCCAAGACTATTGAAAACAAGGTTCTGATAAGTTAAAATAAAATCATAAACATAGGGATGTATGTGTATTAGGAATTGAAAAAATCACAGAGAAAAATACAAAAGGATATATTTAGTTTTGAAGGAAGGGTAGATGATGACCAAAGTGAATGTAAGTATGGGAGAAAAGAAGCAGAAAGCAGGGTTTCCCTGGTGGCGCAGTGGGTTAAGCAACGCACTATGAAGTAAACCGCAGCCACTGCAGCAGGAGTTCGACCCCTGCTGCCGGCCAAGGAGGGGACCCACATGGCACAGCAGACCCCTCCTGCTGTGCCCACTGCTCCCCTCAGCAGTGTACTTCTGCTGATCTGCCTGTTCTGCTCCCCACTCTGTCTGTGGTGAATCCTCTCACCCCCCACACCTCTGGCCTGTAGCCAGTGCTTGTATGCATAAATAAATAAATCTTTAAAAAAAAAAAAAAGCAGAAAGCAAATAAAAACCTAAACAATTTAAAAGACTATACCCCAAAATACAATAACAACAACAGAAACACCAGATATGAAATCCTGATTGCATTTTAGCATTATTATTATATAATGTCATAATTAAGTCCTTTTTTAACTATCCTATCTTAACTGTCTTTTTCCATCAGGGTTTTCACAGCATCAGGATTTAGCCATTATAACAGTCTTTACAGTTTTATTTATTAGTGCTATTTTATTTGCCCTTCTCCTGTAAAGTACCGAGTTTCCGTGGGCACCCCAAAAGAACAAAGAGCGGACACAGGGCTGCAATGGTCATGTAGACCTTGAGTTATGCCAGCATGCTGTGGCTGACTGTTCAACTGTGACACGCAGGTCTGGCTGAGACAATCGACCCCAGAGGAAGTAGAGGTGAACTTTTATAGCCAATTTAGCCAATAGGCTGAGAGATCAAAGCCCGCGCAATGAGCACAGCAAATAGCTTTAAAGAGAGACAAGTTTCAAATTTTTAAACTTTACAGGAGATCCATTTTGGGTGGGCTCAGTTTCTGCCCCGTACCTGGGTGCACATTCTTTTAAGATAACATTGTTTCATCCGCCCTGCCCTTAACTGCTCAGGAGAGCCTAAGGTATGGGACCAGCTGACCTACTAGATAAGGCCTGTAAGTTGTTTTTCAAGTTTCAGTCAGCTAAGTTTAGACATAAACTCTGACTCTAACACTCCCTTACAACATTCTCAGGTTGAAAGGGACAGTGAAAAGGTGACAATTTTGTTGAGCTCAGCACCTGATATATATTTTTTTAAAGATTTATTTATTTATGCATACAAGCACTGGGGTACAGGCCAGAGGTGTGGGGGGGTGAGAGGATTCACCGCAGACAGAGTGGGGAGCAGAACAGGCAGATCAACGGAAGTAGACTGCTGAGGGGAGCAGCTGGCACAGCAGGAGAGGTCTGCTGCACCATGTGGGTCCCCTCCCTGGCCGGAGGCAGGGGTCGAACTCGTGCTGTAGTGGCTGCGGTTTTGCTTCATAGTGCGTTGCTTAACCCGCTGCGCCACCAGGGAGGCCCAGCACCTGATATGTTTTTTAAACACTTATTTCATCAATATTATATGAATGAATGGAAATGTAACCATTATATATATGCATCATTTATTTATTTGTATTAGATATAAATACCTAATAATATGATTGTGTGTCATAAGGAAACTCAGATTGGAAATCAAGAAAAAGAGAGAAACTACTGAAAGACATTACCAGGAAACCCAGTTACAGTATAATAGAAACTTAGAAGGCAAACAGCCTTGGGAAAGTGGAAGTAGCCATTTCTAACAAACACTCTTGAACAGGCATGTTAAAAAGGGAAAGAAAACTACCCACAAATTTTGCTTCATGGACATACTCATGATAAGAATATAAGACAAATGATATGCGACATAATTAAGAACCAAATTAGAAATGTCACCAATTAGTCAGAAGAAACACTGCTGTGGTCCTCCATTAGGGTCATGAAAACTGTTGTTGCATGTTTGAACCCTTTGAGTGCTAGATTTGATAAGGCCTAGAATCATGAGAGCAGAACTGGGGCAGCCTATGCAGTGAGATGGACTCAGGAGCTTACGGCAGCAAATCTTTGCAAGTATGGAGGTCTTTTAATACTTTATCCAACATCAGGGATGTCTTTATGTTCCACAGCTAAATATTAATAGTAGTCTGGAATTAAGCACACTTGATTGAAGGAAGCAGAAGACAGACTGAAGTCACAGAGTGAGTGTGAAACTTCTTTTTCTAATCGCATAGCAGACTAGAGTCACAATGACAGTGAAGAGGCTGATACCATCTCCTAGATTAAGGAATGATTTTACCAGTAGTTTTGAGATCATCTGCTTTGCCATGTATATTTCACATTCTTGCTCTTTGTAATACGTTTTCATGAATTTTGTGTTTCTTTTCATTTATTTAAAGATTTGTTTGATGATATGTTTACATTTTTTAAATAATTGTGCTTTCTGGGGGACACTTTTAAAGATAATACAGATAGAATTATAATACATAATTATTTCTTTAATGTATCAATCAACTTAATGGTCATTCTCCCTTTCTGAGAAAAGTTCTGCATATATTGTAATGTAATAGAGTAGACAATGGGTTTTTAATGGGACAGTATCATTCCCAAGAGGGTAAAATTAGTTCTGTAACAGGAAAAAAATTGTTCTTCATAAATAATGTTATTATCTGTAATATTAAAATTCCATATGGGGGAAAGCAGAATTAGGAAAATTTGAAAAAAGGCTCTTAGGTGGGCAATAATGAAAATAACTTTAAAAGGCACTGAAGTAGATTAGTAAATTGAATAAATCAAAAATAAAATTAAAAACACATAACAATTTTCATTTTCAAAAAGAAACAGGCAAAGAAAAACAGAACTAGGAATGATGACCCGGCAACAAGATACCAGTTTAGGCTACAGTGAGGCATCAGGAACCATTTCAGGGAAAATTAAACAATGGGAAAACATTGGTAGAAATGATTTTGGGGAAAATGATGTATATAGAAACACATACTTTAAAATATGATGTCAAAATAAGACAAAACGAAGAAGCAGATGAGTTGAGGAATTAGGGCATCTAGAAAACAAAATGCAGAACAAGTAGTTGATGCTTATCCAGACAAGAAAGTTATCAAAATGAAGATTTACATAACATACCAACACTTTTTAAAAGGAGCATTAGTAATTTTTTAAAGTTATTCAAATATACAACTGAGACTAAACAGAAGTATGGATGAAAAACTGCAGTTTGTTTCATAAAGTTGAAAATGGTACATAAAAACAACTTTAACCAATGTCCAATGTTGGAAAACTAGAGGTACATCCTTATATTTCCTAAGTTTCTAGTCCAATAGAAAACTGATAAGATTTAAAAAATACACACACACTCACACACACACACGGTAAAATAGTAAATCTTTCTCAGCTGTCTCTTCTTCTAACTATACAAAGTGTAAGATGTAGTGAAAGTCTTAAATTAAGATTCAGCATTGTCCATGGCCTTAACATCTGAATCCTGGAGGGCCTCAAGTACTTAGGTGTAAGCTTCCTTCCACTCAAATGGATAAGAATCTCTAGCCAAATAGCCATTTTTGTGATGGGAACCAGGTGTGACACCTGCTTATTGAAGCAAAGCAGGCTTCAGTTCCCTACCAGCCTACTGAATATTTCAGTCATCTGACAGGAACCAGAATCACTACATGTCTTCCAAAAAAAAAAGGAGAAACGATCCCAAAGTTCATACACATTCACTCTGTTCCAGAATGTGACTCCTATTTGACCCTTTGATATAGGGCATTTCCTCTATTTGAACCATGAGTACATGTGACTAATAATCTGCCATTTGTCTCATCACTCCAGTGCTGAATAACATATGGATATCCAGGGCAGAAGTCATTCCCTCACTAGCAGAGTGAAGAGGAGAAATTAATCAAAACACAAAATACAATTTACAACTAGTCAGATGATCGCATGACTTTTTCCCAAAAACTGAGATAATTTTTCCATTACTAAAACAGTTTTTACTCTTTTTTCCACCTAAGTACTGATTATGAGTAGCTTAGTAACTAAAAATAGGCTCTTGTAAGGGGCATGAAGAACTGAAAATTTAGAGTTGTTGATAAGATGTTTGTTTTTTTATTAAATGATACAAATATTATTTAATACAAATATTAACCAGGTAAATAATTATATAAAGCTATCATTTCAAGATTTTATTGTATAAAGTGAATGCATATATAAAATATCCCCATTGCCTATATCTTTGGAGCATAAAATTGCATTTTCTCTAATTATTAAAAAAAAGCTAGTAGTTTTGATTTAAAATGGAAAGAAATGTGCTAATAAATATTTTTCATTTTATTGAAGGAGGAAAGTATATCTTTCATCCTTTAGAGAGAGAGTGAAGATAGGATGACAGGGAAGAATGAAGAGTAAGAGAGAGAATAGAGGGGAAGGAAATGGAGGGGACAGGAGAAAGAGGGGAAAAGGGGGTGAGCAGAAGAGATATTGAAAGATTAGGGACATCTTTCATTAAACATTAAAATTCAAAATTCATAACCAGTAGAAAAGTCACAGTGATTTCTTTCTAATTATATGAATGTCTGTTTGTGAGAGTCATTAAAAAAATATGTTTTCAATCCTAAGGGCATTTTACAAAGACTATGAAATTGATTTACTATTTCCCATTGATCTTGCTGTCAGTCAGTTCCTACACTAAACACAGACAAAACAAACCTTTTAAGACAGGCCTGTGGCAACTAAATTGATAATTAAAGTGTGGTTGCACATGTATGACCTGAAAATGTAATAGGAGGCTCCAAGGGAACAATAGAGGTGATTGATATGGTTTACATTAGCATGCAATTTGGAAGTAAGAGGTTTGGGTAAGGTCATGCCCACAAGGATATGAATAGACAGATGTTAAAAAGGAGACTCACATCTCACAGAGCCCAAGTATTCAAGAATTTAAATGAAGGACAAATTCATAATATTGATGTAAAAGCCACATTTTACAAAGAAGAAATAAAATTCTATGGACATTTAATCTGAATATCTCAGCAACTGGCATTATTCTCTATATCCACAGCCACAAAATACCCTTTAGTACAATCAACCATCAAATTGAGATATGTCAAAGTGTCTCTTATTATGAAATATTTCCATATATTTGTAATAGAACTATGAGAAATGGGCACTTGTTTTACCTATATGCTCAGAGTAACATTCAAGTCACATAACAGTGAGTTGGCACATCTCAACATGCATTAAACCCTAGAGAAGAAAATTTGAAGAATGTCAAAAGAAAAGATACCTCTAATAAATTCTGCTAATTTATGTTTAAGTGGATATACATGTAATTGTATCACCTGACTTCTTACCACCATGAAGAATATGGCAGATTTTTGATACCTACATCATAGTTTAAAGTAGAAATTTTATTTCTGAAAAGTCCCATAAAACTTTATAAATTAAGACAATAAAATTAAAGTCTCTTGCTTTGCTCATAAAAAAAGAACAAAATTTCTAATATTAGGAATGAAGCAAATATCACATCACTAATAATCCCACAGATATTAAAAGTAATGTAAAAGAATATCATGAACTACTTTCTCTCCATAAATTCTACAACATGGAACAAATGGCCCAATTCCTTGAAGGTCACAAACTAACAATACTAACTTAAGAACAATTAGATAATCTGAATTTTCCTAAATGTATTAACAGAAATTAAAGTTGTAGTTTAGAAAAAGATTTCTTAAAAAGAAAATTTGAAGCCAACATTGCTTACTAGTACATTCTACAAACATTTAAGGAAAAAATAAAATATTCCTATGGAAACATTTATAGAAGTGGAAGAGGAAATACTTCCTAATTCATGCTAAGGAACCATATCATGCTAATACAAAAACCATGCACCTGTATTTTACACACACACATACACTTTAATTTATTCATAAACCATTTGAAGAAGTGTCAAAGCAATAGTGATAGATGGCTTTGAGTGTCTGGGCTACTTGCCCAAGTAGCTTACACATTACATTTTCTGCTCAGAAAAACCTATATATCTTCATCCCAGTATATCACTTCTATTTTTCTATAGATTGCTACTAGGCTAGTTTAACTTTATGACTCTTGGTCTAAAATAACCCAGTTTATCAGAGGATAGTTTTGGATGCATAAATTCTTGTTATCTTCAAGTTCTCCCTCTCTACCAGAATCCTGGTGTCAGGCCAAATTGTGCTTTTTATATAGTTGCCTTATTCTCTCCTTCAGATAACTTGACCTGATCCACAAGCCTAGGAGTTTACACTGTGACTTTTCTACTGGGATTTGCCATAATGTCTAGAGAGTTTTACCATATATGCTAGATGGCCATCTTCTAACACCTTAAATGTGCCAAGTTGTATAGCCACAATGGAATGGTTGCTTCTGTCACAACATAGTCTTTCTCCAGTTCCTTTTCTTATAATAGATACATCTCAAAGTGAACAAATTTACTGTCTCTTTGTAGATCTTTCAAAACAGTTTTTTTATCTGTGGAAACTGATGCCTCTGAAGTAAAAAGAATTGTGTGAAGTTCTACTAAATTTTTACCTGTTGGAGATAAAGGTACATTTTCCCTTTTTTATAAAATAAAAATTTTATAAATGATCAACTTGATTTTTTGAGGCATATTTCCAATAATTTTAACATTTGTGTAATAAATATTAAAGTTAGGATATAGAATAACACTACCTCTTATACCAGATTTGGTCATACTATTTATTTAATCACAATACTCCCCTAATAACCAGATTCCTAACATCCACTGATCTGTTCTCCATCATCTTAGTTTTATCATTTTTTGAGTATCTCATATAAATGGAGTTATATAATATGTAACCAGTTTTAGCACTCAGTATAGCTTAAGATCAATCCATTTGTTGCATATATCAATGGCTCATTCCAATTAATTCCAACGAAAGTTCCATTTATGTATGTATGTGTTTCTGTATGTGTGTACATATATATATATCAGTTTGCTTACCTTTCATAAATTCATAAAAGATATTTGAACAATTTACAGTGTTTTTTATAGTTATGAATATAACTGTTATAAACGTTTGTATATAAGTTTTTGTGTGACTATCTTCATTTGTCTAGAATAAATACTCAAGAATGAGATTTCTCGGTCAGAAAATATTTCTGTTTCCAGGAAACATTGTGGGAACCTTTAACTATTTTCCACATGGTTGTACCAATTTGTATTATCACCAGTAATATATTATATTCCTCACTCTACAAACCTCACCAGCAGTGAATATCTGATGTGTCTGAAACCACTAACTTTAAAAGGCTGGTTAGTGTGCATTAATTAACCTAAATCTATTTCCCATCTTATCGAGTGCATGTGTTTTAATAAGTCTTCCACTTTTGCCTGTTGCCAGTTGACATTTTTCTATCAGAATATCCAGATGGCACACATCCTTTTGGAAGATAATTTGTAGATGATGCAGCAGATAACATAGCCTTTAAGTGAGACTATCAATAAGTATTGCTGTCTGTCTTTTGTTAATGAAACTGCTTCTTGTATTCTTCCACATGAAACTTTTTAGGACATGTTTACTTGTTAAACATGGCCTTCACCTAAGGCCATATTTATTATATTTGTGCAGAGATACTATATTTATC
This sequence comes from Galemys pyrenaicus, assembly GCA_019455555.1. Lineage (NCBI taxonomy): Eukaryota > Metazoa > Chordata > Mammalia > Eulipotyphla > Talpidae > Galemys > Galemys pyrenaicus. Next base: position 295,512 of record JAGFMF010011574.1, on the reverse strand, counting down.
CCTGCAACTGCAATTATGATTGAGTTTCCTGAAGTCCACTATCAACTTTCAGTATATATTTTGTTTTATGGAGGTACAGGCAATAATTATATGTGGTTATGGTGTGGAAACATGAATCTTGATTCCTGTAGATATTTAAGGATGTAAATAATCACTGTCATTCATCCTTGGAATTTTGTTTTTGATTCAATATCCTGTGTAAGTTGAGAGAAGCATCATAAACTTCTATGTTGCCTTCCATATTGCAATAATTCTTACTCTATAGGTCATGTAATATGGGAAGTCTGCCAATTACCAAGAACTTCCTTTATAGTTTTATACATTTTGATGGCAGAAAAATGAATATTGAATGGGTCTATGAATTCACTGACTCTATTAAGCTGTGCCATCAGTCAGGTTATATCTATGCTCTAAACAGGGAGATTTAAAATCTTTATAAAATTAGGATAATGAGGACAACGTAAATGCTTGATAAATGTGTTTTATTTCAGGTACTTTTGTCACAAGATATCACTCCATGCACATTTAAGATTCTTATTATAGAGCTGTGGTAACAGACACTAGATGTGTATATAATTATCATAGCGCAACATAAATTAGTTGATAAATGCAACCAATTGCATTCTTTCATTTACTTTCAGTTTTTTCTCATGCTTAAATTTGAAGTTTGTATCTCAGTTAGTTGTTTTTACTCTATATTTTCTATCTAGTCTCACTTTATTTTCTTCACTTTAAGTATGTTTCAAAGCCATGAGTAATCAAAATTTAAAGTATGTCACTGCTAGTGATATAGTTATGAGAGCAGTATAGTTGGTATAGTTATGAGAGCACACAGATGGCTTGTTAGGGTGGGAGGAGGCAGGGCTGGGAGAGAGCCTGAGTGAAGCTGCAAATGTTAACTTTCAACCTGGGAATCTTTCTTTCTGTAACATAAGTTCACTGCCAGCAAGTTACACATACAGAAACCACACTGGCAGCTGTAAATTAGAAGCAGAGGACTTTAATAAGACACTGATATCCAAAATTTATTGATCCTCAAGTATAGTTAATACCCTTTCTCTCCTGAGAAAATGTCTAAGTTTTCATTTGACATTAAAGTATATTTTGTAGAAATCAATATATTACACAGCAAGACCAAAACCAAACAGCCCTGTTATTTTTAAAAATATCCTTGGGAACATGAAGCTCAAAATATTTTAATTCTGAAATAGGATAATAGAGACAGTAGATACAATGTCATTTTGGATAATTAATTTATATTACTCTTAAAAATGACTTTAGTTGGAAATGATCAAACCCGAAAAAGATACTACCTAACCCTGTGAGAATGGCACATATAAAGTGGAAAAAACAAAACAAAACAAATGTTCATGAGAGTGTAGAAAAAAAGGAATCCTCATAACCTATAGATGAGGTCCACCAGTTGTTTCCTCTAGAAAACAATATCAAGGCTTCTCAAAATGTTAAAAATGGTCCTACTATGAGGATGCCTACTCTGATAGATACCTACTCTGAGGTATCTTTCCAAAGAATACCAAATATAAAATCACTGGAATATTTGTATCCTCTGTTCACTGCAGCACTACTTAGTATAACTAAGTAGCCAAGTTATAGAAACAAAGTGCCTAATAACAGGTGAGAAGATTAAGAAGATGAAGTACATACACATACACACAGACACACAATGAAATACTACTCATGGTTGAAATTGGTGGGAATTATGCTAAGCAAAGTAAGTTAGGTTAAAGACAAATGCTGATTATTTCACTCATGTGGACTATAGAGAAACAAAGAAATGCACAGACATACTAAATCAAAACAAACCCTAAAAATATGACTACAGAATTGAGGGGGAGTATCAGGAGTAGTGAACAAAAAGGATCGGGGGAACAGTGGTCTATAGTAGAGGAATTTTTGTGCCACTGTGATGGGATGATGTGATAACATTCATCTGAAAAGGTATGAAACTATACCCACTAAATCACCTATGGTGTTGTAAAGCAAACGTACTTTGATAAAATAATATAACTTAAAAACAGGTTTTAGTCTTACTTCAGTAAAATTTTACTGTTTACACAGGCAGTATTAAGGATTAAGTTCTGTTTTGTGAGTGTGTGTGTTTAATCAAATTTACCTCGAGATAAACAAAAACAGTGAATTTTGATTCTTACACACTAAAACAGCAGATGAACTTTTGCAGTAAATTTTTTAAAATTTAAACCACTCTCAATTTGGTGTCTTAAAAAATGATATAATCCATCAACGTATGTTAGACTTGTGGAAAATTTTCACTCAGCAGACACACGTTGATGGATGTTTACCCACTAGAGGATGAGTAACTTTGGAGTTTTTTTTTTTTTTTAAGATTTTATTTTAGATTTTTAAAATAAATTATTATTTAAGATTGTATTTTATTTATGCATAAGAGCTGGGGTACAGACCAGAGACACAGGGGGTGAGAAGATTCACCACAGACAGAGCCGGGAGCAGAACAGGCAGATCACTGAAGTACACTGCTGAGGGGAGCAGCGGGCAAGGCAGGAAAGGTCTGTTGGCCATGTGGGTCACTTTCTAGCCAGGGATCAACTCTCACTGTAGTGGCTGCGGAAACTCACAGTGCAGTGCTCAACCCCTTGCACCACAAGGGTGTTTTATTGGACAACTGTTATCCCTTATTTTCTTCTCTCTATATGTACACTAATGCGCACTATTCCTATTACATTTATTTTGCACTAAGAGTATGCTTTATTGTTATGTGGTAGATGACAGACTTCCTCTAAAGCAAGGGATTTCTGGGGTCTGTACACTAACCATTTTACCATCCCCATCCAACTTTAATTTCTATATCATTATAGGGCTTCACATATACAACATAAGTTTTGTTTGGTGATTATCAGGAAATAAAATCCTTGTAAAAAACATTTTTCAAATGGGATGATCTTTTCATATATCAAATCTTTGATAAAACAAAAATAATTCAGCTGAAATTTCAGAAATAAAGCAGATTTACCTTTCCTATTTATTTGCTATGACTTCTGGTAACTGTCAGTAGATATTTGAGGTACTTCACTGTTGTAGGATCAACCAAGTTTTCCTAAAATATTCAGCTTTTTTAGAAAAAGAACATACATTTTATTCTTAGACATTATTTGAATATTGAGAGAAGTGTCAAACCTACCAAACTCAGCAAAATATGGATTAGAGAAAAATGATTATCTTATTTCTTCACATGCTGTTAGAAGTGCCCATAAAGGGAATAAAACAAACAAACATGTAGAAAAATACATATATTGATGGGTGGGTCATTGGGTGGATGGATGTTTGGATGGATGGTTGGATGGATGGATGGATGGATGGATGGATGGATGGATGGATGGATGGATGGATGGATGGATGGATGGATGGTTGGATGGATGGATGGATGAATGGATGGATGGATGGATGATGGGTTGGTGGAAAAATAGATGGCTCATGTTTTTTGAATAATCACAGACTTTTTTTTGACATATTAAATAACTTCTAGCAAATGACTTCATAGTGACATGTTCTGTCAGTGAGAAAACTTTTGTAAGTCATAGAAAAAAATTAAAAGTAACATTTCAACATTGTTTTTGGATGCAACCACTCACAAAAACAAACATTTATGATACCAGTATATAAGGAGCTAAATTTATCAAACAACTTCTAGAATAAAGTAATTCACATAAAGTGAAGTTTTGATGATTTCCATAAGTGATATTTAGCTTCTCCATGTACATTATTTATTCTAAACTATATTGGTCAATTATTTTACAAATTTAAATAATCTACTTTTATAACAGCTGTTACGTTTCATGTACTCCTCTCAGTGTTTTAAAATCACTTAAACCATATTCACATTGAATTTTAAATCCTTTATCTGTATTCAATTATCACTATAATTTTTCTTATATCCTCTAGCATTTCTCACTTTTTTCTATGCTTCCTAACTTTGTTTAACTATGATACTACAAATATCTCACAATTTTCTCTAGCTTTGTTATTATTCCTCACCTTTCTTTAAGCAAAAATCACACATCCTTTCCAATTGTTCTATTTCTTATGATAGCCTTTCCATTTTTCCATTGTCCTCAACAGACTTTTCTTTGCACTTATTCATTTGCTTTGCCAGCTACTATCTCCGTGAAAAAAATTTAGGTTTGTGGTGTCCTACATTTTCAGAAAGCTTTTTCCAACCATCACTTCTTCTGATAATTAGTACAAAACACTTACCAGCAACTTTCTCTGCTTTTTTGAGTCCTTGAAAATGAATTAGTTATGCAGTGTATGTAGGATGATTTTTGGTTTTTGGTTTTCATCTAGTGCATTTATGAACCAGAGTTGCTATTCAGATACTATATTAAATGTCGGGTTCAAAATTTACCACATAATTAAAAGGTGAAATGTAGTCTTGGAAGAAAAAAAAGCATTTTTCCCATGAATCTAGTATAGTCTAGCAGAATTAAAGAAGAGAGAAATGAGAGATATAGCAAAATTAGCTTCATATTTTTCAAAGAATATTACTATCCCTTGTTATTAAAAGGGAATAATGTCCTCTACCACTTTTATGGAGAAGTTGTTGCTTAAACTAATTTTGTTGCTGAATAAGTTACATATATAGTCTGCTATATCCGATATTATAACCTTATTTATTTCTTTTGCAAAAAAAATATCTCTTTGAAGTAAAGTTTCAGATTCCACATAACATTCTGAAAAGAACACTTCTTCTAGAATTAAGCATGGGGTAGATTCCACAATGATGAGTAGGGACTAAAGTAGAGAAATACAGAACAAAAGCACAGTGTAATCATGCTAACTTCCACCACACAAATGAACACACACACACACACACACATGCACCCATGCACACACTGCTGCTGCTACTAACAAAAAGTAATTAAATACAATGAATTTAAGAAATTGAGTTGAGCCACAATTATCTCAGTAATTAACAAATTAGTATTAATAGAATGATTAAACTGGAGTCTATTTATACATTTTATAGGTTATATATGCTAGCATGTTTGGGAGTAAATAGCTAAAAAAACTAGAGACAAAATAAATAAGAAAAAGACAAATTTCTCACAAGATTCATGTTTTCACACCTGTTTTATTTGACTTTTAATCACTTAGCTCCTAATTCTAGAAAATAATTAAATGTGTATTATCATATTTATATGCCCTTAATTTTTAAAAAAGTGGCATACATTTAAAAAATTAATTTTATACTTATATGAAATGGGTCATTAATGTTAAATACAATAAACAAACAGATGGCATCTACCAGGTGAACACAAAGAAGTAGAAATAATTACAAGCAGCTGTTGAGAATTATAGAAGTATGGATTTTCTTAACACACTGATGTTGTTTTTCAGTTGCAAGTCACTTATTGACTTTATTTTGAACATATTACATCATTATAAATTAACATTAGTAATTTTATCTTTAAAATGGTGATTAAAAATAGCATCCAACTCATACTTCTATTGTGAGCATGATGCTATTGTCATAATAAATGAAAAGCATTTAGCCTAATGCCTAGCACCTGATAAGAACTGAATAAAGACAAAACTATTTCATTATTAATAATGTCTCTAGGACCTTCTCTAAATTGTCAGTCAAAACTCTAACCATGATATAAAATTAGAATAAAACAATTTGAATTCTTTGAAAGAAAAATAGGGTTTAAAGATGAGGCGTGTTATATTGTAAGGTCTTTCACCGCAGGGCAATTCCTTTGTCTTTTCTAGCAGCTGGTTGAATCTAACACAATGCCTAACATGCAATAAGTACTAAATCATTTCTGTAGAATGAATGAACTCTTCCAAATGAAAGGCAACCGAAGTTAGAAAGAATTATGCTTAATAGGGTGTACTCTGAAAAGTGGGTTATCTAAAAGAAAACAATACAATACAACAATGCATATTTCAAAAAGGAGGACATTTTATTGAAAACTGTGAATTAAGACAGGACTGAACTAATAATATTAATGAAAAAATATACACTTCAACTCAGATTTTGCCCTTTGTTAGAAATATAAGGCAGAAAAAAATGTTAATTATACATTTTTTAAGTGGAAGATAGAAAGTTATGACAACCAGACCAGGAAACTTGGTAAATATATAAAGTATGCCTTTTATTCAAATACAGCTTACAATCTGATAAATATTGAGACATTTTTATTATTCTAACTGTACTACAGAATAATTTAAAAAGTGATAAAAGTATTTCAAATAAATGATTATGATAAAGTTTGCCTTTATACAACTAGACCAAAGTTCCAGTTCTTGTTACATCATTTCCACTAGTTTCCACTTGTTCAAGCATCAGCATTGTTAAGTTTCTTAGTCATTACATATTATAGTAGTCACTCTTTTCAAGGGAAACAGAAACAAGAGTATCACCCATCCATCCATCCATCCATCCATCCATCCATCCATCCATCCATCCATCCAACTGTCAAGAGAGGAGAGGTCCAATGATCTACATTTTGTGTATTAGAGAAACTGGGAAGTTGGGGTGTAATTCAGATGAAATCTGAAGCTCTGAGGAGTAAGAGAACAGATGGTATAACTCCCAGTCTGACATCAAAAGCCTGGGAATTGGGAGTTTCTGGAGTAAGTCCTAGAGTGTGAAGGTCAGAGAGCCAACAGCTCTGATCATCCAGGACCAGAGAACATAAATGTCTCAGCTCAAAAGGAGAGAGAAAATTTGTTCTTCCTTTCCTTTTTGATCTATTCACTATTCAGTGCATTGAATGAGATTTCCCACATTGATGAAGGTAGATCTTCTTTACTCAGCCTATTGATTAAAATGTTAATCTCTTCTAGAAGTATCTTTGTAGATGTGCAGAAATGACATTTTATCAGTTATCTGTACATCCACTAAACCATACCAGTTGACACATAAATTTGACTATGACACAGTGATGGTCACCATGTCTTTCTATCATCCCCTTGGAATCCAAACATATGTTGAACCCACTTTTATGTACTGTTATTGATACTTGTGTATATAATGGGCTCTTGGTTTTTATATTTTGCCTTACACCATTTTTAATATCTTCAGTTCCTTCCCTGTCTAGGGATTTTAAGTAGCTATTTCTAACACTACTCTTCACCTTAGAGTCCATCTAGAACCCTTGTCATATTGCTTTCTATTAGGAGGTAGGGGTGAAATTAAACCCTACCACAGTTGCTGTATTTTCAGTTGAGGTTAGTACAGTGTAGCATAATGTATTCAATATCGATTTAATATTGAATTGCATCACTTAAAATATTGCAATGTATCACTACATCATTCATTTTTGTTGCCCAATGATACTCTACTGCAAAGTATATTTACTGTTTCATTTTCCATTATCATTTTATTTACTGTTCATCACTTGATGGAGATTGAGTGTTCACCATTATTTGATTATTAAGAACAGTATTACTATGGACATTCAGGTACAAGTTTTTTATAAAAGTATGTTTTCATATCTCTCAAAATGTTTTTGCTTTTTGCTGTTGATAAGCTGTGTTATAGGATAGAATGTGGACAGTTTTATGGTCAAACAGGTGCCACTGTGGGAAGATACTAGTCAATGATTTGAGGTCTCTGAGAATGGACAGCATATATATCAAGTACAAGTGGCACAATTCACTTATAAAAAGAGAGGAGAAAAGTATGTGTAAGATCCTGCACCTTGCTGTCTTTGAATACCCATGTCAAGTGAATTATTTCCATAACGGACATGTACATCGTGACTACACCCATCCCATTTTATGTTGCAGAAGAAGGAACCCAATCTTTCCCCATCCCACCAAGGTCTGATACATAAAGCGGGAGGCCTACTGAGAACTACTGATATAAGTGCTTAAGCAGAACAAAGCCTGATGCATTAATTTGGAAACAGGAAAATATATTCCTATGTAAGAAAATGAATGGGACTGTACTCTTGGGGAGGGACCATTCCAAGTCCTAGTGATATTCCCTATCTACTGTGTCAGCATTCTGACAATGATGGGGTGTACTCTTGGGAAAGGCAGTCTTCTATATGCAATTGTTTTATGCACCCCCATATATTTTTTTTGGTAAATGTTTTAGTTGTATTGAGGATCAAGACACAGATATTTCTATTTCCTCACAATTTTTGACATACTAAAAATAAAAAAATATCATGTAATTGTGAATCTTATCTAAAGTCCCAATGATTTTCCAGCTTAAATTTGGAGGCAAATGTTCCTTAACTGGGTATCAAGTACACAATTAATTTAGTACTATATCTACTACATACTCAGAATTTCAACCTTTTGGAAGACATTAGCCAAGTTACTAGGAAGACTGAATTTCTCTGACCAAAGTTGCTACAGAATGTAGGAAATTCTGATAAGAGAGCCAAGATCAATGAGTGGCTTTCTTTAGGAAATATTCTTAACAAAAAATAACAGGGGAAGAAAATAATTATAAATGTTCAAGACATACTATAGGTACAGCTGTGACTTCAAATTGCCATTTGGTATGCTTTGTCTACTAGAATATAAAAACTAACTCCACCTCAGTTAAGCTGATAACCGAGACAATCAGTCTCCTATGTTCAATATATCACTATTTTTTGGTTATACCAAAAAATAAACAATCACCAAATGACTCCATCTCTTAACAAAAATCATTCATATGTTAAAAATGGGGTAGGGGGTTTTTAGAGCTACTAAAATAATGGAATTTATGAACTAGTCCATGAAAGTATTCCTCTAAACTGTACAAGAAGCGACACGAATAAGGCATGGGTCATGGTATTCATCAGACTTGACTTCTTTCTCTCCTGTTGCATCAGACTCTGGATGCTCCTGGTTTTCAGTCTTGCCATTCTCTGCAGATATTTCTTTGGTTTCTTTGTAAGACACTCCAGCCTGCTTTCCCTTCACTCCCCTGTTCCTTTTCGCTTGAACTTTCTTATCTGGATTTTTTACCCTTTCCTGCTGCCTTTGAGCTTCTTTTCCACTTTTGCATTAGCAGGTTTAGTTGAGAAGCTCACTGATCTCCTCTGTCCCTTAGGCTCCCCCTTGATTGTCCCCTTAGCTAAGCTGACCTTCCTTTTGGGCATGTTGAGGTTGTATAGTCTTACTGGGTGCCTGGAGAGATTCATGGAAGCTGTGCTGCCTGACCACTGCTGACCTTCTTGCTGTTTGAGCTACTGGGACCCATAGCTGAGGAGGGTAGGAGAACCAGATGGACATAATTCCCCCCATTTGAACAAGAAATATTATAGTAACTATCCAGTGTCCATCACAGTATTATCTGTTGGGTGCTTCTTGATGGCGAGAGGGACGAGTGCTTTCTCAGATCTGGAGAAGTTGTTCTTGGGATGCTATATTTACAGAACTATATCTAGGCTCCATGGCCTGATTTAGATGATGACATTGTGGATTTTGAGCTGATGCTATAACTGAGTGGGGCTAAAGTATTTTTATATAGCAGAGACAAATGACTCATTAGACACCAAAGGATCTAACTGTATTAGAATTTAAAAATTTTTTCTTCCATCTTGGGACTCTCTTGTTTCACCCTATAGGGCTCTCTCTCACCCCCCTCTTTCTCGCTCTCCCTCTCCCCCTCTCCCTCTCTCTCATTCTTATTTTGATTTGGCAAAGGTTTATGTAATGTCTGTATTCCTATGCAGTAGATCACATGGTAACAAACTTTGTCCTAAGACAACAGTTAGTGAAGACCTAAGAGGCCTGACAACAGCTGTGGGAATGTGCTGAAAGAGGTTCCTCCTCCACAGGAACCTCAAAATGACTACAGTTCCTTATAACACCTAATTGCAACTTTGTGAGAGAACCTGAATTAAATCCATCCAACTAAATTGTCCTCATATTCCTGTGCTACAGACATGTGGATATAATAGGTCTGTGCTTTCAACTGGTACATTTTGGGGTAATTTGTTACACAGCAATGAATAACAACACATTGGGTTATGAAATCTATTACTAAACTTCAGCACTGGCTTCTGTAAATCCTTTTAAATAACAAAGGATGAAAGCAAATGACATCTTATAACTCCTAGAAATTATGGTTCTCTTTAACTGAGAATTTCTTTTGCTACAGCATAGAAAGCCAGCATATTCATTACCCATGACACACATACTAAAGTGATATTTTTATTTGTAAATACTACAACAAATTTCAAGTGTGTCATCCAAGAATCTGTTCAATGTTGACAAAGCTGTTTCAGGTACCCCAGAGGAGATTTTAGAAAGTGATAAGATGCAAGCACAAATAAATTGTTTAGTGACATATATGTATGTAAATATGTATATTTATAGAATTACTCTCTATATATATTCTATAAAACCAAAATAAAAACATGATTGAACTCAGTCTGAATTTATTGATCACTTGAGAAACTAAATTTCATTGTTCTGTTTTGCAATTTAGAATATTGTGTATTTTATTGTAAAGTTGAACATATAAAAGGGTCAGTCCTAGCAATGATTTTAAAATCACTGTAACTTTGATTAAAACTAAAAAGGAAAATATTCTATGACATCCAAATCTTATCAAGTTCATATAAAAGCTAATTTCCATTTCATACATTTTGTTCCAATAGAATCCTTGTAACAAATTCATTTACGTAAAGAACACAGTAAAGATATACCAAAAACATACCTAAGTTTACATCTTAGGTTTTTTATAGCTGCAGTGCTATATGGGAATAATAGCAAACATATATTATTTGTTTACTAGTTTATAGTTTTTCTTCACTTTGTTGACTTTTTTTGCATTTTTAGATATCGGGATGAATGTGTGTGTGTGTATAAATTGAGTTTTTTTCTTTTTTCTCAGGACATGACATATTCTTGATGCATTGCTACTTGTTATAATATAATTTTTCTTATTGATTAGTTTTTTTTTCTGGGTGAGTTGACTATATCAATAAAACACCAGACTCAGTTATAATATTAACAGATATTTAATATAGCTACAGATAGTGCTTTATTAGTACTAAACATGGAACTATCAAATAAGCAATATCTTGGAGCTTATTTGATTCATAGAATCAAATAAATTTATGAAGTAAACAATTTTGATTCAGTAAGTTAAGAAAGTAAGTTAGGTAGAAAAACAAATGACAGTATTAATGATAAATTATAAAATTTGAGTTATAGAAAAACATAGAGACAAAATGTCTTCATAAATGGTGAACCACTAGTGAGATAAAATGGATTGGATAGCTTGATAATGTAAAAAAATTGTGAGTGTGAATATTGATGTTAGCACTAATTTTCTATGGAAATACTACATAGAAAAGCTGCTAAAATAAAAAAAAAGCATATTTATAAAAAAGCTTATGTAAAATATCATTTTATTTATGTTAATATTTATAGGATTATTTGAAATTGTACTGTGTATCAGAGAAAGGTGTTTGGCTGCTTCAACATCCTAGGAAGAACCAGATGTATATCCATATTATTATATTCATCTAGAGTCATGAGCAGAAAAGTTCACCTACTTGGTGACCATTGTAACATAAACTGAGTGACAGTTCAACTATTTTCAAACTAGTGGGGTTAAAAGACTTTCTTGTGTTTTTCCTGAATTGAATCACTTACAACCACTGACCTTAAGTAGCAATCTTAGCAGCAGAAGGAGACCATAGCCTAAGTGGTAATTAATTTTGGCCCCAAGAAAGGGAAAATACCAAATATCTTCAGATAATGACATTCAATGTGTTGCCTTCCCATTTAAACCTTAAAACAAAAAAGAGAGAGAGAGAGACAAAACAAAACCAAACCAAAGAACAGCATGATGGTGTTCTTTAAAGAGGAGGTAAGAGAATAAAGGACATAACATAGAAGTTAGGATGTAAAAGATTGGTGTTAAGCAAAAAGACTGGGAACTGCTGAGTTTGGAGGATATCATCAATAATATTAGCAAGTAAACCACAACATTAAGGGAAGTCAGTGAATGAATGATACCCTAAATCCACCTTTCTCCTAAAAGGAAAATGTTTCTCTTACCCTTCTAGTCTGTTCCTCCTGAAAACAGGAAATGAATATTGATATGAAAAGTACCCCTCCACACTGCCCCCCCCCCATACACACACAGATGAGGACAGGAAGCTTTGTCAGTAAGCCTGCTTATTCCCCAAAATTAGTTGTCCAAACCAAATTTTTCAAGTATTTCTTTGACCTGTCTATTCTTCACAGATTTATTGTTTTTCTGTCTAAAAATATATCAACTGACTATTTTGGTCAATTACTAAGTTTCTTATCTGATGGACTTGCTTGTGCATGAAATTAAATTTGTTCTTTCTCTTGCTAATCTCCTTTGTGCCAATATATTTTGCATTCACTCAGAGAAACCAAAATAGGTAAAGGGTAGGTGCCTCTAAAATATTCACTCAAAACTAAAATCAACTTACCAACTAAGTTGTTTTCTTCTGAGAGATAAGAAAAAAGGAGGTGATCCACGTCTCTCTGACTTTTAGGTGGTTGTCTTTTTCCTGAGTCTCTTCACAGTGTCTTCCTTTTGTGCATTTCTGCCTCTGTGTCCAAAATTCTCCTTTATATAAAGACTCTAGTCAAATTGGATTAGAGTCCATCTTAGGGATATCATGTTAATTTGGTTATATCTCTGAAGACCCTATCTCCAAATACATTCTCAGACACTGAGGGTTAGAATTCTAAGAGGTCATATTTTGAGAACACACTTAAGTCCACAACACTATTTTTTTTCTTCTGAGAAAATAACACTATATAAATAATTGAAAAGTAATACATTAAATAAAAATGTTGCTGAATACTGTGGAGGTGCAGGCTTAGTCCTAAACCTGAGTGAGGTTCATGCTTCACCTCCCCTAGGGTGTGATTTGGGAGCTGTTTCACTCTTGATATGGGGTGTTTTTCTTGAATCCTGTTAAAGATCATTGAAGTCAAGGAGGACAGATTACTCAGATATTCCTCTTAATTCATGAAGAAACCAAGTCTGCGTTGAAATTTAAAGTGCCCCCCTTAAAATTTTTCAATAATCCAACTACCAGCAGGTGTTCATGAGGCACCAGAGATTTGTAACTTTGAACAGCAGCCAGATTTATTAGCAGAACATGAAATTAGAGTCCCTGATTAATCCTATTTATGCAGTAATTTTAATTTGTAAATACACCAAATTTAAATAGCCATAATTGCCTATGGAAAATACACCTTTCCATAAAACAAACAAACAGAAAAAAAAGAAAAGCAATGGAAGTGTGTGATTTTCAATTTTCCTATAAAAGAGAAGTAATAACCTATACCTATGTTATATGATTAGCTATCATCTGGGTATTTGAATATAATTAACATAGATTCCACATAAATGACATCACCAAATTGATGTGTTTTTTAAATCAGTACTGATCTTTATGAGATTTTACTGGCATTTTCTATTTTTATCAGTTGGAAAGTAATCTGTTTGATTCCATAGGAATTTCATGTTGCAAGTAGGGCTTAACAATGAATAAATCTATAAATAAGGATTATTTGGTTCTCCTTTCATTTATTCACTTTTCACACACATTTCTGTGTGCTCAGTTTGAGAGATTAATATGACTCTTAAGATAATTAGAAATTGTGTATGATGGTTAATTTCATATGTCAGCTTGACTGTGTCATGATGCCCATATTTGATCAAGCACTATTTTGAATCTTTCTGTGTGGAAGATTTTGGGTGAGGTTAGTATTTGAATGAGAGGACTGTAAGGAAACAGATTGCCCTCCACAATATGTTCTAGCCTCATTAATACTACCCATAGGTGACCTTTGAATGTGAATTGTAAAATTAACTCTTCTCGGAGTTTCTAGCTGGCCAGCCTATGCTATAGATTTTGAACTTGCCAGCCTCCATAATCATAAGTCAATTCTTTAAAAATAACGTTCTTTCTCTATATATAGACCAGACCTATTGATTCTGTTTCTCTGGAAAACCCTACCTAATATATAATGAATCAAGGATTGTAACTTGTAACTATCTGGTCCCAGAGTCTCTACTCTTTCTAGCACATAATTACTTCTTGCAAAATATATAGCTCAAAGAAAGATTCAGTCAGAATTTAGAATGCAGCATGTCTTATCTGGAAGTTTAGTCGTCCAGACAGACTTCAAGCTCAAGATCTGATATTCTAAATTAACATAAAGGAAGAATAGGAACATAGTACAGTAGTTAAGTGCACATAATTGAAAACAAGTTGTCCAGGGTTCTGGTAACAGCTCTACTGCCTACATGATTGCTCACAGGCAAGTTACTTAAAATATCCCTTTGAAAAAGACTGTAGTTTCTTCTTAACCTTTAACTATTTCTGTTCACTCCATTCCTACATGTATGTTATTTTCTGTACCAGAACTCTCCTCTGAGTCACTCCCAGTTGTGAATAAAGCTCTTTTCACTATAGGTAGAGGGCAAGACAGGCCTGGCAGATTTCAACTGTCTGTGGTGGTTTTTCATTAGCCAGGACTGACTGACACAGGAGGGTGAAAGTTGAGCTCATTTGCTTCCAAGACAAAATGTGTTGCCTAATGTATACCTACAGAGCTTACCTCTGGGATAAGGCCACACTTAGCTAAGAAATTACACCTTGCTTGGTTTCTTTACTGTTCCCATCCTGCTTCCTTCATCTCCTCCTGGCTTCTCCCGGGAGCCCTTTAAGATAGATCGTTTATTTAATAATCCTCATATTCATATCTCCTTTGGGAAAATTAAAAAAAAAAATTTGAGGTTTTCAATCCTAAAATTTGACACTAGACTCAGTCAAATATTGTGAGGGTTCACTGAACCATTCCTTGCAAAACACTTATCACATTATGTAGCACATATTATGTGATAAATGTGTGTTAGTGTATTAACTACAAGCAAGATGTGCTCTAATTAATAAACAAATAACTTCATTGAATCTTTATTATAAAGTGCACACATTCTATGCACCAAAAAGTGAGAAATTAATTATCCCGGATTTGCTTTCAGGTATTTTCAATCTGTGTAGAGACAGACAATTAAACCAGTATTAAAAATGAAAGCAAGTCAATTTAAGGCAATAATGCACACTGAATGCTACTTTTTTGGTATTTTTTAATTAAATGATTAAATGACATACCTTGGACACCTAACTCAGCCTAAGTAGTCAGGAAAGAGATTTGACTAAGAATTATACAATTTGAAAAGTGTGGAGGTAGAGTTATGTAGACAAATAACATGTACAATTGTTGAACTATATTGAACATTACAATTGTTACTAAGATTAGAGTAGAAGTGTGCATATGTTAAAGTATGTGTTGGTATGCAAGTGTGTGTGTGTGTGTGTATACACATGTCTCTGTGTTGAAGTGGGATGGATTTGGGAGAGCAAGATTGACACTGAGTCTGAACAGAGATAAAGGAACTGTATTAACATCAGGTGATAAATTCAAGAGTTTGTACTTCATTGAAAAGGCAACCTTCATTCAACAAAGGATTTTGGCAGAGGAATAGAATGCTAGAAAGACAAGTTTGACAATGGTGCTGAGAATGGAATTGAGGGCAGGAATGGTAAATAGGTTTTCAACTCACATGCCAATTCTGATCTATTGGTAGTAGCTTTCTGGGGCACTTGTTGAGATGGCTTTTGAGGTCTGGCCTAGACTTAGTGAGGAAGGATACCAGGATTGATTGCCAGTATTGTGCCATTTATTTCCTATGTCCTTAAACTTTTTTTTTTTAACCCGTCCTCTGTAGTATGTATAAGTTATATATACACCAGATGTAGATTAACTGATATCATAAAAAATACAGAGGGAATTTTTTTTCCTCTGAATTCTTCTAACCTTGAAAATGCGATAAAATTTTCACTAATTTTACAAGGAATTATGCAAGTTAGCAAAGATGTTGTCACATCTGAAATTATTAATTTAATTATTTTAGCCAATTCATAAACTCTATTTGGAAACAAATTTCTGTTCATATATACCTATTGTAGCATCAGAATAAAAAATACATAAAAGGAAGTTTAAGTCTAGTTAAATATTATAAAAGACAACTGTATTTGTGAATATATGGAATTTGCTCAAACTAGGTCAAAGTACAAAGCACTTGAATCGGACAAGTCAAGTTGATAATTCTGACCTTGTCATTTATTAACACTTAGAACTTAAGCAAGGTTTCCTTAGAACTTTTCAAAACAAGTAGTATTAATTAAATAAAGTTTTATGAAGCTCAAACTCAGTAATATTCATGAATATAAAGTATAATTGATGAAATTATTTAAAGACATTGGACAGTATTTAAAATCATCGTTCCTATATCACAGTTCCTATATCACATTGTATTAATTGTTTAAAAATAGCCTAAATTAACTTTGAAATCAATCACATACTAAGAAATATTAGAAAAAATATATCCACTTATTTTTAGTGTATTGTATTATAAAATGATACATAATAGAGTTACTAATTTAAAAATTCACAGATCACATCGTAATAAGCTAATAGTACAAAGAGAATGTTTTATTCCCCATTAGACAAAGAACAACAAGAATCAGATTTCCAAAGGATTCCACAAGAGAAAATCACATAGTAAATATTAAATATAAATTTAACCGTAAATCGATTTTCATAAAAGTGCTTTGAATTGCTTTTATAGCACATGGTTATTAATATATGAATTCTGAGTTGAAACATGGTTTCAAATCTTATTGCACTCACCAAAATGCCCACCTGAGAGATCAAATGTGAAAACAAATCAATGTTTTTACTTTTTAATGTCTAATAATCACCCTTCATAATGATACCTCCATTGATGTACAATCGTAATCGCAAATATTGTTTGACACTATTAAATAAGATAATGATGGAAAAAGCCCTAATGGTTTTATATAAATTAATGGTTCTTTTAATGCTTCATGTAACTTAAGAAGACTCCAAATTGAAATGTGATTGATTCGAGTTTTGTTCAGGTTCTCTCTATTTCATCAACTGCTGTATTAACATGATCCTGGAGGCTGGAATTTCAAAACATAGAAATTGAACAAAATTTGTCAAGAAAATGACCCTTGTAACAGTCAAATATTTAGAAAAGAAATATTATTCTATAAACAATCCAGCAACAACTGGATTAAATAGTAATTTTGATAGAAACAAACAAAATATGGAACTATTCTTTTATATTGACTATTATAAAAGTAAAAAAATAATATTTCAAAGTATTTCTTTTAATCTTAAAGGATATTATATTCCATGGATCACCATTTAATACACCATTAGAGCATCGTTGCTCAATTACATAAAGAACAAAATAGTAGAGAAATGAGTCATTTTATAGATTCTTTCTATATTTAGAATTAAAATTTGTCTATTTTGTGATCTCTAGCACTTTTATGTCACACATCATCATCTTCTTTTCATTTAGTAGAAGCATGGGGAAAGAAAATGTACTCTGCAGTCATGGTTGAGTTTCTTTATATTTCACTTCAGTTTTCTGAGCATTATGAGTAGCTTTTATTTCACAGTTGTTTCTTGTTTAAGTCTCACACAAGATGACAACAGCATGGGGCAAATCATTTTTGGCTTAATTTGAAATGCTGCTTTCAGGGTATTTTAACAGCAGCAATTCTCATATGAGCAAGTAAAGATCATAAATGTTATCTGTATCTCCCCAGATAAGCTCCAAATAGAAAAACAAATACACAACAGAATTTGTAAAGTGATAAAGGATTTAGAATGTCTTAGTCATGCCAGTAGAGTTTGCACATGGACAAAATCTATAGAAATGACATTTTACATACACTTAAAAAGAACGAGGTAAAAACAATGAAATAAAAATGCTTACAAATCAAAAAACCTCTACAACCGAAATTCAATGTAAATGTAAGCTCTCTGTAAAATATATGCTAGGTGTCGAAAAAGCTAACGATTATAAGCTCTGTGTGTGTGCACATGTGTGTGTTTGCACATGTATGGTATGAAGTAAAAATCATCTGGTCATCATACCAGAAACAAACAAACAAAAAAAAAATACAGAAATCATTTAGGGGAAAAAAATGGCTTGATAGAAACTTGGCAGCAGAAACTGTCTTGTAGGTCCTTGTGTTCTCCATTGAGAACAAATAGCCCCCAACTCTTTATTGAAAGGAATGAACAAATAAGATGGCCAACCCACTCACAATTAAACACAAACTACCATTGGTTATCCCCATCTGAATTTTGTAACATATTTGAAAAGGGTTATAATAGGCAGAAATCATTCTTCTGTTATTTGGTATAATAATAAATCTTAGTTGTCATGTTTTTAAGTGCAAAACCTTGTTAGATCATTTATTTCTTTGAAATTTGTAAATTTTTGGACTTCTTACAATTTGCTCATAATCTTTGAGACCTGTGTGTTTATTAATATCTGATTTAGAGTGAGTAATTGAATGTCACAATGAAAAATAGGATTGTCTGAATGGAACTGGAAAGAATTATGCTAAGAAAAGTAAATCAAAAGGAGGAAGATAAATCTGGATGATTTCACTTACACGTGGAATATTTTTTAAAAAAAGGAAAATATATAACCTAAACAAAACCTAGAAATTTGACTGCAGGAGAGAGGAGAGGGGAGGCCTAAGAGTGAGGACAAGGGAGGAGGGACTCCACCAATGTACTGTGTTGGAGTGTTATGGGTGTTTGAGGGCTGTGGTAACATATATTTGAAAGGGGTGAACTGTAACTCTAAATCACTTGCAGAGTTATAAACTAGTATTGCCTCAAAAAACTATTTACAATTGTAAAATAGTTTTGCCTTCTTACATCACAGATTAACATTCTTAATGAACTTCCTGCATGAACTATAAGTAGATTGCAAGTGGATTTTTCTGTATCTTTTCTAGGTAAATTCTAACCATCAAATAATATAATAAAACTTTTCCTCCTTAGGTCTATAGTCTATTCTTACTTAATTTCATCCAAGATTATATGTACTTTTTACATTCTTTGAATTACATTGATAATTTATACTCTTTGTTTTAAACAAAATTCTGGCTCTTTTACACATGATGAAATCAGGCCATGTTTTCTTTTATATGTATGAGTAGTTGCTGCTTCTTAAACTTACTGTAAAAATTTGTATCAAAATCCAAAGATTAAAAATTTTGCTTAGGAAGATGATGACAGATAAGTCAGATAAGGCAGAAAAGTATAGTTAAATTCCATTTATCAATAAATATAAGAAATATATATCTTATACATTATTTTATATATATTTAACATATGTTTACACATATAATATGTAATAATATGCATTACATATTTAATATACATTTTAACTTAAATTATTCTTAGACGAATGAATTTGGAAAGACACAATTCATTCAGAGGCATTGCCTAAGAATTGTATCTACATTAAAAAAAAGCGATGGGAAATAAATATCTAAATTTGATTTCTACTAATTATTACTAAGTTTCCTTTTCTGTTTTTGTTGTCTCATTGATTAGTGTTTCTCTTACCTATCACCCATCCTAACCACTCTACTTCAACCATGCACATGTTGTACTTGGATATTACTCATGGCAATTTGATAATTAAGTGAACAAATATAATTCTCATGTATTAGATTTAGTATCAGTGAGTCTTCCATATAATGTATATGGTAGATATATGCAGTCAAAGTCTATAATTGATAAAAAAAATAATGTATACAAGCCTAAGTAAAAGTAACTTTTCAAAATCTGTAATTATTGAGGTAGGGAATAGAATGTGAAAGAAGGAACAGACCTTTCAATTAGTCCAAACAATCTAGTTCAAAAGCTTGGTTGTGATTGAGTAGCATAAGATAGGTATGCCTAAAAAGAATGGTTTTGTTTTGCTAATTGTTTTGCATTCTCCTTATGAAAATTGTCCTCAACTTATATTCCTAAATATAAATACAAATATTGAAATTTATTCTTAACATGTGATTTTTGAAAACAGTTTACATCTTGTTTTTTCTTTCTCTCTCTCTCAGTCTCTCTCTCTCTTTTTAAGTCAATGCAGTAACAGTTCTAACCCATTAACCTAGACCTAGTGAGCAAAGCTAATCTGTCTCCTCTGGCTTCACATTTGAACTTACCTTTTTTTTTTTTTTTTTTTTTCCTACCAAGAGTCACAATATTTTGTTTCTATCTATCTCATATAACTTCTCTAATATTCATTTTCTATTATTTTATAAGGTTCCCAGCTTACCTTGCCAAACTTCCTTAAATCCAATAACATATTTTAATATTTCTAAACTAATTTTTTACCTACTAAATAATTTTCCAGGGATAATGTGTGTTTCTGAAATATACCCTATTTGTTAGTATGTGCCTTGCTATGCTTAAACCAATTAAAAAAAAAAAGCAAAAATTCTTGTCTACCAGAGTAAAAGAAGCCTGCTTATGGGGCATTATAAATTTAAATTTTAAAATCACTTCTCTTGTTTATTACATGTAAAAAAATACGTCATGAAAAGATAGAATGAATGATATAGCCAAATAGAAATGCAAATTAAGCCTTTGCTTGTACACCATGTCTTATCTACAAGATTGGCAAACATTCAGACATTTGCAAAAATTCTTTGTTGCCAAGGCTATGGGGAAACAAGAACTCACATTTTTGTTGGGAAAGCAGAATGGTAAAATCTTATGAAAGAGAATTTGGCAAATTACAAATGCAATTACCCTTTTACACTATCTCATCTCAAAAAAATCTATCCTAAATTAAACTGGCAAAAATTAAAAAAATATATACTTACACATCCACAAAAGTTATATGCACTATCAATGTTTGCAGTTTTAAGCAGCGCATCATGGATCAAATTTGTGTCCATCAATAGATGGAATAAACGATGGTACTACCCACAATGGAGGCTTTATAGCTGTATAGAACAGTAATGTAAACATCTGTATACTTCAGTGATATCTAATTAAATATTCAGGGCATATTATTTTTAAAATGAAAAGTGGAGTATACTGTATATATGGCAGTGTGCAAGGGATTATTTCATTGTCTCACAACTCCTAATTTACCCTTTCTTATTCTATTTTATAGTACTGGATCAATATCTTATAATATCTCTTCCTTACAGCTAGCAAAAACATTCAACTTTGCCAAGAGAAATCAATAGGATGACTGTGACAGTTGTAGGCAGTCACTTCCTTTTCCATTCCTGGCACTCCTTTTTATTTCAATTTTTCCTTTCATTCAGCGTGGTAGTTGAGACACATTGATACTCATCAGAGCAAATATAATTAAAAATAAGTGGCAAAATTTTCCCTGCTGAAAATAAAAACACTCTCACTCTCACTCAACTTAAACTTAAATTCTTGCTTTGTTTATTTGAAAGCTCTTCAGATATTTTAAAAAGGTGGATAAAATAACATGGGAGCTAGAAACCTCATCAAGACCTGGGAGATATTTGTCAAGCAAGATTTTGGCTCGACATCCCAGTTTCTTGGGGGATAGGTGCATAACTTCAGTTGGTGTCTGTCCAAATTGTAAACCCCTGTCATAAAGCTAAAGGGAATTATTTTTTTTTTTCCTTTTAAAAGCTATTAGCATATCAGTTGGCTACTCCAGTTGCCAAATGATCCAGGATGAACTTCATGTAACAGATGATGTTGTTGCATACTCTTACTCAAGGATTATTGTTTTAAATATGTAAAGAGGTAAAATTTCTAGGTATTTTTGCAAGTCACATCCTAGTTTAATGCTTTCTCAATAATAAAACATTTGCTTCTTTTCCAGTTTTTGAGAAATTTTCTGGAGAGGCAGATTTAGTTTTATCTTTGGGCAGGGTTCTACTCTTTTTTTTCATCATTATCTCTTAGTCTATAGATAGTATTTTCACATTTGCATTTGCTAATCGGGGTTCTCTTCAAGTCCATTCTTACCTCTTTTAAGTCAATCACCTTTGTTTAGGTAAATAGTTTATTTTACTTGATTTTATTTGTTTTGAGGTAAGATTGGTTTACAACACTGTATATAATTTAGAGGTATAAATTTCTCCTCTGCAGGAATTGTTTCCACATACACTTGCCACAAAATCTCATCTTCTTCCACCATAGTCCAGCATGCCCCCTCCCTATTTTCTTCTCTTTCTTCCCTCTATCATCTGGTAGACTAAATTTACTTTTTCAAATTCTGAGTGCTTCTGTCTCCTGAGTGAACTTGACTGACACAGAATTTGTTATGGGAGTGGTCTCAAGAAACAATCTCTCTAACATGGAATTGGATTGAACTTCAGTGTAGTATTGAGCTCCTTCCAAATAAGCACCAATAAGCTACATACTAAGTTAACTAGTTATCATGTATGGCATATATGATAAAATTCTTTTTGAAATGGCTACTTTTAGAGCCCAAGAGGCTGCTTCACTTGGTCATGGAAGTAGCCATGAATAACTGCCTGACTCTGGTATTATTACATGGATTACTTCAAACATCGTGCAATGCTTATAGAAAGAAAATGACACACTGAAGTTTTTAACTCTCAATTTAAATTACAATCTGAAAACTATGTGGCAGTTATAAAATAATCTGTCATTTCTTATATCTACAAAACCAATATTAATGAACATAAAGAAAAAAAATATTGTGTAGTAAAACACAACAGCAGTTGAATTCATAGCCTCACCAAGTTTCTCAAGTGACAGGGTGTGAATTTAAGGGACTGAATTTAAGGAACATAGAATGGAAATTTTGCACTCAGATGAAACTGAGGATTTTAGACCAATGGATAACTTTCTTGCTGTTTCAGTATCAGGCTCTTTTATTTATTCCCTCAGGGTCAGCTTTCAAGCTTTCTGTGCTTGAAAACTGTGATAAGTTGTTCTGAGGCAATTGCCTGGCAAGGGGATGCTCATTTTCTTTGTCTTTTCCCATTCTCCTTTGACTATCACGACCTATTATTGTCCCTGCCAATAAAGATACTAAACAGGAGCAGTGTCATATCCTCAGTGTTACTACCATAGCAATAAATGTGTTAAATAACATTTGGTATTGACATCGAATAATTTCATTTATTTCACCTGTTTAGTCTGTTCAGAAGTCAGATGGTATTTAAGTATGATGCGATACTGTCTAACAATTTGATTTTAACTCCATTTGCAATGATTGTTGACATAGTATCTTTTCTAGGAAAATCATCATTCCTCCTAAACTTGCTGTTATTTATTTTACTAAAATATTTTATTTCTAATTAACATGCAAAAATTATTGGAAGCATTTTCACTTCAATAAGGAAACAGCACAACAATAGGTTCAGCAGTACAAAGACTCAATTTTGCCTCAGGATTATATCAGTTCTACTGTCTGCTGTTATGCTGTCTGTAAGTTCTTTGATTCTTTTCATAATCCATGAATGATCACATACTGTTCTTTATCAATTACATTATTTTGATTGGGTCTAATGAAACTAGAAACAAGTAGAAACTAGAAGGTATCTACTTGAATATCTTGGTAGGACATATGGCAGCTGCAGGAGATATTGGCAAGCTGCAGCCTGTAGGCTAAATCTTTTGTAAATAAAAATTTATTGGAACAAACTCATGCACATTTGTTTACACATTGACTGTGCTTTTATATATATATACATATATATATACAACAGCAGCAAATAATGGAGAAGGATATATTACACACCACATGTTTACAATCATACTGTCCTTACAGAAAAAGTTTTCTAACACTTTTACATAAAGGGTAGGATATAAACACTAACAAATCTTAAGAAATTGCTACCACAAAAAGAAGTTGGGAGAGTTTAATAGTCTACAGTATACCTAGACATCCCATGAGTGAAGAATGGTTGCTGTAACTGGCAATGTAATATACGATAGAACTTTTTGGATTTTGAAGGTAGCTATACAGTATTTGAACATAAAAAGAGGTATATGAATGAAGTTTTTGCGATAGGCTTGGATTTTAAAGATATTTGGAAGTCCACTAAAAGGCATCCACTGAATCAGAGATTCCTAGTTAACACATAAATAAAAAATATGCTCTGTGGATGTGAATCATACCCTTTCTCAGGCTATCTCAGTACTTGTTGTATTGACACATAACAAAGTGGGCATGATGGCCAAAAGGAGCCTGTTAATGGGTTTAACAACCCTGACTCTCCCTTACCACTAATGTTCATCTACTAATATACTAATAATAGAGCCAAGCAATGAGTCCTTGATATGGAAACACAACCCAGAGAACCAGTAGACCATCTGGTGACATTCATTGAATTTTATCTATCATTAAGAAGCAAAGATTTATATTCATGGGATATTCTAGATATGACTTTACCTTCTTCACCTGTACTGCTTCTGCCAGCAACAGTATCAAAGGACATAAAGAATGCTATCTTTCAAATATTATCTTTTCATGCTCTCTTATCATGATATTATATAGAACATCCTGCTTCTGATTAAGAAAGTACTTTCTCAGCAAAGGAAGAACAGTAATGATAATACACACATTAAATTAACTGGTTTTAACTCAAACCCCATTACTTAGAAAAACATCTGAGTCAAGGTCTTCATCAAGACTCAAATATAATAGCCATGAGGACAGAAAGAATATTTGAAAAATGGGATTTTGACTTACTAGATAAAAGATATGCTTTCAGTAAGAGGCCATAATATGGTTTTGTCTCCCCCATAAGCAAAATACATGGGTCTGAGAATCAAGGGAGGGGAGTGGGTGTGCCTCTTGGAGAGGTGTTGCTTCCTGTACCAATGACTTTTACCTCTGATAAACTGGAGGTCTTAATCCCCAGTTAGAAATGTTTCCACTAATGTGTTCAACAATGGTTGTACTGAAGTAGAAGATGAAACTAATACCTAGCCTTTAATGGGTCTCTGGAACTGTGCTTCTTGTCTGGAATCAACCTTAAGAACTAATGTGTTTGTCTCCCTAGAATCATGGTGACATACCATGTTAGAGATGGTAATAAAATATTTGCAAATGTTTAAGGAAGTATTACCAGTAGATCACATCAGTCTCAGATGACTAGGGCAGTTTCTTCAAAATGAGCCAGAACTTGATTGTTTGGTGAATTTCCTTTTGAGAAACTCTCCTGCTGCTTGGTGTCCTGTAGATAGTAACCTAATTACATGCTGTGTGAGACAAATAGAACAGATTTTATCTCAGTCTCTGCTGGTCATATTACTCAGAATGGCTAAGAGCAGTTTACATGTGAGAAAATAAAACTGAAACCAAGATGTTGTAGAAACAAGGAGTGAATATTTTGGGGAGACAGTTAAATCTCTTACATTTGTGCATGTCTTGTGAACAAAGACACTAATTGTCCTGTGTTTGGGGAAATCTTTCTTAGCATGTGTATATAATGAACAGTCTTGTAACTAGACACTATGTCGCCTTCAGAACAAGTAACACATTTTCTTATTCTCTCCTATAAAAAAAATCAGGTTGTATGGCGTTTGGTTGCCTTTCATGATGTTACAAACTACATGTACAGGTATCTTTCTGGACTGATCAGTATTGCGCCTGTGGGACTGAGGTCAATAATTGGGCTAACTCAGGTCAGAATAATCTGTTTTACATGCAAATAGATTCAAAATGGGAAAAGTGTGTAGGATATATTTCCATTAACAATAACTACAAGATACATAGGAAATAAATCAATTTGGAAATGATAGGGAAATTATAGATATTACTTTAAAAAAGATGATTAAAGGGTGAGATTGACAATGTAATGAATGATCAAAATTATCAACAAATTAAAGTCATCAAATAATTTATAATTTAAAAAAATTCAATAAAAGCTCCAACACGGGCCTCCCTGGTGGCACAGTGGGTTAAGCAATGCACTATGAAGCAAAACGCAGCCACTGCAGCATGAGTTCGATCCCTGCTGCCAGCCAGGGGGGGACCCACATGGCGCGGCAGACCTCTCCTGCTGTGTCCGCTGCTCCCCTCAGCAGTGTACCTCTGTTGATCTGCCTGTTCTGCTCCCTGCTCTCTGTGGTGAATCCTCTCACCACCCCCACACCTCTGGCCTGTACCCCAGTGCTTGTATGCATAAATAAATAAATCTTTAAAAAAATAAATAAATAAAAGCTCCAACACTACTTTCACAGCATTTAAAATACTCTTAAAATGAGTAAAATAAATTAAACTACAGGATAAATTACATTGAAAAAGATGCAGAAAATTTCCTTACCTAATGACAATATATATTAATGCTATATTTTAATTTGACTTCCATTTACAAAAATACAATGCACTGCATATTTGGAAACTGCTCTATCAAGAATGCTAGTAACATAGGTATGAGACAATAATGGAAAAGGCAAACATCCTTTGAAGTGAATATATATAAGTAAATTAAAGTAGGAGAATTCTATAAGTACTGTTGAATGCAGAAGGTTAACAGGTACTGAGATCATGATTTGTAGATTTCAAAGTACTAATAAACAGAGAAAAAGTTTACTCAAATATGATTAAGAGAAAATATTCAGTTCTTTCTTGTGTTATTTTATTTTATTTTTTTTTTTGGTAATTGATCTATTTCCTTGAATTTGCAAATATAAATTGTCATAGTCTTTGAGCATCTAAGCTGGCTGAGAATATTTCTCTCATTGGATAAAAACCTGAGCACCAATGTCATTGCTATTTCCCATAAATTTACAAGTATGCTAACTATATCAAAAGTTCACCAGTAAAAAACATTATTTAAGGAAATACCTATTTTAACCTGTAACTTGCTATGGATAATAAAATTAGTAGAGGCCTCATTTTTTTTTTTATCATTTTCTTTTTCCTTGCCAACCCATCTTTGTTCTCTCAATTATTTTTCAATGTTTACATAACTGATTTACTTCCTGAGGCAGAAGGCAAGGCACATGCAAAGTCTTCACTATGTTAAGGTCAGGTAATCAATTTCCTATCCCAAAAGACAAAGCTAATAGTACAGAGGATTATCACTAAATGCGAGCAGCTGCTTTGGTAAGACTGGAGCTTTTCTAGTGAATCCTGCAATAATGGAGTAGGCAGGAAACAGAATCCCATATATGTCTATCTTTGAATTCTGTGAAGACTGCATAGGTGTTTTTAAATGCAGATGAAAAAAGGATTAATTTTGCTTTGATTAAAGCAATTGCTATTAAACATGAATGCATTTGAAGCAAAACATGGAATTGTTTTGGATAAAAGAATAGTTCTCTTTGTACTGAATGTCATTCAAGATTTTCTCCTTAATAAATTTAAATTTAATACTTACACATTTAAGGATTTAAGGACTTTACCTGATATAAACTGTTTAATGCAAGTGTTAACTTCATCCTTGCTTTTTCCAGATATCATCAAAAGCTGACTTTTGTACATAATTATTTAATAGAATTGATAACAGCCCCATGCATTATTTCCTTTTCATAAGTTCAGATAATGTAGTAATGCTCTGTAAAAAGTGATTAAATGTAAACAATTCCTAAATTTAATTAATGCTATAGATCAATTTCATATCATAAGAAAACACATATGCAATTTTATTTTTCTCTAAGGGTTTTATCTTAAAATCTATTGATGCAATGTAACTCATTAATATTTCAAGTGATCCTTCATTTTAATTCTAGGCATGATATTTGCAGGCATATTATATAAGACTTTGCCTCGAATATAAACAAAGGAATCAGTAATATTAAAATTGAAATTTTTTTGCTTATTTAGCCAGTTAGCTTTGCAACTTAGCAACATTCAATACAAATGAATAAACATTTCCTTTGACTAATTTCTTCTCTTACCCATTATCAGATCAAGTTTCTTTGTAGTTTTCTTTCATATGTATAATGGGTAATTCTGATGTTTCAATACTGTAAATCTTCAAAATTCTGTCTTAATATCCTTTTGCTTTCTCATGTCTACTGTAGTCTACTGTGGAGTGATATATTTTCATGTCTTTAAAACCACCTGGTATCATCTCTTAAAATTATACTTTTTAACCTATGAAAATTCAGACCATGTATTCAACTGTATTTGTGTTAATTCCAGTGGTGCATATACTTCTTAGCCACTTTAAAATAAATATGTTCACAACTAAATGCCTAATTCACCTCTCCTCTTAGCATTTTCCCAGCCCCACTTTGCACTCAGTACTCCACTAATTTAGTGAAGCAATTTAGTCTCTCTACATTGTCCACATCAATAAATCAATAAATTTCATTTCATCTAACAGGTTGGCTTCCCTAAAAGCTATCTATTATCTTTGACATAATCATATCTGCTCATTTTCTCCCTACTTAGGTCATTGAAATATCACCAATTTTTAGACCTCTAACACTTAAACATGCATTTAATGTTTTCCACAATACCCATTCTAGTGTAGGCACCATTATCTTAGATGACTTCAAGCCTCTAAACTGGGTCTTTTATTCCACTTTTATTTTAAAAATTCATTTATTTATGCATACAATGACTGGGGTACAGGCCAGAATGACAGGAGGTGAGAGGATTCACCAGAAACAGAGTGGGGAACAGAACAGGCAGATCAACGAAAACACACTGCTGAGGGGAACAGTGGGCAAGGTAGGGGAGGTCTGCTGTGCCATGTGGATCCTCT
Organism: Galemys pyrenaicus; assembly: GCA_019455555.1. NCBI lineage: Eukaryota > Metazoa > Chordata > Mammalia > Eulipotyphla > Talpidae > Galemys > Galemys pyrenaicus. The sequence goes on along the minus strand of JAGFMF010011574.1, from coordinate 266,944 downwards.
CCCTGGCTGGGGATTGAACTCATGCTACAGTGTCTGTGGATGCTTCATAGTGTGGTGCTTAACCCTTTGCGCCACCAGGGAGGCCCTCTTATTCTACTTTTAGATCCATACCACACCTTAATTTATTCTTCGAAAAGTAGTAAAATTTTTCAATGAGCTTAATTTTCCAAACTTTTTTTTATGATTCAGACAATTTAATCATTTCTCATAATAACTAAGCTAATTTACAAAGATGACATGTTTGCTCCCAGCTTCTGTGCTACTTTTTATTAAAACCTATTTTACCAAAAACTTTCCCTTTACTACTTCAACTTACTGTGAATTCTTTTTTTATTGATAGTTTCTTGAATTCAGTGAAGTATTCTTCACAAAAAGCATTTTTTCCTTTCTAAGTAATGCCCTTCCTCTCTATTCTTCACTTAACCACTTATTTTGTTTTTCAAATAGATCTAATATGATTCTCAAATCCCAATTAAGTATTTATGTGATACTCAAGTCTGTCTTCGTATTTCTTCACCTTGATAAATGTAGTTAAGTCTATCTATCTATCTATCTATCTATCTATCTATCTATCTATCTATCTATCTATCTACTTCCCTCCCTCACTCCCTCTCTTCCTATCTATCTGCCAATCATGTATTCATGTAGGTAGTTATGGTCTATCATTTGTTTGTTCTCTATTAACTTTTAAGTAAAACATTTGCTTGTTTCTTTATATCAATTTGTACCTAGAGTCTTTCAATGCTGAAGGATAGTCAGAATACATTATTTGTTGAATGACTGAAAAAGTGAATAAAAGATTGATGATTGAACAAATGAATCAGCATATTCATTATGTATACACATATATGACTTACTAAATTTCCTAATTTCTAACACATTTACACTTATCAATAAGTGTTCGAAAATGACCAAGAATGAAAAATTTGAGACACTCATCAATCACTTCCATATTTGAGCAATTATATGATTGCAATGTATATTAGAGTTGAGAACACCAAAAACCCCCACATAAATGCACTGTATTGTCTTAAATAATAAGCTTTTAGTCTGCATTAATTTGTTAAATTATATTCTCATTTATTGCTAATAAAAGTATACCCAACACACCCAGTTTTTCAATTTTCTAGACAAATTTATCTTTAGCTAGAGGAAAGAATTGGAAATTTCCATTATATCATTGGAAACTGAAGCTTTCTACTTCATCTTCACATAACTATTTGCCTAACAGTTTGTAATATGCAAGAATCAGAGAAGAATGTATAGAAACAAATATTTTTGTACCATCATCTAAAGTTTTAAAATATTTTTAATTCTTGTGACTTTCTTACAATTAACAAAGGTCATTGTAAAACTAAATAGTTTAGTCACTGCAAGTAGCAATGATCCTACACTCTTAGAGAGAGATGCTATTATTGTATTAAAGTGCAAATTTATCTACATTTTAATAAATGTTTAGGGATTTAATCCTCATTGATAACAAATAAATTCTAAGTATACACTAATATTTGAAAGTATTTTCAGTGTTCACTAAGTCAGCAGGAGACTTTGAAGATGTTTTGCCTCTCCACTTGGAGCATCCTCTTCTGTGAAAGTTGATAGCAGAGAAGTATCAAATATGCCCTTTAAAACATCAAGAATGCAAATAGAACTACTCAAGCACTTGGTTTATTGCAGATTTTGAATACAAAGTATGAAAGACAAATTGTAGCATTTCATAATGAATTATGATTTATTAACATGATTTTATTATTTATTAATATGTTAATTTGTATTAATTCAATTTCATCATGTAATATTGGAAACTTTATACCTATTAAACTTGGTACTATGGTTCACAAAACTATATTATGTAGTCTCTGGTTTCAAAGAGCTTAAACACAGAAATGAGCTGCAGAGTTACATAGAGATAAATTTATTGACACTTCTCCAAAGAAATTTCAAAATATAAAAACAATGTGAAGAAGAGAAAGAAATTTGTAATTTTCCTCAGGGACTAAAATTTTAGAAAGTTCTCTTTGACTGAATTTTTAAGAATTGGTGTTTGAATAAGTAAATACGAGAGTTAGGGGATTTTTAGAAATTCAAGACTATAGACAAAAGTCTGAAAAGGTAAAAAAGTAAATGGCAAGTAGACTAATCTGTTGTAAGTTAAGAATCTGAAATTTTTTAAACAAGAAAAAAAGATTAAATTTGATCTTAAATATTTATTTCATACTAAAGATTTGAACTTTTATTGTAGAGGAAGTGAGAAAGTATTGTATGCTTTTAAATCAAGGAAGTTAAGGGATTATGCTCAGAGAAATAAGTCAGAAGGCAAAAAAAAAATACCACGTGGTTCCCCTCTTGGAGGAATGTAAGGAAACCAAATAAGCGACCAAGAATAATAACAATAACAATAACAACAACAATAACAATAATAATAATAAAAACACACAAAACTAAAAAGACAAGGACAAATAGAGGACACTTGGTGGGGAGAGAGGAGGGAGTGGGTTGAAGGCAGAAAAAGCACAAGGGACTGAGGTAATGGTGCACTGGTGAAGTGGTGGTGGGAAATCCATGGGGATTTTCTATTTCCTCCTGATTCAGTCTGGAATGGTTGCGTAATTCTCAGAATGTGTTAATCTCTTTTAGGCTATTCAGTTTACTGGAATATAGATGTTTCATAGTAATCTCTTATAGTTTTCTGAATGTCTGAATTTTTTGTTCAACTTTCTTTTCTTTCATTCCTGATGCTATTTGAGTTTTCATCTTTATTTTATGAGCTTAACTAAAATTTGTCCATTCTATTTATGTTTGAAAAGAATAAGCTTTTAGTTTGATTAATCTTCTGTAGTGTCTCTTTCATATCTATTTCATTGTTTTCCTGTTCTAATGTTTTATTTCCATCTACTGGCTTTTGCTTTTATTTGTTCTTCTTTTTCTATTTCCCTAAATTGGAAGATTGATTTCTTTCTTGTTTCTTGATGTGGGACTATATTGTTATATATTTCTCTCTGAGTACTGCTCTTGCTGTGTCCCATAAATTGTGGAATGTTATGTCCGCATTGTCTTTTGTCTCGAGGTACATTTTTTGATGTCTTCTTTAATGTCCTCATTCACCTATTGAACTTTCATGGTATGTTGCTTGGTTTCCACATATTACAGTTTTTTTCTGCTTTTATTTTTGTGGTTAACTGCTAACTTGATACTTTCATCAATCATAGAAGATGCATAGTTGATTTAATTCTTCATGAATTTGTATTTGTCTGGTGAAACAAATGGTCAACTCAGGAAAATTCCCCCATTAAACTTTAGAAGAATGTGCATTTAGCTTATTGGGGGTTCAGTGCCCTATAAATATTTACTAATTCCATGTCATCTAATTCTTTGTTTAAGGCATTGTATCCTTATTTATATCTTGTCTACTGATCATTGGTGAAAGTGAGATGTTGAAGTCCTTCGCCAAGAATGTGTTTCCTGATGTATTATTTCCTTAATTATTATATATTGTCTTTGCTTATATTAGGTAAATTAGATATATGACTGACCCTGCCTTTCTTTATGTACATTTGCTTATAGAATTGTTTTCCAACCCATTACTTTGGAACTTTATCTTTAGAAGCTCAAGTGTATTTCCTAGAAACAGCAGAAAGTTGGATTCTGATTTTCAATTCAACCAGACATTCTGTCTATCAATTGGTGAGTTTACTCTTTATATTTAGAATGATTATTGGTAGATGTGCTCCTACTTCCATTTCGTACTTAATTTTGTAATTATTTTTATTTCATCGTTCAAGTCTTTGTGAATGTTCTCTTATATGTAGATAACAGAAAAACCAATACTTCTTGGAGTTGGGGGCATCTAGTAACTGTAAAGTTCTTCACTTATGTTTGATAAAGTCTTAATTTCTTCATCTTATTGAAAGTAGAGCCTACCAGGATAGAGTAATACTGGCTGACAGTTTTTATCTTTAAGTATTTTGGTCAAATTTTCCCATTCTATCCTTGTTGATAGTGCTTTTTCAGAGAAGTAAGATTTTAGCTGATTGTGATTCTTTTATAGATTATTTGTTTTTCCTTGTATCCAGCTTCAATGTTCTATCTTTGTCTTGAAAATGCATAAGCTTCTATACCATATGTCTTGGTGTTGATATCATTTTGTTAAGATAGTATGATGTTCTTTTATCTTCATGGATTTGAATTTTACTCCCTTTTCCAGATTTGGGGTATTATTCTGTATTATTTCTTTTAAGTTATCTGTTCCCTTCTTTTTATTTTTCTCCTTCTGTGGTATCCATTTTTCTTATGTTGCATTTCCTCATGGAGTCAGGTAATTATCAGTATTTATTCATTTTTCCTTTGTATCTCTCCTTTTTATTCCACCTGAATTGTGTGTATATTATCATCCTAAAGGTCACTGATTTGATATTCCAATTAATTTATCCTGTTCCTTTTAGCTTTCTCTGAATTTTTTATATCCTCTATTAATCTTTTACATTCTGAATCTCCATTTTTTTTGTTAAAGCTTCAATTTCAACCTTATGTTCATTAATTATATTCCTTGAGACATTCATTTAGTGTTTTCTTCCATTTCTTGTAATTCCTTTATCATGACAATTTCTAATTCTTTATGTAACATGACAGAAAAAAATATCTCCCATGCCTTGTGTTTGCTGTCTGGAGATTTATTCTCTCTCTATGGTATAGAATTTCCCATGGGGCACGATTGACATTTGTGACCCTTTTTTACCCATTACTTTTCTAAAATTAAGGGTGCAGAGCTTCCACTTTTCCAGTAGATGGCGCTGTATGACAGGGATAGTTATTGTGTAACTGGGTAATTTGCGAGTGGAGGGGGCCTTGAAAGGGTCTGTCTTTAGTGGGGGTGTATTTGGTGCCGGTTTGGCTTGTGTCTGTGTCTGTGCTGCCGCCCCTTTTCTCCAGAATTTAGGTGTGTGAATTTAGATATGTGTGCTAGGCCCCTTGTGCTCTAATGCAGCCTTGTCAGCTTGGTCCTGTATCCACCCCTATCCGCCTATTCTTGAAGAACTGACAAGACTGAGACATGCCTTTTTGAACTTAATTTTCCTCTATTTGGGTCCTCATTCTATCTGACTGGCCATAGCACTCAGGATTGTCTATCCTGTGGTTCTGTCTTCAACACTCAACTTTGCTTTCCTTGGGCACCGGTATGAACCACGGTTTCTGTACCTTAGCTGTCTCTCCTCTGCTCATTCTGTCTTCTTAGATAAAATTTTTCCACATATCTCCTGTGGTGCTCACTCAGTGTTTGCCCCTGGCAGTTGTGAAGAACCTCAGTTTAACAACTCAGTCACAGGGTCCTCCAGATTCAGTGCCTATCAGGACTTCTCCGTTTATTCTCCTTGGAGGTCAAAAGGGACTTTACTCTGATATCATCTTCCCTCTCTCTTACATGTGTGAGTTTGTCTTATGCTAATCAATATGGAAAAGTTATAATTTATATGCCTAGGAAGATTATGTTATAGTAATTATAACATTGCTACATTTAAGCTGTTATTTACCGTAAATTGTATGAAGGAAATTTTTATGATTTCTCAGTATTTCAAATAAGGAACCACTGTTATTAACTTGCTGATGGTCCACCAAGACCATCAGCAAGTTTATTTGTGCTTTCATTTTTGCTTTCAACCTTATGCTATGCAGACACAACAGACTTTATTGTTTGTGCTATTTTATCAAACATCATTAAAGAGTATCATTAAAAGAAATGAAAACAAAACAGAAATGAATGTAATAGTTCGTAGGATCACCAAACATTTTAAAATAAACCCCATTTAGTGTCAGGATGTTTAGTTATAAATACATGTAAGTATATGTGTGTTGTCTTAAACTTAATCTATAAATTACTAAATTACTATGTCGAATTAATGGACTATATTTACAAAGAGAAACAGAGATGCAAAAAGATGATGATACACACACTGAAAAATTTATTTTAAAGTATCTATGCTTATCGTAGTTGAGGCAGAACTCTTTTGGTTAAAATGTAAGTTCTCCACCACAATTTGCTCTTTTTATCTTAAATTTACTTCAAGATTATTCTTTATAAGTTCAATTATTAATTAAAAGCAGTTAATGTTTATCATGTGCTCATAATAGCCTTTCCTTTTATAGTCATAACTTTAAAATTTATATAAAGTATTAAATTTTATCATAATATTTATAATTTCTTGTATTATTATTGTTAGAAATAAATATTCTGACATGCTTGTTCTTTTTGTATGTGCTAACATTCATGTCATCATTCAGTATTCATGATCACATATATATTGTAGATTAGAAATGAATAAATGTCCAAAATTCACCTGTTTAGTACAAGGAAGAAGCAATCCACTTGAGGTCCTGTCAGCTAGAACCATCATGATTTATAAATGTTACATTTTTCACTTCTTTTTATTATTTCCCCAATGCATAGTATAGGAAAAGGGCTAATCTCTCATGAGAAATCGAAAAATCTGGGCTGATATAATAAAGATATCTGGTGAAAATATAAAATATTTTATTATTAAGTAGAAAAATAAAATACACATGAAAAACAATTTTATTTGATTTGAAAATATATTTTTGTTGCTGATGTACTTTGTATTTCTTTATCATCTCAAAGGCATTTACTTAAAAACAAATTCTAGGATTGCCATCCTAGTATATGCAACTCTGAAAACTAATTTCCAGAACAACAGTGTAGCAAAATCCCCCTCAGAAACAGCTCTGAGTAAAGCAAATTGATGGATGTGCACTTTCCATGCAAATCAAAATCAAATGAATTTGTCACTGAAAAGTGAGGGAACTGGCTGTAGTCATTTTTTCTGTTCATATTATTCTCTACTGATACATTTTTTTCTCTTTCGTGAATGTCAGTTTTTTACCAAACTGTAAAATTCATTCCTTTTCCTCTGTTTTACACATTTTGTGAGTTTAAGCAATTTTATTTTTTTCAGCCAATTTGTTCAATTAGTAAATCATGCCATATAGGATATATATGTAAATTTTTATCTATGTGCATGCTGGCTTAGCATATTCCCTTGCAATATCAATAGTGGGTGGCACATTAAATGTATATCAATACATTTAATGGATGAATAAATGACATAGTTATGCTTAATTGTTACATTGCTTATATTATGAGCTATTTTATCTCTGATCAGAAAGTCATGAAATCCTAATGTCAACACTTTAGTATTCCAGAGGCATAAAAGCAAGATATAAAAAGTCTATTATAAAGCAAAAGATAAACTTTAAATATTTAATTTCCCCAGTATAATTACTTTATATTCCTTAAAAGTTTACACATTCTATTTAATCAATTTTTCTTCTCAAAAAGTGATACTTTTAAAATTCAAAATGATTATGGCATGCTTTACTTTTGATTCATCAAAATACAACTTACTTACTCTGGCATTTAGTGTTAAAGTAACATTAGCAAGATATAAATTTAGAAAATTCATTAATATGATTATTAATTTCTTACAAATAAGGAAATGTGACACTAAGTTATTAATTTCATACCCTCTCTTTTATGTTTGATGTCCCATATGACTCATCTAAGTTCAGATCTAATTTGAAATCAATAGAAAGTACATATGGATGGGTATTGTGTCATGAATAAAAACATTTCAGGAACAATAAATATGACCTTTTATTCTTTCAGGCAAAATATAAGAACAAAGGCAATATTCAAACTCATAATTTTTTTTTCTGGAATTAAACTCGAAAGTTACCTATATTCACAGGTTTAAAAATAGAAATAGCCTCAAGACAAAAGATTTCATTATGAACTAAATATACAAAATTTCATAACATTGTTGTCTTCAAAAAACATGTTTCACATTCATAGGAAACCAATGAAGATCTTCAACACATGTATAGATGATCAAAATAGTGTCTGAATTTTTATGTGAACTGAAAAACATAACAGAATTCTTGCTGAGTGTGAAGAGCAGAGTTACAAATTCTCCATTTCCTAAATGCCTTTTTTCAGTTGCTTATTAAAATAATAATCCTTACCCTGTGGCAGGCACATTTTTATAGCCACAACTCTGCCTTGAGCATTTTGAGGTGTCAGAGGCTACCTTATGGAAGGTGGTTGTGTATAGTAAATGAGTTTTAACAGAACCTGTTGTGTTGGTTTTGCTCCAGAGGGACGAGCCCCTAACTGCAAAGATTCTTCCTTAGTACAGCATTGCATTTTACAGCAGAGTCTGCCCTACCTCTTTTCTATATACACACTTCCCACCAACTGTTTTATACACTCTTTGCTCCCCAGCTGAGACAATTAAGAGAACAGAATTTGGCATTCTGTATAAATATGAGCTAAGACTCTGGAGCTGTTTCCAGGTTGGCAGAGCAGGGGGTAAAAAAATAAGACTTTGCTCCAGAATAAAAACTTTTTAATCTTATAGGCAATGATCGAAGAATGAAAAAGGCAGATGCTAAGAGGATAATGTGGGGAAATATGGAAGCTTGGCGATCAGCAAAATAGTGTAAATTAAATTAAGTACAGAAGAATCACTGCATTCTAAAAAACAGACATGGAAGGAAAACATGAAATGTTTGGGTCGGGGGAGCAGATTAGAAGCAGATTGCTCTGTGTGATATCTTTCCTGTACACTGAATCTAGGTAAACATTACCCAGTTTCACTTCTGCTTCTACCATCTACCTGGTTGTTGAGTCTAAAGGGCTGTAAAAAAAGTATCATGGAAAACAGGGATTTTAGCAGTGATGAGTGTAAGTATGTGTCCCTAGTAGAACTCATGTTAGAATTGAAGAAAATATAACTTTCAAATTTAACAAAACATTGGTAATATTTTAGCTTTGATGATGTTATATAGTAAACATTCTAACCTTTATAATTTGTCTTCTACTTGAAAAATCTATAAATAAACAAAAATACTAATTGCTATGTTAATTTATGTTAGCATTATTGCTTTTTTCCATTTGCTTTAAAATAGCCTATAATTAATGTTATTTTTAAATGGAAAAGCTAAAGTTAAAGAATAGGATTTTATTCATATGTCATATAAAAACAGTGATTGAAACTATGTTCATAGAGCTATTGGTCTATTTGTTTATTTCTAAGGGAAAAAATCCACATAGGTGCAGGTGATCCCAAAGCTATATTTTCTGCTCTGATTTCTAGTTCAAATGCTACTCGCACACTGATAATTATTTACTTTGTACCTCAATGAGGCAAACATCTCAAAACTGAAAAAAAAAAAAAAAAAAAAAAAAAGAAAACCTGATGCTGCCATTNTACTCGCACACTGATAATTATTTACTTTGTACCTCAATGAGGCAAACATCTCAAAACTGAAAAAAAAAAAAAAAAAAAAAAACAGAAAACCTGATGCTGCCATTGTTTAAATTATATCTCTACCAATTTTTCAACTTCGTAAAAGTTGAAAAGGCAACAAAGCATCCTATTAATAAGAAAATGCTAGCACACAATCATGAAGGATAATATAATTGTGTTCCTCTAGATACTCATTGTTTTATCAACCATACTCTCCTAAATGAATTAATGAGAAAATCTCACTTATATTATCTCAAAGCATGTGGAGTTTGCCCATGCCCTTACATAGGTCCTATTTCCACCTTAACAAAACACTGTCAGGTCTCACTGGGACCCATGACATAAAGAAATAAGAAAAGAAGGAAGAAAGGGAAAGAAAAGGAGAAATGAAAGGAATGTCTGAAACTTCTTCTCCTTGCTTACTGAAACTTTTTGTAGTCTAGTCCAACCATATGTCTTATTACTCTTCCTCTTGTACACAATGCCATTATTTTTATTGAGGTAAGCTTGATTTACAGCACTATATATGATTTATGGGGATAGGTTCACACATCCTCAGATTCATATCATCTTCTCATCCCCACCATCAAACCACGTGGTGTCCCTTTACCATAGACCGTTGAGTTCCCCATCTCCTTTATTTCCATATCTACCCTTTTTCCCATCTGGTAGCCTAAATTCTGCAGTCATATTTCTAGAGTTTGTTTTGATTTAGTTTTTTCATTTGTGACAACATGGATGGAACTGAGGGGATTATGCTAAGTGAAATAAGTCACACAGAGAAAGTAAATATTGTATGATTTCATTTATATTTGAAAATAAACGAAGACAAACAAAACAAAACAAAATGAAAACATACCCTAGATTCTAACAATAGAATGGTAGTTACCTACCATAGGGAAAAGAAAGAAGAGGTGGGTAAAAGGGTAAAGAATGTCATACATATGGTGTTGGGTGGAAATTAGATTTTTGGTGGTGACCCTAATGTAGTATGTACAGATAGTCGAACATAAAGCTGACACCTGAAACTTTAAAAAACTTCTAACAACCAAACAAAAAATAAACTCTTGTGAAACTGTACTCACGTAAACAAAATATCATCTAAGATGGATGAATTATTCTTAAATATATTTTATATTAATGTACAATAAGTTCACCAAATTATATGCTCATAACTATAATATATCAACATTTAATATTTGAAAAAATATTCATATTAACTTCTTAAAACTTCAGTTAGTTTCAAAATTGCTATTGTCTTAATGTTTTTTCTAGATAGCAATTGTCAAGTGTTCACATACAAAACTTATACCAATGCATATCTTGCATTTATCAGAATTCTGTGCATTCTGATAAATCTGTGCATTTATCAGAATATCTAAATAGACTTGCTTGGCTGAAGTCAGGCATACATTAAGAGATAAAAAAATGCAGCTATTATAAAATGGGATGAAAAGTAAGTACTACAAGCAGAATAGCAAAATTGAAATATTAGAATAGAAATATAAACTACTAGGAAATACTAGAATAACCAGCAATTAGAAATTGATCAAAATACTTCCTTCTGGAAGAGATTTTGTAAACAATAGCTGCTGTTTTCCTGTGATTTAATCAACTAAACATGGATTATCATATTAAATTGTGTTTCTGTACTCTCTGTATGATTTTTTTTATGATTTACCTCTTCCTATTAGGTTAATGCCAATAATATATATTGCACAATATAAAGATTTTGAACATTAATATTTTTTAATATGCTCTCAATCTTTGTTGATAAATTATATATTGATTCTAAATAGTATTACCAACTGAAGAAGAATGAAGTGGAATGAAGTATTTCTGGCAATTAGCACAAAGAAAATTATTTCTTAAGACAACACTAAGAGCCAAATTGCTTAATGATCTGAGAAAGCAGTAGTTTGCATATAGTATTTTTTAATGACATTAATAGTTTTAGTCATTTTGATCTGGCTTCATAGACCTTCATAACTATACTATCTAAAATTATTATCCAATTGTTAACAAAAGGTACATTTTACTAATGTGAGTTCCTTAAAAAGTAAGCTAGATGGTGCTAAAGAACACCGTTCTATTCATAATGTTGACATAAAGCAGTTGGTAAGGATAAATGAAAATGTTGGGACCTATTACATTGCCCAGTAATTTGGTATTATACCATGATTTAAATACAAACATTTACAAGGGAGCAATACTCAATAATAGGCTAGAGTCAAGAGATAGTACCAATTCATAAACTTGAACTGAATTATCGCATACCACAATCATAAACAAATAAATAATCGTCATTAAATAGCAACTATGTGCCAGATTTCTGCTTTAGACATTTTGTTATACTTTTGCTAAATCTTTGGTATGAATATTTTCACTCTTTTGAGGTATTTTTTTCTTGCACACAACTGTCAAGATTTGCTGGTGTACTTAAAGTGATAAATTGCAACTGAATTATGCCAAACATTTATGTATCATTTGTTGCTCATCTTTATATTTCTGTTAACCCCTTTCATACTTATATGTGAAGCAAAACTGTTGTTTTTTTCATGTTAGAGTTCATTTTGCATTAAATCAGACTTATTCGTGTTAAAAATTAATTCAAAGTTCAGAATTCAGAATTCTATGCATCAAACTTTCTTCTCTTTCATAATGTAAATTGCAGGATACATTTAGCAATTTTTTGAGATGTGGGACAAATCATTCTCCTAGGGTTGCCATAACAGAATACCATCTACTGGGTGGCCTAAACAAAAAAAAAATACAATTTTTCACAAAAAATATATTTTTTCATGGTTCTGGAGGCTAGAAATCTAAAATTGAGGTGCTTGTCAGGGTTGGTTTCAGGTGAGCTTTCTCTTCCTGGCTTAGAGTCACTTAGCTTCTCACTGGCCTTGCTCTGAGAACACACCAGGAGAGAAGGGAGTATAGAAAGAACTCTCTGATGTCTCTGTCTCTTCATGTAGGAACATCCGTTCTATAGAATTACGGTCCCACATGTAAGGCCTCATTTAACAGTCACACTGGAAGTTAAGTCTTCGAAGTAAATTTTGGTGGGACGTACTTAAGTTCATAACAATGACTTCTAAATTGTTGTTCACCTATGATGGTAGTTACATCTCTCATTTGTATCATCAGGAGTTCTTATTTGCTGAAGTGTAGCTGGTCTCTCCTTGTCTTTCTGAATTTCAAGCAAATTCATTCTGGTGATAGTTGTTATTCACATAGCCTCCGCTCTCAAGGGCTTCATATAGTACTTTTTTTTTTTTAAGATTTCACTTATTCATGAAAGAACTGGGGTGTAAGCCAGTGGTGCAGGGGGTGAGAGGACTCACCAGAGTAGTGTGGGAGCAGAACAGGCAGGTCTACTGAAATGCACTGCTGAGGGGAGCATCTGGTGAGACAGGAGAGGTCTGCTGTGCCTTGTAGGTAAGCTCCCTGTTTGGGGATTGAACTCAGACTGGGGAGGCAATAGCACTGAGACTTAACCCCTAAGCCATCAGGTGTTACACCATGAGGTTTACAAGCCCTCATGTGGTACTTCTTAATATTAACTCCAGACCCATTAGGACCTATCTCTGTATTTATGAGAGTGTGTTTCAATTATTTTTTAATTTCCAACTACCATTCCTCATCAACTCCTCTTCCAAAACATGAGGCCCCGTGTAGTTCCAGTGCATGAGTACAGTTTGTTCAAAAAAGAGAATGTTTCCAAACTTCATTTGAAGAACAAAGCAGGCTGTAAAGTAAACTGGGAATATTCTTAAACCTAGTTTTTAATTGCCCTTCAAGCAGAGTTGTGATCATTTAATGATGAAAACGAACATAATCTTTATTGACATATTGCCTCTATTTTTCAATCCTTCGTTCCTTCTCGCCCTCTTGGTCAAACTACTGCCTCTTCAAGCATGCTATTTCTCTATCCATTACCTCTTTTTTTCCCCCATATGGTATTTGATGCCACAGGCCCTTCTCCTGGAGACTAAACTCATCAGCCAATCTTTCTGGTAGAAAGATAACATTGGGGAAAAATAACATTAACAAAAAGGGAAATCCATTGTGTAACTGGAAAGCAGAGGTGGATTAAAAATATATTTTGTTAATTATATAGCCAAAAATTCCCCTTAAATTTCACTGTATATTTATCTTTCATTTCAAGCTTAATCTTACTCAATTTTATTGATCATTTAATTATAGCAAATTCTTCTATAATATCATTTCTTAATACTTTTATACTTCATTGTAATATCTGTTCTTAGTAACCTTTTTACCTACTAGATAAAGATCTTTGGAATTTAAAATGTAGTAGGTCTTGCACATATTCTTGTTAACTCTTTATTTTGGAATTATCATACATTTCAAGGAAGTTGCAGAAAATGTTCAGGGTGGTACCCTGTTCTGTTCACCCACAGTCCCTGAGTTTTTCCATCTTACATTTGGTCAATAAAACCACCAGGTCACTGATATTAGTTCTACAGAACTTATTCACAACTCATCAGTTTTCACATGTCCTTCTGGGTGTATTTGTGTGTGTGCTTAGTGCATTTTCGTCACATATGTATATTGATGTAGCAATCACAGAAATACAAGTCAGTTTCATTATTGCAAGAATCCTTCGTGTTATAGCTTTATACTCAAATGTATTTCCTTCATTCTCCAACATCTAATTTTTGGTAAATGTCGATCTGCCTTTCATCTCTCTTTTTTTGATTATTATTGTTATTTTTTAAAGAATTCTGCATAAATGGAATCAGCAGTGTTTAGCTATTTGTGATTTTTTCTATGCAGTATAATTACCTGGCGATCCATTCAGATAGTAGTATATATCAATCCTTTTTTATTGTTTAGTCATATTCCCTGATATGGATATGCATATGCATAATATGGCTGATGATTATTATTTTTTTGCCATATGGAGGACATCTGAGTTTCTTTTAATTTGAAGTTGTGAGTTATAAATATCTGAGTACAGGCTTTTATGTGAGCATTCATTTTAACTTCTCTAGAATAATAAATGGTGCAATTCCTGAATCATTGTAACAAGTCCATTTTCAGTTTTTAAAAAAACTGCCAGGTCACATTTCAGAGTTCTTTTTTATTTTTCATTTATGCAATCAATGAATAAGTGATCAAATTTTCCCCCCACAATAAGTTGCATTTGTATTATCACATTTTTTTTAAATTGCCATTTTGATATGTATATAGTAATACCTCATTTTGATTTTAATTTGCATGACCCTAATGGCTGATGATGCTGAATATATTTTCACTGAGCTTTGTTCTATAATTCCAAACCTAATATGGTGCCTTACACATTGTATCTGTTGTACACATATTTATTAAATGAATGGTAAATCTTCTAATCCATGAAAAAGAACTATTATAAGATCATCCATTGTGATGTTTTTATATATAGATGGCCTTGGTTCAGAAGAAACTGAAAATGTCTTAAATGGATGTCATAAAATTAACAGTTGACCACCAGCATAAGAAAAGTTATGACTATATACTGTTTTTCAATGTAGTAAAAAGTTATTTTGTACTTTTTGTACAAATATAAGGATGTAGGTTGATAATATAAGCCATGCCCTCAAAAGGAACTAGCAGCTGGATGAGGAAGAAATTTATAGAGGAAATATTTTTTTTCTCTCTGAATAGCCAATTGTTTACTATAGGAAGCATGAACTATATTGTCTTGTGACTTTCACAGTAGGAATATTAGAATTAAATTAAAACTCTGATTATTTAAGATTATTCTTGCTTAAAAAATGCATAGACTATTTTAGCAACAAATACACAATGATGAGTAGAATGTTAAAAAGAAGAAATAAAGAATACCAACACAATCATATTTTTGAGCTATTTGAAATTTTAATAGAATAAGACAATATCTTAAGTAACATATAATATGGTCATTAAATTCTCCCTACCCCCCAAAAAAAGGTACCACACTTGAAGCTGTCTTTATTCTTTTTAATTTTGTCTCATTCAGTACAGTTGTAGAAAGTTTTCAGAAATAGAAATTTATGGTTACTTTTTCCAGTCTCCTTCTCAATCCACTGCATGAAGGAACAGATGAATAAACTGACAGCATTTCTTATTGTGCTTGAAAAGCAACCGGAGCTTTTTGCAGAAGCCAAAATGTGAATGAAACACACATACACATATACAAGTGAATTGTAAAGTGCAAGAAATTGAGAGCAGATGGATCTGTTCTGCTAGTAAGACCATAACAAAATCATCTCCTCAGAGTTGAGGCTGTTATTTTTTTTCATTCGAAGCATGCATTACAGACAATCCCAGAAGTTTAAAATCAAATATACAGATTAAGCTGGGTGAAATGTTAATCATGTAAAGCAAAACTGAAGGATTTAAGTTTCACAGAGCAGTATGCACCATATGCATGTTAAATATGGGAAGACAAAATTCCTTCTAGTTAATTGAAAAATAGATATTGAATACAGTTAACATTAAGGAACGTATAATTATAGCGATGCCCCTAAATGCCTGTTTTACTTAAAGAGTGTTTGGCAATGGACTTTTTTCAATGGCGTGAAATTACTAGAGATGATCATAACATAGAGATTGTATCATAACTTTTCATTTGTATCACCCACCTATCAGACATCTTTTAGAAAAACAAGCAACAGTGATAGAATTGATCTTTATTAATCTTTCCCAAAATTCAAAAGCTTATTCTTAACTCTTAAAAAAAATCCTTATATAAATTAACTTACTTGTTCTAAGACACTGAATGCTGCAAGAAACACAACCATGTCCTTAATCGTCCTCAAACAGATTCAAGTACACTTGTCCACAACACAATCTTAATTTGACAATAGTAATGATAAAACAGGAAGTTATAAATAATATTAGTTACTTACTATTTATTGTAGAACTAAGTAGTGAAAAGCAGAAATTGGCAACATTACATCACAACTATCTAATTGCTCTTAATCCCAAAATATATTCAATAAATAAATTCTTAATCATGTAGAAATTTTAAGAATTCTTATGAAATAACATAAAGCAGTATTTTGCTTTAATTTGTTTTGTTTTTTTTTCTCTAAACCTTCAATTTACTTTATCTATTGGAGGTACTATATATCTTTTCCACAGTGAAAGAAATGTTAAATATTTAATTGACTAATAGATTCTTGGAACAAACATTGTATTAATCATAACATAAACACTTTGGTTTGCACACTGACCTTCCTCAACTAATTATCTTAAATATATTGCTTTAAGAATTTCTTTTAAACTCACATGGTCATCAGAATTCCAGGATGACCACAAAATGTTGGCCCCTGATGTATGTTGCCTATGCAATTTCTTCCTATTGAATGAAAATGGAACTTTTGAATATAATGGCATATCACTCCCTTACTTAAATCACATTATATATCAACGTTAAATAGAATTTACAGATGTAATTAATATCTCTCATTATGACTTTGAGTCAATCAACAGATTATTCCTGATTGTGGTTGTGATGTAATTAGAAACTATGGAGACACTGGAGATAAAAGACAGGAAGCAACAGTAAACACTCCTCTGGAACCTGAAACAACAACCTGTCTCACTATAGATGAGTCCATGTGACAAGCAATAGTGGTCTCTAGAAGCTGAGGGTCTCAGCCTTACATCTCCAAGGAACTTATAATACCAAATGAAGAATGTTCTGAATATCCAATAAAACTGAATTTTAGCTGCCAATTTGACTGAAGCCTTGTCAAGACTGAGCAGAGGATCCAGCCAAGACATGTCCAAGCTTCTATACTACAGAATCTTAATCTTGTTTTAACTCATAGAATTATGGCATTTTATTACATAGTAAACATAACTAATATAATTCCTTCATTAAAACCAAGAAGCTATTAGGAGACTGAATCATTTCTGAGGTCTTCTGTTGGACATTCCATCAGTAGATCATTGTTGATGAATATATAAGCACTGTGAAATATTTTGAGCATTCAGAATAAAATAGAAAAAGAGATTGACAAGTGATTTTTCCTGGAATTTAAACTGCATTTGCATTGATTCTCTCATATAAAGTAAGGGTCAGAAATCTGGAACATAAGTAAACATGATTTTTCAGTTTATTGGTCTGTCTAAGTTTATCTTTAATTTCTTCTGGAGTGTGTGAAAAATCTCTAAATATAAACCAAAAATTTATCTTTTGCATGTATACAAAAAGCATGAAATACACATAAGCGAACTCAAGTCTCAGAAGCAGAAAAAGAAAAACATTTAGCCACTCATGCATATGTGAACCTCTTTTAACTAAATACATATTTGACTGAATAACCGTAATAAGAATTTAAAAATCTAGTAAGAAGAAAATATAAAAACAGTGAACTGCTTCTTGGCAAAGAGGCACTTTGCTAATCACTTGAAGATTTATTCTTATTTTATTTTCACATTCTATGCCCTATATTTTCCACTTACCTCACAAATTAATATATTCAACTTCCTGAAAAAATTTTATCAGATAATAATTGATTTTATGTGATTCATGTAGAAGGTGGACATTCTAATTTATTATTTTAAACATAAAATAAAATCGTATATTGTTGGTGGTAAATGTGTATTCTCAGATCTGCATTTGAGCCCAGTTATTTATAGGGACTAGAAGAGAAAGCCAAAGGAAGAGAGAAAATTTTACATATATATACATACATTTTATCAAATATAACAATATAATATATACATAAAATTAAATATATGTAAATATTTTATAAGTATTATATATGTTTCCATATTTATAAACACTTGTACTTACTTCCTTGTAAGTAAAAAGTGATAAATTCCAAGGGTAAAATTTCAAAATCAAACCCAAGGGAGAGGAGAGTCAGATAAAACAAGCAGACACTGAGAGAATACATGAAGAAAGCACACTAAATGCTCTCCAAGTTTAGTGGATTTTTTTAAAGATTTATTTTTTATTTTATTTATGCAGATAAAACTGGCATGTAGGCCAGATGTGTGGGGTGGTGGGGTGAGAGAATTTACCCCATAGACAGCGTGGCAAATAGAACAGGCACATCTACTGAAATACACTGCTGAAGGGAGCAGCAAGGGAGAAAAGAGAGGTCTACTGCTGCTATATGTGGGTCAGCTCCCTGGCTGGGGATCCAGCTCCTGCTGTAGTGGTTGGAGATAGCTTGATAGCACTTGTATTTTAACTCCTGCACCACCAGGGAGCCCCCAAATATAGCATATTTTGTGGAGCTTGTCAAAGCAAAGGGTGGGCTATCTAATTGGACTGAAAGTCAGAGTTCAACATGATTGCATCAGGAGGGAGCACTTCACATCACCTCCCCACTTACAACTCCAGAACTTTGTTTCAGAACATGTGCTCACATTTCAGAGTCTGTTTCCAGACTGAACCCTTCACTGTTTAGCTCCTCATTTTCATATACAAACTAACCCTTCAATTCCATGCAGATTTTTTTGTAGACAATACCAACTAGGACCAGTCCACCTGTTTCATGGTGTTAAGTCCCTCTCATAAACTTATGATTTGTAGTTTGAACCCCTTGGATTGGTACATTAAATGAATATTTGTGTCTCCTACTACCCTATGATCTTATGGCAGAATCTTACATATAAATGATAAATATTAGTATGTTTCTATTTTTAATCATTTCCAATAAACATATAGTATATATGCATTTGTAAGAAAATTAAGACTATTTTAGGAAATCACTTTAAGGTATGGGAATATATTTACTATGTCTGGATTGTAATAAAGAAATCTTTGAAATAGGTGATTTAGAATGGAACTGATTTGCTTTTTTATAGTTTTTTCTACTTACACTCAGCTGCTTTGTTGCTCATCGGGAGAAAAGCAGGCAGGTGAGTTTAAGGGAAATAGAACTTTTCCAAAAATTAAGACCTGATATATATGGTGTGTCTCTTTCATAGTTTTCTTAAAGTAATTATACTCTTGGGGCTTCCCTGGTGGCACAGCGTGCTAAGCAACACACTATGAGGCAAGCCGCAGCCACTGCAGCATGAGTTTGATCCCTGCCTCCAGCCAGGCAGGGTGCAGGCAGACCTCTCCTGCTTCGCCCACTGCTCCAGTCAGCAGTGTGTTTCAGTCAGTTTGCCTGTTCTGCTCACTGCTCTGTCTCTGGTTAATCCTCTCACCACTCTGGACTCTGGCCTGTGCTCCACCTCTTGTATGCATAAATAAATAAATCTTTAAAAAAAATGTGATGGCCATTTAAAAATAATAATAATTATACTCTTATATTACCTACACTTTCTATATTCTTCTATTCTTCTACACTTACAAAATCATAATCATAAAAAATAAATTTAGTTTTAAGGGATACTACTCTGTAAAGCAATATACAAATAAACCTTTTGTCATCATTGTCATGTAGGTGTAGTTAAATAGTGTTTATTTGTGCTTTTTTCCCCATGCATATGTGTTGCTTAGTGTTTTTAGCTGCAATTTTAATATCTTAGATTTTCTAAAAATATAATTGCATTGATAAATATTGTCTATAAAAGTTTCTATTATTTTGATTGCTGTATTTTTATAGTGGAAGTACACACTTAAACATAAATATTCTTCAGCATTCCCTAGATTAGGCTAGAACATGTGAAGAAATGCAATGTTTATGAACATTCTTAATTTTTTTGACATGATCTATAAATTGCAAATTATGGGAATCCCTATTCAAGATCCTTAAAGAAAACTAGAAACACATCCTATTTAGTTTATTGCATGGCCTCCACCTACTTAAAAAAGCAGCAATTCAAAATATTTTCATTTATTGAAAAAATACATAACCTGATCACCACAACTAACAGATGCTGGTGACAAGAACATATGGTTCGTTCATAGTACCTAAAATTAAACTTCAAAATCTTACTGTTCCTCTCAAGTTTTCTATGAAGAATCCATTTTTAGCTTTTATATCTCAACATTTTTTTGCTATGTTTCACTGTCTGCATAGAAAAAGGATTATTTCAGTGCCTTCATTAGTCTTACATTGAACAATCAGAGAGAAAAATGATAGACTTGAAATTAATAAGAAACAATTAGAAATTACCATTTTTAATATTGGGTGCTTATTTAACTTTAATGCCATAGCATTACATTAATGTAATAAAGATCAATCATCACTATTATGGCTGCATTGTAGAAGTTGATAGAAATGTAAGATAATCAATTTAGCTTTTGTGCAATTTGATATGATGCATGTGGCTTGTGACAGTTAAAGAACTGAAAAGGTCTTTGGTAACCAGTACCAGTACTGACAGTAAAAATTAAAATCTAACATAATTTTAAACAACCCATGTTTTTCTCTGATCTTCTGTCAGTGAAAAATAAATTCCATTATATTGTTTAAGTCATTTATTATAACAGTACAAATGCACTTGTAAAAATACAGTTTAATAATCCTATCAGGCATATGGCTTTAACTTGTATTTAAAACAATCGAAGATGTTGGTTTTATTGGTAATTACAGTGCTTAGGGAAATCTGAAATAAATAGAGATTTGGATAATGACCCGGCTTTTAATTTAGTTTATTGAGTGATATATAAATGGAATCATAGAGTAAGAAGTGATTTAAATAATTAATTTTGTCTATTATCTTTTCTATTGGAAAATACTTTACATATGTTTAGTGTAGGTGCAATTCTAATTATAGGCAATAAATAATACTTTAACCCATACTTTATATGAGCTATTATCAATTCCAAATATGCAAATAGAATAAATTTATAGATAGCACTTACAAATAAAATTTCATATTTGCTGCTAATACTGTTGGCAAAGTATATTATTCTCAACATTTTATATTTTTCACTTGGAAAATAAATATTTGTGATACAGCATCCAATTATTTTGAGAAATCATGGAATAAGAGTTCAAAAGAAGGAAGGAAGGAAGAAGGAAAGACAAGGAGGGAAGGAGGAAGGAACGGAGTAGGGTGGAAAGGAGGGAGCAAGGGAACAATGCTTCTAAATAAAAAAATATATATCAATACTGTTAAGCAATAATTTATCATATTTGATTAATTTAATATATCAATTTTAAGCTATAAGCTAGTATTACTCTCTTAATAACAAACATAGGTATTTTCTGTCCCTTAACTAAACTATATTTTAATTATTTTCATTATTAAAATAATGCCTCCTAAATTCCTAACCTAAATCTTCCTTTGTTATCATTTCCTATTTAATTCTGTCTTCTACAGTAAACACCTTTTCAAATTAACAATAATGTCTGACTTAAAACATTGTCGTGTGATACTTTTCTTACTTGTTACTAATTTTTAATTCCATCAGTTGTTAGTCAACTATTGAAGTGTCCAGATGTACCAAATGCAAAGATTCCAGTGTGACCAAAGGCATCACCTTCTATGGCACAGTGGGTTATACATCTGAGTTATTGTTTTCATCACAAAACATTTGGAAACCATTAACAGGAAATGAAATAAGTATTTATTGAATATCTCTATGCTAGTCTGTTAACTAGATATCATAAATATGGAAGTTACAAAACATAGACAATAAAAGAATACCATGGAGTAGGAAGCTTCAAAGGTACACACATTCACAAATGATTCTGTGAACTGAATTATGGAGAATGAAGCAGAACAAACAGTAATTATTTTTTCACTCTTGCTTTCTGTATTTTTAATTCAATATATGTTAAAGTAGTTTTAGGTCCATTGCAAAAATGTGCAGAAACTGCAGACATTTCTTATAAACTCTCTACACTCACACATGCATAACCTCTCCCATTATCAACATTCCTTACTAAAGTGGCATATTTGTTATAATTAATAGACCTACATTGATACATAATTATCTCCCTAAATCTACTCTTTACATTAGGATTCACTTAGTTGTATACACTCTGTGGATATGGATAATGATATGCATCCACAATTATATTATCATGCCAGTTTCACTACCCTTAAAATTCTTCCCTCTCTCCTAATAGCTATTAAACATTGACCTTTTACCTATCTACATTATTTTGCCCCTTCCAGAATCTTATAGTTGCAATCATACAATATGTAGATTTACCACACTGGCATCTTTCTCTTAGTAACATGCATTGATTTTTTTCCACATCTTGTAGTGCCTTGATAGCTCATTTCTTTTTCACTATTGAATAATATTCCATTGTCTGAATATACCAGTTTATTTACCCATTCACCTACTGAAGGACACTTTGGTGGTTTTCAAGCTTTAGAAATTATAAATAAATTGTTAAAAACAGACAAGTGCAAGTTCTTATATGTATATAAGTTTATAATTCCTTTATGTAAAAGCAAGGAGGACAATTGGTAGGTTTTATTTTAAGATAATATTTAGTTGTATAAGAAACTTTCAGACTGTCTCTATGTTTAACTGTCTTGCATTTCCACAGCAGTGATGAGAGTCCCTGTTGCTTTATATTCTCACCAGCATTTTACATCAGTGATCTGAATATTGACCATTTAATACATGTATATCTGTGTCTCATTGTTAGTTTAATTTTAACTATCAATTTAACACTGATAGTGTTACACAAAATGTGTGATCAGATCATTGGTGGAAAAATTGCAGAAAAATACAGAAATTAGTATCTATTCTAATATTTGAAATTAAATTTTCTTACTCCATATATAGTACTCATGTCTATTCAATGACTGAGTGAACAGGAAGCAGTCAGAAATAAGTATGGTAAAATACTGAGAACAGCTGAGATCCTCCATTAAATACTGATGCATACATATTTAAAAATAAAACAAAAGCAATGCCCATAAAGATTGTCAACTTTATGAAAAGAATTACCCTATTTTTTGTATATAATATCATATAGCATATTATCAGCTGGCCTATGTACTTTTTTATCTACTTAGAGCAATTTAAAATTTCCACTAGCCATTTTAATAAATTATTTGATCAACTTAAATGTATTCTCAGCTATTTTGAGAAGCCAACAATATGAAAACATAATAGATGTCAAATGTGTGAATGTATTTACAGCACCCTTTTAATACTTTAGATTATTTCACCTCTTTAAAATGTGAGCACCATTGTTTAGTGTTTGCTCGTTCAGTTTTACTTAACTAATTTTTCACAGGTTGCTACACTAGGCAATAAATCATGACTCCTTTTTTATTCTTCATGGTGTCAACAAATAATGCTGCTATTTATATTAATTTAAAATATGCAGATACGTAATTAGAAAGAGATTCTAATTAGTATCTTGCATGCTAATAATAATAAACATAGTCAGTTGATGGTATAATGTGTCCCAACACAATTCTTCTAATAATTGTTAACAGTATACAGTTACAATTAATCATTATACATTTGACTGTATAGATAAATCCCACTTTTGATACCTAACATTCTTTTTACCAGAGATTCCTTTTATGAAACCAAAATATGGAATAAAGGCACCATTTGGATTTATAAAAGTAGAACATTTATGTCCTGGCAATCATTATTTTAATTGGGAAAATACCATTTTTAGTTATAATATTTACCAGCAAGAGAAAAATAAAGGGCAGATGCAAGTTAGCATATATAAAATTTCTTCACTTGCCAACAGATGTGTACTTCAACTCAAACATCTGTTTGCTTTTTTTTAAGTGCCTATTCATGTATGTGCTTATATAATTTATATTAATTTATAAAATGATCTTTGAAAAAGCTAAATATTTTAAAGGAATTTATGTGTTAGAGAAATTGTATGATATTCTGAATGAATTTTGTATAGGAGATGCAAAGCTCAGATAAATTAATAAGATGTTTCTGTCTTTGAATGCTAATAGTGTATTGAACATATGTATAGTCCATTGATGCCCAGAAATATTTAGTTGTATTTGTGGAATCATGATTTCCGTTATTGTAGTTATTTTGGATGAGGTTAGTTGTTTCCTATGAAATCTTCCTAAAGGTGCTAATGATTCAAAAGTTTGTACTTCATTTGAAACCCATATAATAGGCAGATTTATCATTTTGTTTAATGGAGATAATTTACTATTAAAAGTCAGCCACTTTTAGAAAGAGAACCATGTCCTATGGTTAATGAACTTAAAAGTTTATTGTAATAGTCAGTAACAGTAATAGTCGGTAACAGATAATACTGCCAATGGTATTTCCTTAAAGTTCCATGATCCTGAAATATCCAGAGTTATTAAAATCATCAAATTATTTTTTGAGTGTTATATAATTGAGCTCTTGTCATTTAATTTCATCTATCACCTCTATAATCCCCCCAATACACACACACACACACACACACACTAGATATCTTAAAAATATGAGCATCTTGATGGTTACAAGTTATAGGTACAAGTAACAAATTCTGATTCATCTGGAATTTTTTTTCGGGCCAACATTGCTTTATTAATTATTCCAAAACATCTACTTAAAGCCCTGGAAATGTAGTGAACCGATTTTCTTAAGAAAAATGGTAATTGCCCTTATGTAGTTTCCACTGGTTCCTGAGCATACAGGAAAATTACTCTTGCTTGTGGAACGTAGGATTTAGATTTATATGTTTTTCCTCTTTTTGGTGGTTTCCTAAAGATTTGACAGTGGCTATTTACCTTACAATATTTCACTTCTCTTGGCTTCTCATCATTCTTCAGAAAGTAAGGTTCAGCCATTCCCATTCCATTTGCTGATCCTTGAAGTAAATTTTTGGCACAACAGGGTGTGGAGGCCATGGCACTGTCAGTAGCCAGCTGGAGAGAAGACTTCCAGTGAGTTCCTGGAGTACTCCATTTCCCTGGCCTTGATACTCCCCTAGAGTATTTGCCTTATCTATTTTCTCATTTAACTTCTTTCTGCTAAATTCCTGTTTACTGAAGGAGATAATTAGCTCTGGGTGATTATGATAATTTTGCCTTCACTCTCCAGTTATCCTCCCAATAGGCACACATATACACTCACACAAAAATGCTTAGTAAACTGGTTTTCATGCCTGTTGGAGAAACACAAGCCTTATGAGTAGCTGCTATTATTTGGGTGTTTTAGATTTGTGTATCTATCCCTAGAATTTCTGCTTAACTAGACCATCTGTCTCATTCCAATTTAGGAGTAAAAGAAATTTCGGGATTACTGTTTGATCAATATTTTCTCTCTTATATCTCCTTAGAATTTTTTTATAAAATCAATGTGGGAGTAAATTGGGCAAGATTAAAAGTTAAGAGATTTTCTCTGCTTTTCCATGCTTACCAAATCCACTGGATAAAGTACATATTTTTTTGTTTGTTTTTTGGGCTATTGTAATAGATAATCAAAAGATGTAGATCTATAGATAGGTAGTAAAGAGACATACTGATAAATATTTAAAGCAGTTAAATTTTAATTTTCATTTTTTTTTCAGCTTTCATTGTTGTTTTGTTTTTTGTAGTGATGAGTTTAGTTTTATTTGTTTCTTTGGTGTGGCTCCACTCTGACAATAGTCATGATTTGGATTTACCAAAGTAAATTTGTACTTACTGAACTTTAACTCCAGTCTCTTAATTATCTGTACTATGTGAATTGTGGTTTTAACTCTGTGCATGAAGGCTTTACATATGCCTAAACAACATGTTGAGAAAGAAGAACAGGGCAGTCCTTGACTGAGTCTTAGTAACACCCTAAAACAGGAAGGGCAAAGTAAGGATGCTTTTGAAGTTTTTTTCTTTTTTTTTAAAAACACTTTTTTTTTTAAGATTTATTTATTTATGCATGCAAGAGTTGGGTATGGCCCAGAGTTGTGGGAAGTGGGAGGATTCACCAGAGACAGAATGGGGAGCAGTACAGGCAAATCTATTAAAACACACTGCTGAGAGGAGCAGCAGGCAAGGCAGGAGAGGTCTGCTGCGCCATGTAGGTCCCCTCCCTGACCAGGGATTGAACTTGCACTGTTGTGCTGTGAATATTTCACAGTGGTGTGCTCAAACCACTGCAACACCAGGGAGACTGCTTTTGAAGTTTTCAGTCTTGTATAAATTAATTCTCTCAACACAGGAATTTGATTAAGCTTGCATAAGAATCATGATATAATAGTAGAGATTTAATGAACACAAGTAAAGCAAGAGTTTTGATGTGTTTCAAAAGTTTTAGTGCTCTCTTGAAAATGGAAAAGTTTTATGTTTATTCATCTGGGTTTTTCAGAACAATGAAGTTTTTTGCAACTTCCATTTCCCTTGTCAAGAGTTTCCTGAAGTCATATGTCATATTAAAGATAGTGCAATGATAAATTCCTGTTGATAGAAACCAAGAGCTTTGTGGTTGTAGATGCTTATTATTATCATAATGCATTAACTTAGAAAAAAATACTACACTTAATCTTCACATTTTTAGTATCAACATGTTAACCTCTTATGCCCTGTTTAACTGAGCCTAACTGAAAATTATATAATCAAAATAAAGTTTATAGTAAAAACCAATTTTAGGAATCTTTCCTCCAATGTAGAAAAACAGTGTCAAATTCTTGGCAGGTGATTGTCCATTGTTGGAAAAATAAGACCATCCTGCCAACAAAAGACACTTTCACACCAATGTAAAAGAGAGATAAAGAACAAATTAACATTAAATAAAGATTATCAGATTCGCATGCATACAAGTTAACACTGAAGCAGCTTTATTTATGTGTTTGTTTATTTATTTTTTAAGGATTTATTTATTCATACAAGAGCTGGGGTACAGGCCAGAGTCATGGGAGGTGAGAGGATTCACCAGAGACAGAGCCGGGAGCTGAACAGGCAGATTGATTGAAACGCACTGCTGAGGGGAGCAGTGGGCCAGGCAGGAGAGGTCCGCTGCGCCATATGGGTCCCCAACTTGACGGGGCTCGAACTCACGGCGCTGTGCTGCCAGCAGCTTCACAGTGCGGCGCTCAACCCGCTGCGCCACCAGGGTGTTCCCATGAAGCAGCTTTAAATACTGACAGAATTTCAGATTTAAATAGTGTAAAGGTAGTAAGAAAAATTTAAACTCCCCTATCTCTTTCAGAAAAAAAAAAAAATGCACCTAGCAGTTGTCTAGTGTATGCAATAGAAACAGTTAATTTCAGAGTTATGTATACATGATCCAAATGAAATGGGAACCCTGAGGCACAAGCCGTGACTCAAAGCCAACTTTTTCCTGTCGTCTAAGCAGGTAGATGCCGTGGTCTGCTGGTGTGGCCAGCAACTCCAGTGAGGACAGCTGGAGGGTTGACCTGCACACGCAGCCTAAAGGGGCCAGCAGCAGCAGAGGCGACAGCTTTGCTGTTCTAGAACGTGCAAGAGGCGGCCAGTGTGCCGTTCTAAAAGTAGCAGCAGCAGAGACAGTTCTTGCCTTGCCGGCACAGCCCCGCCTGGGGTACAGTCCGGCAATCCGGGTTTGAGTGATGAGCTCCAGTGCTCCAATAGAGGGTTCTAGTGGCAGCGGCAAGAGTTTCTCACTGGCCTCCCAAAAGTTCTGCTTTGAGGCAGCACCCAGGCCAATCTGAAGTTGGAAGCTGCAGGATGGCTACACAGAGATCCATCTCAGTGGGCCAGGCTTGATGGCTAGCTAGCTGGGTTTGGCACCATAACCTCCCCTTCCTCATCCCTCCCCCTTGTGGTTCTGGCACCCAGTTCTAGAAGCAGGTGGCTTGCAGACAGTGAAACTGGTGGCAGTAGACTGCAGACATCTTATGGTCTGCCACCAGTGACCCTACTGGGGCTCAGGCAGCAGTGGCAGCAGACATCGGTTTCCCTGACACTCAACCCCATTGGGGCTGTAGCGGCAAGATTACCCTGTGACAAAGCAAATGCCAGCAGAGGAGGCAACAGCAAATACTGCAGCCCCTTGTTAGGGCTGAAGAGAGGAGTTTGGGGATTCACTGTGCTAGCTCTATTGAATTCTTTGTTTTATATACGAAAATATTATCAATATTTTTATTAAATGTCATACCTAGAATAGAAAAGTGTACCCCAGTGCAAAGTATGGACCACACTCTTTGCAGTTCATACCCTATGCTAAAATTTCCAAGCCTTTGGAAACAAGGTTTTTTTTGACTGCTAGGAGCATCATGAATGATTATGCTCATTGCAGCTGATCGTGCTTATCCAGATCTTTTTAACTTCTATTTACTTGCATTAGCATGGGCTAATACATTTTTCATTAGAAATTGCATCTAATGCTCATTTCAGACTTATTTTTGCTCTATTAATGGTTTTCATGTTTTAAGACCCAAGCAGTCTAAGGACTGGGTAATTGTATAAATGGAGGATCATCAGTGTGATGCACAAATCATTTTAGATCCAATGTTATAAATGTTTAATTTCCACAATTTCTGATGTGACCTCTCCACTAACACAGCTTAATTGCACATCTAAGGGCAACATCATATATCAGTTTAAGTAGAAGTACTGCCTTTTAAGTTAGATCTGCCTTCACATAATAATAAAGTTCTTAAAGCTGTAAATATTTCCAAACCCTTTTTTTATTTTGGAACTGTGGTGCCTTTGGATTTCTACAATAAGAAAAGACAAATGTATGGATACAAAACTTTAAATTATGACAAATGAGGGGTACAGAATACTGCAATAAAAATGGGACACAGACCCAAAACAAGTCAGAAGATTTTAATGCCTTGGAGACAATACACCTTGAGAAAATTGCCATTTAAAAAAAACCTGTAATGTCATTCAATTTTCACATATTCATTTTTGTATTTTTTAAACATTCAACTATCGTAGTGGTATGTTCTATTAATGATAGTCAGTTTTCTTTCCAATATCAACTCAAATTTGAATAAAATAAATAGAAGGTGCCTGATAAAAAGTAGAATACTATTTTATTTAATAAAATGGCATGAAAAATAAAATTAGTGGGGTTCAGTATCTAAGTAAATAGATATTAATGCATGAAAATGTAATGATTAAAATTCTGTCTCAGTTTTCTAGAAACTATCAAAAAGGTATATGATATAAAATATGTTAGTCAGATTAACTTTCGTTAAGTATGAAATGGCAAATTCCTACTAGATGTTTTAATGAAATTTTAGACTGAGATAATTGTTGATCTCTATGTTGTTAAATTTTCAGTAGCACAATTTGAAAATGTAGAGTACTATTCTGACTTAGTTTACAAACTTCAGTTTGAAATCTTTGCCTTTGTGGCTTTGAATGTATGGAATGACTAAAATACCTTTTTAAACATTCTTCTTTAACACAAGTTGTGTGACACTTTATGCTAGCCTTCCTTGTGACGTAAAATAAATTCAGCATTTTTATGTTTTAAAGTGTTTATCTGATTCCCTGCTCACCCTAATAAAAATTACCTATGACTAACAGTGCATTACATTTTCCTACATTATAAAGATAGCACAGTATAGGATGACAGTAATTTGGATAGAAATATAGAGAATGAGTGAAAGCATTGTGCATAGGATTCACTTGCAAAAATAGCAAATCAAAGTAGAAGATTCAGAACTGGATTATGTAGCAGATATATACATATACTTTTAGATTTCCCTTTATCATTTTGATATTTTTATTGTGACCTTTGTATTTTTTTTATTGAAATGCCATAACTTACAGTACTGTATATAATTCAGAGATATAAGGTAACAAACCATACTGGAAAGGTCTTTGATGATAATTTACTTTTTTATATTAAGATTTATTTTATTTATGCATACAAGAGCTGAGGTTTAGGCCAGAGGAGTTGGAGTGAGAAGATTCACTAGAGACAGAGTAGGGAACAGAACAGACAGATCTATTAAAATACACTGCTGAAGGGAGCAGCAGGCAAGGCAGGAGAGGTCTGCTGTGCCATGTGGGTCAGCTCCCTGGCCTGGGATGGAACTCTTGCTGCAGTGACTGGTGATAAGTTTATATTGTTGTGACTTAATCTCTTGAGCCACTAGGGAAGCCTTGGACATTCTAAGTTTAAAGTAAATTGGTACATATTCTTTAGATATATATTAGAAGTAGCTAGAAAAATGGCATTAGATCTTCAGTGATTTTATTGGTAAAACCAATGAAATCAAGCTCTCTTTATTTCTGTTTCTCCTTTAAATAACAAAATTCCAACTGAGTTAATTTTAAAAATGGTATTGGCTTTATTAAATAATTCATAAATTGGGCATTCTGTATAGCAATGATTTGTATAAAATGGAAGGGTTTTATAGTGAAAAAGAGGGTGGACGAGTTTACTAGCAAAAGAAAAGAAAGATAATTTCAGACAAAACTACCTACCATTAGGGGAAAACAAGGGTGCTACATCATGCAGATTATTGCATTAGTTCTCACCAGGAAGCCCCAGATTTGTTAGTTTAAATGGTCACTTTTGAAAGAGACTGAAACTACAATTATGTATTAAATCTTGTTGGGGCCTTGTGTGAACAATACCATTTTAGGCCTCTTGTTTCTTTTTTTTTAAATAGTTTACTAATGCTATGACAAACAAAACTGACAAAGTAGGAAGATAGGACATTTATATATAAGTTAAAATATAATTAATTGTTGTAGTGTAACAATACATATAGTAGTTCATATACATCGTAGTATGCATTGAAACAGTAGCATAATAATGCAAGTAGATATGATGATCTCATCTAATATATCCACAAAAAGATGTATTCAAAGGAACTTGAATTTTGATGGTGCTCATAATGTGGTATAGACAGTTGTCAAAGTATTATATTATACACCTGAAGCTTATACCATGTTATGAAACAATGTTCCCTCAATACAAAAAGGAATTTCTAAGTAGGTTTTAGATTTTTTTTTTCAATACTGACACCTCTGTCTCTGTCTTTTTTACTTGTTACCAAATAAATTAGGCACATAAACACATGCTTAGTTTTCTTCTATTCTTTAGAAAGCACTGACTTACTTTGGGTGAAAGTTTATATTTGATAAAGCATTAAGCTCAATGCTCAACACTGTGGAACTTGATTAAAAGCATATCTATTAGTTTAGGCAATTCAAAAAAGGAAAAATCAATTAAAGATCACATTAACATTCATGTGAGTCAATTTAATTTAATAGATAAACACAAGGGTTTGTGATTCACACAGGATTTGTTTCAGTGCCTGCTGTGTCATTTGCTAGTGTCCATTGATTGGATATATGTCTTGAACCACCCATTAAACTTTTCCTTACCTTATTTTTCTAATATGTAAAATAAAAACAATTTTTATGTTAATAGGTAGCAATTGAGTTTCTTTAAAATTAAAATAACATGTCAATGTTATACATGTACACTATTATTTAAATGATAGTTACTATCAATAATATGCTAAATTAACTATATAAAGAATGGTGCTCCAACAGAAATATGAACAAGTATATTAAGTTAAATATTCACAAATGAGACTTTTTCTATATTTTAAAAAATCATCAAGGTGCATGATATCTGTCATCAGGTATTAGTCAGAGATGAGAGAAAAAGAAACACTTGAATATATTAAAATTCTTTTTTTTTTACTATTTAATGGTTAGAATTAAAGTGAGATGAATTAGTTAAAGGAAAAAACTACTCAAAAAGGACATCTGAAGGTAAAGTAAATTTCATCTTTCTGTAGATTAATAAAATATGAGAATTTAGAAAAATTGATATGTAAAGCAATCAACACGAGTTAAATTGTAAGATAAACTGAAATTAATAAAAATAGAAACTATATAAAATTTGATTGATGAATCTCAGTGAATATTTCCACAAAAGAAACTGTAGGTCAAAATGACTTCTTTATTAAACTCAAGCATTTAAATATATATATATAGCTATTATTACATAAAGCACTTCAAAGAATAGAATGAGAGAATTTCCCAACCAATTTCATGAGGGCAGTATAACCCTGATATCAATATCAGAAAATTATATTACAAGAAAAAAAGTAAGAAGACTCTATCTTTTATGACTATATATAGAAAAATCTTAAGGACAGTCTAGCAAATTGAGTTTAGTGACAGAGAGAGAATACTAATGCATGTCCAAAACAAGTTTATTTCAAATATGCAAGGTTGTATTAATTTCTGGAAAAAAACCCAACAACCTTATTTACTACACATTTTGTTTTTCTTGTTTTAAAATGTTGTCTAAATGTTTAAACCCTTATACAATCTAGTCACTTCCTGTTCTTCAGCAGCTAATTAACTCTACACCCCAGTTCAGCTCATCTATTTCTTTTATCTCACATCTAGTGTTATTATGCAACTTTCACTATCCCTCCAGAGGCCTGTGTACAAACACACAAAGAGGGACTGCTCTGTACCCTGAAGCACTTGGGATTATTCAAATTAGTTAATTTGCAGGGAACTTGCAAAATCTAGAATAGCCCATATTTCCTGCCTTACTTAACTGTCCAAATTGCTATTCCCCTATCTCCAGGCGCAAGCCCCTGTATAGCCCTCCTTGGTGGCTACTCTCCTTCAGAGCTGCAGTGACAAATTTCTGCCTCTCATCTGCACGTCTATCAGTATAATATGTCATGCCATCAAAAGCCTTTAAATCTTACTAAGATTTATGCTTGGAATTTTTAAGTGTGAGTAGAGTGTTTATTGTTTTAAAAAATCCAAATATTTACTCTTTTACATCTTATACCAAAGCAGTGTTACCTTTATTTTCAAATATTTATGATTTATTGCTATTATCTAAATATAATAGATTTTTACATATGTATGTTGTATCTAGCAATGTATTTAATTAATCTATTAATTCTCTTCATAGTTTTATAGTTTCTATTCTCCTTTAACATGTCTAAATACAATCATGAAATTTTGCAAATCTTATGGTTTTGTTTTTCTTCAAACACTGCATATCTTTTTCTTTTGTATAGCACTACTTTGAATCATCAGTTCAAAGTTTATTACACTAAGTAAACATTCTTCTTTTAATTTTAAACAAGTCAAGAGCACTTAATTTTAAGGTTTAAGCTCTATATTCATTGAAGTTTTGCATAACTATCTATGTTTAAATAAGATTTCTATTTATAGTTTTCAAAAGGTCTTATAAATGATTGCTAATTTTTTTCCAACTACCTTTTTGCATTTAAAGTGATGGTTTGTTTTTATTCTCCTTTATTTCATTAATATGGTTACTTTATATGAAAATGTAAGGGAACTGGAATAGTAATGTAGTCTATTATCAATGAAGAAACAGCTTAAAGAAAAAGGATCAAAAATAAAAAGGAAACACCCACTACCTGATGAAAAGAATGTCATTATTAAAATTAAGAAATTATTCTCAAAAGACATCAAAACTATAAATCAGTGATATACAGATTGGTAAAATATATACAATGATATATATTTTATATATATATTATACTATATATACATATACTATGGAAAAATTGCTCATCTGGAATATATAAAGAACTTCCTTTTCTGTAAGAAAAGGTAAAATCCTAGTTGGAAATGTCAGCAAGAGGTTTGAATGGCATATTACAAAAGAAAACATTGACAGAGCCAATAGTTACGACAAAGTGATTAGCCTTGTTTTTTCACTGGGAAATGAGTAGTGATTAGTACGGAATATCACTTCTGTGTGGATTGGCTCCTCTGGGAAACAAATATCAGGGAAAAGGTTGATACATGAAATCCACTGGGGAAAATGCCCATGAAGGATCAAAGGGAGAGGAAGCAAGAGGAAGCAATAAAATCCTTCAGATTCCAAAGCAAGTTTGGGAAAGGAACTTAAAATGGAGGATTAGGAAGGGAAAACATCAGACAGCAAATCAGTGAGAACAAATACTGCTCTAAGAGAAATCTGACACTTTGGAGAAGTAGGTAGTCATTGATTGGGCACTGCCTTAGCAGTACATGGTCTCTACTCACAGTCCAAGGCCAATGATATTGACAACCTTCTAGTGGCTAACAGCCTAAACTATATACCTGTGTCATAGCCACTCTTGAAGGATATCCGAAAGCCACAATACCAAACTAGCATTGTTAAAACCTCCATCGTAATCACTCAACATAAATATCTTAACCAAACCGGTGTGAAAGAGGTTGAAAGAACTCTCACCATTGCTGGTGACAGTATAAATCCACATAACTAGTTTGAGAAACTGTTTCTGGTGTACTAAAGCCAACAGTATGCTATCGTTTATCTCAGGGTATATTTTCTAGGTGTCAATTCCCAAAAGTATGAGAACATTTGCCAACAAAAGATTTATACAAAATATTCACAGGAGTGTCATTCATAAATGCCAAACTGCAAACAATTTTGTTGTCCATTAGTGATAAATGTATCTATATTCATGTAATGAAACACTGCATAGCAAGAAAATACTTATGACATGTACGCATGCACATGTGCACAATAATACACATGAATCTTACAATCTTACAGGGTGAAAGTGCCTGGTGTCAAAAGGATACAGTCTATGATGCTATTTGTATGAATTAGAACAGGCAAGCAGTCCAGTTTTCAGAGCTACTGACTTAGAATTGCTCTACCATACAGAATCACTGTCCTACACATCCTCCTCTGAAGTAATGCAGGTTCTTCAGTAAGAACCTTTTGTCAATGAATATTTTCTTTTTTAAAAATGCTGACTGCTCTTTGTTAGTATTTTAAGTTTTCGTATAGTCTCTAATTGTTTCTGAGTCCTTTCATAATCACTGTCTTTCTCTAATTCCATAACTACTACAAAATGTTAGGTATTAGAGATTTTTCTAGTGCTTAATTTTACCAACATTTGCTAATCTCAAGTGTCTTACATGTGTCAGGTCTACATTAACTGTTCAGTTTTCTGCAAATATGTTCTGTAGAACAAAAATTGTTTCTTTCCTTAGTGGTGGATAGTAATATGTTTATGTACCTCCAAATTTTACACTACTTCAAAAATACCTCCTATTTTTATTGTTTTTGTTGTTGTTGTTGGCCTTTCTTGTGACCTTTTCTGAGATTAATCAATTTAGGTTCTATAGCTTATTCTTTAGTAATAGATGACCAATATATTTCTGTCAGAGATAATTATAAAATGGGAGAACATTTATGAAGTGATATCAAGGGACTAAAGATACAGTGGTTAATATGAAGATAATTATAATTACATTCTATTACAGCATTGATTAGAGTGCTTCTGTAAATTAAAAGTATCATTATTCATTGGGGCTTATCATTATAGAAATATATTAGATGACTAACACAATGTCTTGTTACAGTGATTTTAAACAAAAGGTCAAATATATCGGTAGCTAACATTTTGTGTATTTAAAGGAAATTATGATTTTTATATATATTCATATCCACATTTATTCAATGATTTTGTATTAAATATGAACTTAAACATAATTATATACTAATTACCTTAAATTTTAAAAAAATCCTTAATTTACTAAAGTTTGACTAATTTACTCAGAAATGTTAATTTATAAACCTAGTATTAAAATGCCAAGTAAAATTCTGTTTATCGGTAACTTAGTATTTACTAATATTCTTTTACAAGTACTAATATCATGTTCTTTATAATCAATTGCTATTATATTCTATTAGAGGTTCAATTGCAAACTAAACGTAGTTTTATCCTGATGCTCAAGGAAAAGTCTAAAAATAAATTTTACTCTAATTTTATAAAAAAGTTTAAGTAATATTAAGACACTGAAAGTAGCAGATATATAAATCTTTATATAAACCCTAAATTGACATCTTTTGGCATACATATATGTATGTTTAATTAATAAATGACATATTAAGTGCCATTAAAAAACAACTTCCTTAATTAAACGATTGTCCAGATGGATGTTGATAGCTTAAGTCATTGAAACATGAAAAGTTACTGGAAATCTTTTAAGAATTTCACAAACAAACATGAATTGCTAAAGTATACTCATCTGGTCATATTTATCTTATATACTTACAATTTTATCATGCTTTTGTGAATACTGAGATCTGTCTTTGTGAAGAACATCAGTTTTACACTTGAATAATTCATACATTTTTATGATTATTTAAATGCACTATGTCAGCATGTTAAAAATTATTTCTCCCATATAAATTAGTTTTGTTTATTTTAACAAATACAGGTTAGGTTTCTTTGCAAGAATTGAACACACTGAATCATGTCTGTGTCTGTGTGAATCATTGTATTATCTACATGATATATGTGTGTGTGTATATGAGTCCCATTTAATATGAGTGAGAATGGTATTGAACTAAGAAAAAAATGCCATGTTGTGCAATTAATTAATGCTGAACAGCTATAAATAGGAACAACCATAGACATCCATACAGTAGATATAATACCAAGTTAGAATACTGTTGAGATAAATATTACATATAATTTGTTTTTATTATAAACAATGAGATGTTAAGAGTACAAAGTACATTACATGAAAATTTGTGCAGATTTAACATACAGACAATAAACTTAATATTTAAGACTATACTACAAGTATCTACATGTGCTTTAATCGTGAAAATAAATACTTATCTTGTTCTCTGTATGCTTAGAAAATTGTCCCTCCTCATCCATGGTTTCAATTACTCATTGTCAACTATAATCTGAAAATATTTTATACCATAACATATTTTGAAAGAGAAATCACATTCACATAACTTTTACTGATGTTTAAATCTACTAAAGAGCCTATTGTCATAATCGCCCTACTTTCTTTTTGTTGTTGTTAATTTCTTACTCTGCCTAACTTATAAACTATATTCTATAATAAATATGTATGTATAGAAAATTTATAATATACATAGGATTCAATACTGGGGATTTTGAAATGTATACCCCATCAATAAGGAACAACTAATCTAGATTTGTACACAGGCACGTATACTTTATAATATACATGTATAAACTTGTAGAATACAACTAGAATTAGGATTAGTGTATAATTATATTAGAATACAATTATGCATGTACTCTCTTGTGTACAATGAAAAATGAAACTGATTACAATCTATTTGATAGTTATATAAATTATTCTAACTGATGATGGAACAAACATTTCCCAAAATAAGATTCCTTCTGCCTTTCAAATATTATAATAATTGATTCATTATTTACTCATGAACTCATGTGTGAAGAATAAGCAGTATTTCCAAACATAAATCCAAAAACTTGAGTCATAAAAATGAAATATCTATGAAAATTACTTATTCCAGGAATCTATCACACCTATTTAATCACAATCTTAAAATGAAACCCAAGAACCTATGTAGTTTCAAAAGCAACTTCAATAACTCTAGTAAGCAGCCTTATTTGGACAACAGGTGTTTTAATGTTTCCATTAAAGTCTTCAAAGTAAGAGAAAACAAGAATGATTCTCTCCATTAAGAAAATATTGCATGCCATTTCATTTTTTATTACTATCTTAATTTGCACTGAAACTACATATATTGTTCATTGAAATTATTAGAAAAATAAGACAATAAAATATGAATATGTATTTAATTTTACTCATAGCTAGATTATCTATTTTATTCTAATGTAAATCATAGAAGTACTTTTTTTGTTATCTAAAAAATCAAATGTTCTTTTTTTGTGGATGATATGTTTTAGGGAAAGATATATTGGCAATTTTACTAAGTGAAGTTGATATAGCCTAAGGGGGGAAAAAAAGAGTTTTCCTGAAGTTAGGTACTTTTGCTTTTTGTGTCAAATTTTTGGGAATGAATAATTGCCAATTATTTCTTTCCATTCTAATGACCAGCTTCATGCTTAACACACACACATAAAGATAAATATATACACAGAGATACATATACAGACACATATCTTCTGTGCCATTGAAGAGTAAAGCTCAATGTCAAGTAGTAATTGTATGTATTTTAAAAGTTGACCTAAAGTGGTTGCTACTGGGGGGAAATGTTGGCCAGAAATGGAAAATTGTATAACAAATAGAATGAGATTTTAGGACACACTTCATAAAAGCTTACTTAAATGAATAAATATATATATTTTAAAGATATACCATCCAGTAATTGTTTTGATATTTTTGATAATGGGCAAGTTTGATAACAGGCATTCCTGTATTGAAAGCACAAATAATTTAGTAAGATAAGGCTAAACATTATTTATGTGTGTTTTATAAAAAATGTTATGAAGAATTAAGAATTCCCCTAAATAAGCATTTTTAGCTTAAATTATTCAAGGCATTAGTTAAACATGTCAATGTTACTAAATTAGTAAATAAACATGATTTTACATAGGTCTTTAAAAACATATTCTTAGAAAAAAAGTAAAGAAACTGTGAAGTGGTTTGATAATTCATTCTTCTATGTATATATGTGAGTATTTATTAGATGACAGTCATAGGTGATTTAGGAACAAAAAGGGAAAGAGAGAGGAATTTTTGTGAAGGATCTCAGAGACTCATGTGGAAGATGTACTGATAAATTAAATGTAATAATTTATACTAATTAATATTTGTAATTAAAACAAGTAATTACAATCAGATATTGTGCAATGTATCATTACAGAATCATAAACACAATGACGATGTGAGTATGTGTGTATATTTTTAACTTTTATTATCTATATAAATATTTACATATTTAAAAAATATAATATCAAACAGCATTGTCTTGTGGGTATGGGAAAGTTTTGGGTTATGGTAGAAAAGGATTTCTAGACAGGATAATAATACCTGTCATTGAAATTAAATAGTTTTGGCACCAGACCAGAGAAGTGAACATATTCTAGATAACAGAAGAGAATATACACATAAAAAGATGTGAAATACACCATGGGTAATTTGAGGACTACATGAAATTCAATACAGATATAAACAAAATAGTCCTTTACATGAATCATGTCTTAGTCTATCTGTAACACTTAGTAGTAGTGTCAAAATAAGAAGTTAGTAATGGGAAAATACGTTAAAGTATTCCCAGGGAAAGTATAGTCTTCAGATACATAGAAGAAATTGTGAGAAAGCAGAGAGTAAGTATCTACAACATTAAAGATCATTCCATAAAAGTAATAGAAAATCAATAAAGTCCATCTACTGATAATATGAGATGTGTCATAGACATAGAGCTTCATTTGAGTCCTATTTTCCCTTGAGTCCTGGTCTTCTTTGCAGTCACTTTGTATATTTGCAACACTAACTCCTTATTTTTAATGACTAAATGAATCTGTTTATTTTGCCATAAAGACCTGATTAATAAAGAAAACATGCAGCAAAAGATGAAAGTGAAGACTTTCAAAGTAGAAGAATAAACTCATATCTCAGGACTTGCAAAATACTAGGTATTTGACTTAGATCTTAAAACCATTTATTACCTTAGTTTTCTACTCTGTAAAATGGTGGTAATAATATGTATTTAGTACATTTTTTTGTTAGCAGCAATTATATTTTAGTTTTGATACCTGAATACAATGAGTTAGTATGTTTTCAATAATTCAGTACCTTTAAAAATTAACAATAATTATTTATTAAAGGGAAAAATAAGGTAAGATAGAGACTATATTTATATCCAAACCCCAGAATAAAATTACTAATCCCATTTTTTTATCCCTTGTATTTGCAAATGTTTTATGTAGCGATTTAGATGGCTTTTAAAATTTGCCTATCACATATGCTAGTCATATCAGTTAGTGTTGGCATGAATTAAGTCTTCAGAAAGATCTTGTGTT
The DNA here is from genome assembly GCA_019455555.1 of Galemys pyrenaicus. Classification (NCBI taxonomy): domain Eukaryota; kingdom Metazoa; phylum Chordata; class Mammalia; order Eulipotyphla; family Talpidae; genus Galemys; species Galemys pyrenaicus. The sequence continues at coordinate 227,079 of JAGFMF010011574.1, read as the reverse complement.
AGTTTAACAATAAAAATTAAATTTATATATTTGGAATTTTTAAAAAAGTGTTATTAACATTTCAGTAATGATAAAAATTTTAAATTTGATTGCTTTTTAAATGTGGTATTCACTAGAAAACTATTTTACAAAAATAACACAGACATTCAAGATTATAAGTACACATTTGTTTATTGAAGTGTTACTACAATACTAAAAAAAATTGAGACAATCTGAAGGTCTACTAATTAGGAAAGTCTTAAGTTATTTTTGATGCATTTTTAATAAGTAATGGTAGATAGTTAATGAAAAAATTAGGGACGGGCCTCCCTGGTGGTGCAAGGGGTTGAGCATTGCACTCTGGCACTTCTACAGCCACTGAAGTACAGGTTTGATTCCCCAAGCAGGGAAAGGACCCACATGGTGCAGCAGATCCCTCCTGCCTTGCTCGCTGCTCCCCTCAGCAGTGTATTTCAGTCAATCTGCCTGTTCTGCTCCCCACTCTGTCTCTGGTGAATCCTCTCACACCCCTGCCTCTGGCCTGTACCCCAGTTCTTGTATGCACAAATAAATAAAATCTTTAAAAAAATAGGGATGGCTTCTTTATAGAAAGGAAGTATAATGCAGTATTGAAGAGCAAGTTCTCTCGAGTCAGATTACTCAGAATATTTCAGCAAGTGATAATAATGTAGTTAACTTAAGTTCTCTGTGCTTTTGTTTTGTATCCATAAAATGAGAACAACAAAACTTTCTTTCAGGTTATTGTAACACATATATGAGTTAATATATGGAAAGCTTTCAGCACAGTATAGAATATAGAAAGCACTATAAATATTTTTTCATTTAATATTGTTAGTGTCAAAAATCTTCACCATGTACTAAGTGAAATATTTTCAATAGTTTGATGTAATTGTTATTTTTTATAAGGTGTGATTGCACATTTTTATAAAAATCAGTTTAAATATAGATCTAAATTAGAATACAAGTTTCAGATTGTAACTAAATATAGGTACAGATATGAAATTATAATTAGAAGAAAATATTATTAGTCAGAAGTTGAAACCATTATAGTTCCATTGAAGATGTGTTGTTTGCAACTCTTTCTGTATATCAGAGTACTTTTAAACTCAAGTAATGGGGCCTCCCTGGTGGCGCAGTGGGTTAAGTAATGCACTATGAAGCAAACTGCAGCCACTGCAGCACGAGTTCGATCCCAGCTGCTGGCCAGGGAGGGGACCCACATGGCCCGGTAGACCTCTCCTCCTGTGCCTGCTGCTCCCCTCAGCTGTGTACTTCGTTGATCTGCTTGTTCTGCTCCCCGCTCACTGTGGTGAATCCTCTCACCAATCCCCTGACACACCTCTGTCCTGTACCCCAGTGTTTATGTACATAAATAAATAAATCTTTAAAAAAATAAATAAACTCAAGTAACATTGATGGCAAGGGTGACTGCTTATTTACATTCTTTGCAAAGAAGATAAAGGTGAAAAGATTTGACATTCAGCAAAAAGGTAAGCATAGGGAAACAAGAAGCATGGATGAGCACTATACTTTTCATAGGGAATTAATAATATAGGCAAAATTTATCATATTATATTTTTAACCAAAAATATGTATGCTTTCAAAAATTCTGCAAAGACAAAGAGTAGCTAGGAACACACACATTTTATGCATCTTTAAGAAATTCTTATGAGAAATCTAGTTTTTCCTTTAAAATTTCTACTGGAAGCAAGTTCAAAAACTGAAATGTATTTATTTATTTCCATATCAGAACTACTGAAGTTTTCTGTTTCATTTTTTAATGAAGGGAAATATGGTTAATGCATTTTTAATTGGTTGGTATAGGTGATCCTCAGACTTCATAGGAAAGGTGACTATGTCAAATACTGAAGAAAAACAGTTAAATGATCATTACAGGTCACTTAGAGTATAATTAGCATTAATGCCATTCACAGATTAGAGACCTCTGGCAGCTACCTATGCCTGATCAAAATATATTTTGTCTCTCTGACACTAGAGCAATAAAAAATCTGCTGCAAGTTTGGCCCACAGAGAGGAAACACATTTATCTTTGGTCAATACATATTACTGAACTCAGTGGGGCTTGAGAAATAGCAGTGACACCCTCCATAATCAGCTATTTGTGTACTTACCAGATGCCTATTGTACAACTGATGGCATGCCTTTTGGATTTCATTTGGGAGAACTATTTATTCTGCTGTGTAAATCAGACAAGTCAAACATGGTATGGCACAGAGGCAAATTGTGGCCCAAGTTCTACCATAGGAATTACTCAAAAGGAAAATAAAAAAAAGCATTTTTAAATGTAAATTTGATTGTACTGTAACAAAATATTGTATGTTAAATTGCTGTGCTACAGCTCAAATTAAGCACTAAGAGACCAATGAAAGGATGTCCATGCTGTTGAGGGAGTTAAACTCTAAAACTCACAGATGAAAGTATTAAATTTGTAAACAATGAAAAATAGTCAATTCCTGATTATCGTCTTCCAGGGGAACATGTTGAATTTATAAAAATTTAACTTCCATAGCAGTATAAGAAATTAGCAACATATACTGGCAAATTAAAAAAAATGGGAAAGTGTTCTATACAAAATAGCATATTTATTTTTAAAACACTAATTATAAGCCACTGGATAAGTCATTTGCTATTCTGAGACTTAGAGGACCTTTAGTTGATTAATGTGCTAATCCATACTCAATGTTGAAGAACATCAGTACATGAAATAGTTTGCCAAATAGAGAAATGATTGTATATTTTATTTATATCTTCAGCCCTTTACAAATTAACAGTAAGTAGTATTTTTCAATCTAGCATTTAGTGTATGTGGTGAATGTTTCCTGATGGAAAGGCATCTTTAAAATATCTAATGTATACACTTAATAATATGAAGTGTTGTCAATTTCTCAATGTAAATTCACTCACTAGATCATTCCAACTAAGACAGAACTTTCTCCTAATTTTGTAGACTTTAAGATATATGTAAAATGCTTGATACCTTTTAAGGAAATTATGCTTACAGACTGAAAAGTCATTAGCGCAACCAAGAACATTTACTAATACTTTTTTGTGACTTGAAGACAGATTTTAAATTATAAAGCCAGTTACTAGAATTTTAGATGGAGAAAATCCATATATTGACTTTTGTATCTGGAAACTTAAATAATTTCTTTAATTGTATTTTTCATTTTATATATGTTTCACATAATCTGTTGTATTTTCAGATAGAATAAAAGATGTTGCAACAACTAAATAGACTCAAATTCACACAAAACTCTCAAATTATTTAGTTTTTTTCTTATATATTTGTTTTGTTTTACTTTTTCTTTAGGCAAACATTTGAAATTACTGTAAACCAGACACTAGTTTTAGATATGGGCACACAAGAATGACTAAAAAGAACTCTGTCATATAATAATTTGCTATCCAGAGCCACAGTCCCAAAGCATAACAAATGGACATTTACCCTATACATTTCCATTCATTCAAACATGTTTTTCTTATTTTTTCACATTTGGAAAATAAAAAAAAAATAAAGATTCTTATTAATATGTGTGTTACTATGTGTTAGGTTCTGTGCTAAGCTTTTCACAATATAAAATCAGTTAATATTGCAACTATAAGAGATAGATACACTTCTTTCGTCATCACCTATGAAAAAATATAAATCATGTACTTGGGATTACATAGTTAATGGATAATGAGGGAAAGTTATACATCTTTTACTTAAGCAATACTATCCAATGAAGGATAACTATATTTTTTCAAATCTAGTCACCAGGAATCTATATCCTGGATTCTAGATATTTCCTTTAGAGGAATAATGTGCCACGGTCAAATGATTTCTGGAAATATGCATATCTCCTCCTCATATGTGATTCATGTTGGTATACATATAATGTTGTAGGAATATTGCACTGAAAATAATTACTTAACTTTTTTTCTACCATAAGACCCATTTTTTTACTTCATCTATACCACAATCTCCCCTGCCATTTGCAATACACAGAAAGCACTGAGATGAACATTAATCTACAGGAAGAGGCAAGGTTCTGAACTCTCACATGGAAAATGAGAACAGAACAATAAAGAGAACCAGTTGGGTTCTGCAGTATTCATCTAAAATAAGAAAGCCATAAATTCACAGGGTCAACAATGAATGCTTATCCTGATCCTGTCAGTTTAAGATGTCTCAGGAAATTTTGTGATAGGTTAAAAAAATCTTTGATCATCACTGTTGCTGTGAATCATTTAACGGTATTCTGTTACATAACCTTGCACTCCCTCCAACACCAAGGATGCTGCCTTGTAAAAGTGAATTTTTAATTACTATAAGTGATAGGGGACAATGTGCAGCTGGCTAATTAACAATCTATCACCACTACAAAAACAAAGTGAAATTACTTGCACCTCTAATAGAGATCGATATATTTGTCATTTTTGTATAAAAGGGAACAGCACTTTTTCATGTCACTTTATTTTCATTATTCAAGTTTATTAGTCTAGTCGTTGGTGTTCAGTAAATTCTATATGGATATCTGTTACTATAATATTGGACAGTGTAGTAAGGAAGGTTTAAGAATAGGATAACGCTGAAATGTCTTGTGAAATGATGACAAGGAAAGTGAACTTATTCCCATTTCAAAAACAAGATTTAATCATTTATCAGGTCCACATGATAATTCCTTGCTAAGAAATCCACCTTAAGTAACTTACCTATAAGCTCAATCACTTCCAGAATTTAGTAGGATTAGTATGATAACTTATTTTTTGAAGAGAGCATTTACCAAGTTTATTTCCCATTACTCTTCTTCTGAAGAGGCCTAATAGCAGTACTTTTCTTTCTAGATTTTTGTAGATTGTCATGTGTTTCTCTCTCTTCCCCACTTTCTCTCTCTCCTAGCCTAAAATCTATGGTTTTCCAATCTCCTGCTCCTATGCAACCATTAGCCTCTCTTTAATCTACACTAGAACAAGTGAGAAGCAGTGCCTAAGAAATTATTCTGCAATGTCTTAAACATCCTTGCTTTAAAATTTAAGAGAGGGCTATAATGAGGTTCCTACTGTCATGCAAGATAGGTGAATCTGTAATTTCATGACACATTCAAGAATTATTTTCCATTTCAGTGGGCTAAAAGAAGTGTTTCTCATTCCTTGAAACCAAGGGACTATTTGCTGGCTTCTTACAAAATGTGTTATGAGTAAATTTAGCTCAATGAGCTGAAGGAAAAAGGTGGAAGTAAGTCATGCTGATAGACAAAATGGAATAGACTCCTTTTTTGTAGTGCATTAGGAAGTACTCTTTTTACTCATTACCTGTATTTTCAGAAAAACCTAAGTAATGAATGTGTTAGAAGCTTTCAGTAAAAAACTGATTTTCAAAAGATAAAAGGAAGTCAGATAGAAAAGTGCTAGAATTGTGTGTTAGTATGAGGAGTGGATAACTTTGTACTAACCTGAAAATGAACCAGATTGATGAATTCTCTCATATTATGGGAAATTTGTTTAATATCTTAAGAAAATTCTATTGTTTGTCATTCTCCGTCTATTTGGGCTGCTGTAACAACCTGGTGTAGGCTGAGTGACTTACAAATATATATATTTCTCACTGTTCTGGTGGCTGGAAGCTCAAATAGGATATGTTGCAGTGGGCTTCTGGTGAGGACCCTCTTCTGGGTTGCAGACTTACTAGTTCTGGCCAAGATCACCTGATGAAAACGGCAATGGATGTCTGTGAAGTTTCTTCCTAAAGGACGTGAATCCCATTCCTGAGAGCTGTTGAAAGGGGACACAGATATTCATTCTATAGCAATAAATTCCCAGAAATAAACTCAATGTAACACAAATGTATCCGATATTTCTTCCCTGCATTAACATTCTCTCTATTACATCATTATTCTTCATTTACTTCAAGGAAGACTTGTTAATATCTAATCTCATTCATCAGTTACATCAGCACATTATAAAAATTTCCAATACATAGTTGTAAAAACTTCCAAGTATCGTTTCTTCAACCATTTACATGGAATATTTTCAAACTACAGAATGTTTTCAGACAGAAATGCTTGAAACTGCGAGTTGGAAGAAAGAACTAAAGCAGTCACTAAAATAGAATTATTTCACATACAGGTAACATATGAGGTAAAAAGTTTAGAAAATTTTAGAGTTTGCTTTATTAATCTCTATAGTAGTTCTGAGGTAAAGTAGTGAAGTTCCATGAACATATAGGACTAGATATAAAAGCATAGTTTCTGTATTTGCAAAGAAGTATTTTTCCCATCTAGATGTGATATTTAATATTTAAGGAGAGCAACAAAATGTTTCAAGTTCTTTAAATTTCACAATTTAGATATCTCTTTTGCCAGGATATTCATAGCTAAGATATCATACATACTAGATCAGAATTTGGTTATAAAAATCCATTGTGCATTAAAAGTTACCATATTTGTTTTTTGAACATTCAATAACATATTTATTCTATTATTCAATCATGGAATTCTACAATTATATTTTGATTTCCCTTTTTTTGAATTATCAAAATGTCAAAATAAGATGCTATGCATTCGCAAAATATTTCTGGACTTGAGAATGATGCCTTAATTTCTAGCTATGAGGAATTAAAATCTGTTAAAATTCCCCAAGGACCTAAAGCCAACATGTATTTGATCTAAGACTTTTTTGGTTTTATAGGGATAATGTCTGAGAGATTAATGTTTTAGTGGTTTAAAACGCATTTTTCTTTTTCATTGTCAACAAAGAATAAATAGCAAAAAAATAAATAAACATTAAAAAATGTACTTTCTTTAAAATTGGAAACTCCTTAGGGACAATATTTCCTTCAGATATTATTTTGGGCATCAAAGAAATAATATGTGGAAGGTGATTTAAAAATACCTCTGGTCTAATATCTTGATTGCAGAGGGGACATGGCTTTGTATATGAAGGGAGTATAATGCTGTTTTATATAAAGTACCCAGTGATGACTTGGTTCTGTACTTTGATTAAATATGCTAAACTAGAATAAAATACCATATACTACTCATATTCCCTTATGACACTAGAAAAATAAGCAGATCACTCTGATTTTTATCTTTCCTCACTAGTAAAATTTGTAGTTTTAATTAAATAATTTATAATATACATGATATTCTAACGGATTACAAATTTGAACACGAGTTTTATTAAATGAATATCATGGTGGTTAGTGAAATAAAGACTAGCTATGCAGAGATAGAATAAGTTTGGGATATTTATATTCCCCCAGATCATCAAATTAAGGTGGTAATATTTATTGCTTATCTTCTACTAGTTGACATTGCTTTAATTTGGTAAACTAGCCAGAGTTAGAAACCCACAATTTGGGTATTCAAAATATAGACACATTTCTTTTGTGTCCACTATTAGACTTCCTTTATGTATGTCTTTTAGGATGATAGTGAAAATATTAAAAACTGATCAGTACTCTAAAGAGACAGATCAATAAAGCCAGTCCTTGTTAATTGAATTTCTGTAGTTTAAATAAAATTTATGGAAAGTATACACTATTCACTTTTTAGGTCACTGTAAGGGGCTACTTTTCACACACTTATCCTGACTTAGCCTTCCTGACTTGTCTTCTTAACTCTCTTCTTAAACCTATCACAAGCAAATATGTGGCCCTCAATGGCCAAATAAAATGAATTGGCTTAGAACTTGTGGAAAATTTTTAAATTTCAAATTAACTTGTTGATAGTTACTGAAGATATTAATAGGCACATAGTAATAAGTGAGTTCTAAGATGTGTTCCTGAATCTTAATATGATTTTTTTAAAATTAGGACTGCCATGGAACAGGAATAAATATAATTCTGTATTTGTCCTGAGGTGGTAAGACACTTAATGATTTTGTTTTTTGTTTGTTTGCTTTGTTTTTTGTTCATTATATTTGACATCATTTATATTCTCTAGGGAGTACCCACCACCATTCCACCCGTGCACTATCACCTCCGTCCCTTGTGCTCTTTGTGCCCTCATCCCTGTCTTTGCCCTCCTCTTCTTCTCCTGCCCTCTATGGTCCCTTTGGTTTATCTTGGCTTTTTGGTCTTGTTGAGTTTTTTGTTTGCTTTTGGTTATAATTGCCCATTTCCTTGAGCTTATTCTTTATTGTTGTTTTTGTTGTTCTTTCATATTCCTCCTAATAGTGAAGTCATCCGATATTTTTCTTTTGCCTTTTGACTTATTTCACTAAATATAATTCCTTCTAGTTCCATCCATGTTTCTATAAATGTCCCTAGTTTCTCATTTTTGATTGTTGAATAATATTCCATTGTGTATATGTACCACATCTTCTTGATACAGTCATCTACTTTTGGGAATTTGGGTTGTTTCCAGGGGTAAGACACTTAATGATTTTATAAATAAACTAAACACAAAAAATACAGGCTGATAGTACTACAAATTATAATCTGTGTATAGAATGATGACATAAATATTATAGGACTGTTTAAGATTCTTGAATTCACAAAGGCAAAACAGGAATACAAAGACACCAAGGAGAAACTTAAATTAGTAGTTCTTAGGTAGTAGTTATCTTTCCTATGAAATATTTATTTTATATCTTTTATTTTGGTTTTCTGTATTATGAGCAAACATTCAGAATTTGACCTTGTTTACCTTTTCAGTTCATGGTTGAATAAAATGAAGGACAAAAGAATAAAACAGGCAAAAAAAAATCCCTTCAGGCAAATCTTGAACTCACCTTGTTATGTTATTAATACATTAGCTTCAAAGGAATCAATAGTCCCTTGAATTTAACACATTACCAAATCTAATATCTCTCTTTCTCTCTCTTACTTAAAGCTGTTATAGAATTACAAGTTATGTGAACTGTGGTTTGGGAATTTTATTTCTCTTGTATTTGCATGGCAATTAAAATTTACACAATAATCCGTATCATTTAATTTTTATTTTTACCTGTAAGTATTGTGAGAGAAAGGCAAAGCCAACATTATTATCAGATTTTATGGCGCAAATGATAGATTGGAAATGGCTTGTTCCCATTTATGAAGCAAGTCAGTGAGCCCAAGATTCCAGAACCCAACACCAATGCATTTCTAGGTCTCCTGCAATACTTCTTGGAGTATAGATACTTTCTAAATACACTCTAGTCTCAAAATCTATTTCCCACATATATATTTATTTTTTTCATTAAGGCATTTTTGAAAGAAAAATAAAACCAAGAGTTTTCTTCCAAACCTTGATAAATATAATTTATTTTTTTTCCATGGACACTTACATAGGTTATCCTTTTCACTTTTTATCAAGTAAACAGGATATTCTGTATCCTACCTACTAAAGCCCAACAGTGTCTGTTGCAAGTTAAAGGCAAGGGCAGATGTAAGTTAGGGATGCTAAGCCATTTTCAGCGATTTTATCTTGTTAATTTCAACATGGTTCAATCGATATACCAACTTCAGTTAAACACAAACACTAAGTCAAAGAAAATTAAAACTCAGAAATGTAATGTGCATATTTTAACATTAAACAAAATTAAATATAACCCACAATACTGCTGCCTCTCTTTAATATCTTAGAAGCAGGAAAAATGAGTGGAGTTATGTCTTACTCAATTTCATTCCCAGTTTGTGAAGCTTCATGAATGTTAGTAAAGTGGCCTTATGTAATTGTATTTCAACAGATTAATAAATCTAATTGTGTTCTCCCAGGTTGAACTACATCTAACAATTTCCCATATTTGACATCATTAAAATGTTATCTGTTGTAAAATGACTTCTACTGAAAAATATTTTATCATGGATTGAACAAAATTATAAAATGTATAATTTTAATGTCAGTATTATACCTGACATTTTCAGTACCTTCAATTTTATATAAATATTTTATGATTATATAAATTTATTATTTATGATTATAATTTAGTTATTATATTTAAGTTATATATTATAAAATTATCTTGAATTTATCAAAACTCTGGACAAAGATTGAATTTATCAAAAGTATTGAAATGCTGCATCCTGAAGATTTATGTGATAAAGATATATACAAAACACACACATCCATGATTTAAAGATAATCTACACAAAAAGTTTCCAGGTCTAGAAGCTATGAAGCACCTTGCCTGATGTATGACTAAGTAATCGAGTGTCATCACACAACCAAGCAGCAATGGTCTCTATGGTACACTTAATAAGATTTTTGAAACCCTATGTATTTGTTTAAATTCTATCAGTGAGCAAGTTAGGGAAGATAATTTTTCAAAAAACACACTTATAAAACTTCAGTGGGACTAACAATTCTGGGTATATAGAAAGTAATTTCTCTCTCTATTTATATACATATACATGTTTATGTGGTTATTAATGAAAATTTAACCATGTCAATACATATACTTTTATTACCATATTAACAAAATATTTCAATTGGGTTAATTTTTCAATGATATAATAGTTAACTGAATAATATGATGAATTGATTAAGTTATTAAAAGTAAATTTTGGCATTTTATCTAGAAATTTAAGTATTATATCACTAGGTTTTATGTATTATTAAATTTTGAGAGAATTAATAGCTAGATCATTAACATGTGACTGCCCTTATTTTAATCCTGATTTGTGGTGCAAAATATTTTTAACTTATTAGTCTCCCAAGACTCACTGTAAGCTGTGTATGTATTTTTTTTGTAAGTGTATTCAATGTGGTGTCAAAACAGCTCATAAAAACAAAATGCAAAATTCCTTTTATTCTTTCTCAGCAATGGAAACCTACCCAAGGCAAACAAACTGGAACAAAGGCTAATTGGGCAAATAATGCTTAGAAAATTTATTTAAATAACCTTTATTTATGATAGTTTTAAATTCACACTGTTTAATAGAAAAATGGACTGCATCACATTAACATAATCTATCACCTAAGAAGTAATTATTAAATACCTACTATATATCAAGACTATTTTAAATGTTTGGCTCTAGGTATGAAATAGACAAAAATCTCTGTTATCAAAAAGTTAATATTCTAATAAAAGGAGGCAGAGAATAAATAAAATATATCTTTTAAAATAATGATGAGTATACTTCAGAGAACATTAAAGTTAAATATAGAGTATCCTTAGTGCTGTTGAACTTATGGATGATAAGTAGTTTAGAATTTTATGGAGAATTAACCCAAATTGAAAATCTCATTTGAGTAAAGACCTAAATATAATGGAGCAAGCCAAAGAAATATGAGAAGCTCCCATACATAAGATGTGCTAAACTTTGAGACTGAAACTTGACTTGCAATTAAAAAAGGAGTAAAGAGATATAGCTAGGAGGTAAGAAGTACACGTCATATCTCACAGGACCTCCAAGGATTTGTAAGGATGGCCTTAGTATATCTGAGCCATAATGAATGGGTTGAGCAGAGATTTGCCTTGGTCTGACTTAATTTGTAAATAGGTCACAGTAGAGCTATTGAAACATGGTAGAATTCTGAACATTTTTTGATCTTGAATTAGAGTAATTCATTTGAGTAAGCATAATGCTAACAATGATGTTTTAGCACAGTACCACCCTGTGTGATATGAAATTTCTACTGCATGCAGTAGACATTCTATTTACAAAAGAGACTAGTCACTCTATATGCTTTGAGTTGATTGTATACTATTACACACAAAGGCATGTGTGCCCAGCTAAATTGTTAATGAGTTAATGAAGTATTTCTTACAGTGAAACTCTTTTGCACTTATATATATGCTTGATAAAAATTAATAGAAGTAATGAAAATGCAAGCACCTGTCCTACTCAACATAAATACACAATATTTTCTAATGAACACATACATATCAAAATACAAAATATCCAAGGAGTTATAGAAATGTATGCATACCATACATTTCTATAAAGATGTTAAGATTGTCATATAATTAAAATGAGGGAAATAATTTATTGAGAATATCTTGCCATATTGCTACCTTCAGTATTGAATTGTCCTTAGGTATTCTAGAATCTTTACATTGTACCAGATAGCAGGCCTCATGAGAGTATTTGTGAGCTTTGATTAGGAGCCAGTAAATGGCTGTTTTCATCTAATGCATCCCTATAGTAGAAAACCTAAAATGAGCACACACTGCTATCTGCTCTGAAAACAACATACCATAATAACCAGAGGTCATCTTCCAGACAAGTCTATCAGCAGGAACGTTGGGGTCCAATGAGAATCCGACAGAGAAGCAGTCATGGCATGAAGCTGCAAGCTGAGAACTTCTTCGGTTAAGTGACTACAGTAGATTTGACCTTGCCTCTGGGTACCAAAAAATTCATACTTTACATGAGCTATTTTATGTTAACTACAGACTCAGTGATTCTCACTGTTTGGTTTTTGGATCTTAATGCTTTTCTGCAGCATATTTCCTTTAAAAGACATGATTATACAATAGAAATCATTTAGAATACATACAAGAATGGATACCTGAGATGCAGTTTTCTTTTCACAGTGATAGTTCCCCTTCACTTTCAAATTTCATGTGAATTTAAGCTCTTTTCTTGCTCTACTGCTGTGTGATTGTAAAGAAATGATGAATTTTTCATCAGTTACTTTTTTTTATCATAGCACAGGTAATGGATCACTGGAGTAGAAATCAAAATAAATAATTACTATTTTGCTTTCATGAAGTATTACCCATGTGACCTTGAGAAATTTCTTTAACCTATAATTTACATTTATAAGAAGGAGACAATGATATCTGTCCTGTTTATTTTACAGATACACAGTAAAATATGTTTAATTGTAAAATGAAAATATATCCAAGATATTTTATGAATAGGTTATTTTCCCCCACTGTATATGCCTAGTGTGTGGGTAAAGATAATCACTGCTTGAGTAATAAAACATGATATTGTTTCAAACATAAAAGTATTTTACTTGTTTTGGGTCTTACCTACTATAATATAGATGAGTATCTTTCCCAGACATCGATAAACATAGAGGGTATGCCTCTACTCCAATATTTTAGCATCTGATATTATTACTAGTTACCCAATCACTAGATGTTTAAAGTTAAGTTATTGAATAAATTTTAAAATGCATAATGAACTAAGAATAGTGCTTTACTTATGCTGTATGTAAATATTTTCCTATCAATACATAAATTGAGGCTAAACACTGTTGAATTCATATATCAATGAAGCAATTTATCTATAAAAGTGTGGTTAAGGTTTATGTATTGTATATTTTTATGTACTTAGGAATACAAGTTTGATTTTATTGGTTTTCTCTGTGAACTCTTAAGCAGATTTTCATTTTATGGAGCCTTCTATGACTGTCTGATTTTCTCTCCAAAAAAGATTAATGATTATCTCATCAATCTGTGCTTTCTCAAGTTTTCATGTTATATCTTATATCTTAGTCCAAATACCTATAGTCACTAAAGGAAACTGGAAAGTTTTGTAATTCCTTTAACATGACAAACTATTTAATTTTCTCCTTTTCTGGCTATATTTCTATTTTTCTGGTGAATAGCTATGAAACCAAATTAAAATTTCCTAATCAAAAGTCACCAAAGAAAATAAATACACCTCAACAAGAAAAGTATGAGGAAAGTGTACTAGTATCCTATCCTGCAGGATTTATGTGGCTTTGTGTTAAAATACTTGCCAGAGCTAATATTTCCATTTGACAAATGGAGTCAATTTTAACCTGTGTTCTGCTGCCCTCATTGATTGCATTTTATTTTAAATATACAGAAGATGTAATATTTAAATATAATAATAAAATATTTTATATTCTATCTTTAATAGTTTACAGTATTTCCAAATCTTTCCCATTAGGTGAATAATTTTTTATCTAACTCTATTTAAAAACAAGTATTAAACACTAGCAAGGCCTTAAGGAAACAAGATTAAATATCTGATTGAGACCAGTGTTTATTTGACAAAGTATGTATCATTTCCATATTCATAGCAATGTTAATATGACCATCCAGAATCTTTCACATAGAGAATATGTGTATGTATATACATATACACATGCATATATGTATACATGAACAAACATATATGTGTACATATACATACTACATAATGTATATACATATATACACACATGCACACACATATATAAAATTTTCCTAGAAACATCTGTTTCCTCCCTAGAGTATAATTCTGACACATGCCACATGTCACTTTTAGAGATTGTGTCCCAACAGTATTGAAAATTAAGAGAACTAGAGAATATCCATATGTTAGCTGAAGGAGAGAAAAAGAGATTTGAGCAGTAATAAATAATTTGTCAAACCCTATTCAGTTATGAGAACAGCTGGTTTAGAAACTAAATTGATCTCTGAATTAATTTTGGTGTACTTAGATAAATTAGCTTGAAAAAAGAAGAAATAGTTGCCAAATTGATATCATGCAAGACCCTTTGTAACTATTTTCTCTCTACTATTTGCTTTACTCTATAGGTATTAGTAACAATTCCTGAAAATGTTTCCTGTTTCTTGTGTGTAACCCCTAGTCTGACTCTCTGAATGTACATTTCCTTAGGTTTTAACTATTTTTTTCTTTTCTGTACTTGAATGTCTGTTCATATTCCCTTGTCATTATTTTGTTTAGGTCTAAAAAGTGTAGGGAATTTAGTTCATCTTATTCAATGCCCTTGATGTCACTTTAATTTTAATCTTTAAATAAATTTTATGATGGATGTAAATGTCAGATAATTGCTAAAATTCTCAAAAGTATTAAAATTGCTCTCAAATTTTATTTAAAACTAAAATTGCAGTAAAAAATGTTAGGTAATCTTCAAGTTTATACGATGAAGTGAGGAGCAATATGATATGTATATATAAACATTACCATATTATAATTTAAAACTGTAAAATTTTTAAATCTGTGAGTTTGGGTATTGAAAAAGACAGAATCTATTTTTTGATCAACCTAGTTGCTTTTATATTAATAACACATATATAATATTAATAATATACATATATACATATAAATTAAAAATATTAAGGAAATGTGAATGTTCATTGACTCTGAGTGTGTGTGGGTGTGTGTGTGGATGTATGTATGTATATGTGCATATGTATGTGTCTACTATGCAGATAATGGAGGTTCTGATGGTCCACATTTGTTTAGATCAGTACTAATTTGTTTCTTCAGTATCTGGAATGACTTTGCTGCAATTTAAAATCAAAGGCCATTGAGAAATTCAATGCTCTTGGGCTTGATAATGAGCAGTAGATTACCTGAGTACTTTTGCATATAATAATTTATTTATTTTTTTAAAGATTTATTTATTTATGCATGCAAGCACTGGGGTACAGGCCAGAGGTGTGGGGTTGGTGAGAGGATTCACCACAGAGAGCGGGGAGCAGAACAGGCAGATCAACAGAAGTACACTGCTGAGGGGAGCAGTGGGCACAGCAGGAGAGGTCTGCCACATCATGTGGATCCCCCCCTAGAGGGCAGCAGGGATCGAACTCGTGTTGCAGTGGCTGCAGTCTGCTTCATAGTGCATTGCTTAACCCACTGTGCCACCAGGGAGGCCCTATCTCATAATTTAAAGAAAGGAAAAAAGTACAGCTACCACTCTCTTTGAAATGTTACCTACCATTCACCTCTCTGTGATAATTTCTTTTATATGTGTACTTGAGTGGGCCACCAGATACACAGGTATCTGACAACACTATTTCTGAATGTGTGGAAAGTATATCTTTCCAGAAGAAATTGGCGGTGAATTGGTGAACTGAATAAAGTAATCAAACCTCTAAATATTGAAAGTCATCATCCAGGCCTTTTAGTGCCTAAATAGGGCAAAAACAAAGGTTGGCTGTTCTCTGTCTGACTGTTGAACTGGGGTTTCCTGACTAAAGAATTTGTAGTTCTTTCATCTTCAGACTGGGACTAGAATTTATATTACCTGGCTGCCTGACAATGACACCAACTTCCCTGGGTTTCATCTGGTACATGGCAAATCATGGGACTTACTTGTCTTCGTAGTCTCATGAGCTAATTCCATATATCAAATTTCATGAGATGGAGGGAAGAAGAGAGAAAATACAGAAAGGAAGGGAGAGAGACAGACCAATATTCCATTGACTCTATTTCTCTAGGGAACCCTAATGTGCTCCCTCAAGTACTAATGCATAGATAATGCAATAGTAGGAAGCTCTCATACCATTCTACTATATCGAACACATCTACACTTTTCTTGTATTATCAGTTATCACAGGAATATAAATAATACTTCTGTTAAAACAGGGAAAATGAGTGCACAATTATAGTGCAGATGTCTATGGATGTATATAGATAATATATAAACAAAATATACAATACATTATAATAAATTTATTCCCATTACTAGGCTCTCTGAGACTGCACGAGTTTCTTTTCACAAACCTTTTGCCTTTGCAAAGAAACAGCAGTAGTTATTTCTGCCTGCTTTTTTCTATATAAGCATCCTCTTCTCTTTTCCTAATAAACCTGTCTTTTTAAAATGTAAAATAAAAAAATTAGTTCATGCTATACAAAACCCTGTATTACAAAAATTCCAGTATTAATAGGGTTAGCCAATCTTCATGGAAAATTAATTATCCCCTGTGTTGATGCACAAAGGAAACTCCCCCATCCCTTGATTCATTTTTCCACTAGACAAGTGGTTAAATAAGTACCAGATGGGTTAGCAAAGGTAAAATCAGTTTAATAATACATATGGAAAATTAAAATAGTTGAAAATCCTGAAGTAAATGAGTAAACCAGGGATATTTATTCTACATTTTAAGGACCTGAGGTATAGAGGAGTAAGAGAAAAAAAGGTGAATCAAGATACCTTTGAGAGTAAAGATAAACTCTTTACATTGAGAGTAAAGATAAGATTCTTTATTTTGAGAGTAAAGATACAATTTTTAGACAGAAAAAAAAAAAACATGTTTGCAGATAAATCTATACCTGTGTGATCCCTCCCAAACTACATCTTTCTAGATAGAACAGTGATTGCTCCTTTGATTAAAGGAAGAGGCAGAAGCTTATGGATTGATGATCTCTTTTTCCATTAAGGAAGGAGGAAGAAGCCAGACAAGGACAAAAGCTCCTCAGCCTCTAGGGATTTTATAGCTCTTAACTCAAAATTAGCTCCATTCTTTAAGAAATGATAAGATTGTTCTTACTATTAGAAATGGTGAGACTTCTCAAGGCTCACAGGGCCTTGATTGATCTTTAGTTCTGATATCAAGGTGAAGCTTATTGTAAGAGGTCTTTCTGGACATATTGAGAAAAGTCTACCTGACCCTTCTGGGATAACTGACCTCACACCTGGATACGCTCAATATTTCTGCAAACATGTTAGTGTTTGTGTCTGCACTTAAGATCCTTGTTTCATATATAAGCCTATTTAAGGTTTAAGTTCTAGGTAACTTCCCCCAAGTGAAGAGGTTCATAGATAAAGACTGGGCAGTCATGTTCTGAAGTCCGAATTGCTTATTGACTTGCTGCTTCAATAATCATGAAGTCCTTAATGATAAAACAATCCAATATGTGAACAAATTATTTTTTAAAATTCATACAGTATAACCCTGTTGTAAAATGAATGTGGGTGGCAAGTGAGTTGTTAAGTATTTTTTCTTTTTGCATTTTAAAATGAAGAACAAATTCAATATACCAGCTTTTAAAGAATTTGATTCTGGATATAATTGTTGACCTCTATTACCTCTATTACGTATATGTTCAACTAGCTTTCCTCTAGCTATGTTGTCAAATGTGTTTAGGGGGGGAATAAAATACTTTCTTTTCATATGATGTATCTCTAAATGTATCTAATATGATAGAAAGCATAATAATTTCATCTTTTATATTATGTTGATGATACTTTAACATAATGCTTAACTTATTATGATTATTATGTAAGTTACTGTCCTGTTGCTTTCGAAGGTAGACATTTTAATGGAGTCAATAAGAACAATCTGGAAATACTCTTTATTGAAATTGCCATCATATTAAGATTCCATTGCTAATATTTATTGTATAATGTAATTCTTAGAAAATTTTTCTTCTAATGAGTACACATCAAAGTTCAGAACATAATTATTTTAGGTTTTCATGATGTATTAATTTTTATGTGATCAAAGGAGTCAGACATTTTTCAGATCTTGATAAGATGATAAAAGTAATTTGATAATTATTTGGAGCTATTGTGTTAAAATGAGTAGAAGTTACTGTGTAGAAAGTGCATTTTCTATGAGAAAAAATAACATATCTGTAATACCACAATAATATTTTTAATTAAATTAAAAAAAACATAACTTTCAAATAATTTTAGTTTTCTTTTTTTTTAAGATTTATTTATTTATGCATACAAGAGCTGGGGTACAGGCCAGAAGTGTAGGGGGTGAGAGGATCCACCAGAGACAGAGTCGGGAACAGAACAGGCAGATAGACTGAGACACACTGTTGCGGGGAGCAGTAGGCGAGGCAGGAGAGTTCTGCCTCGCCAAGTGAGTCTCCTCCCTGGCCCAAGGCAGGGGTCCAACTGCATTGCTTTAACCCACTGAGCCACCAGGGAGGGCCCTGTTTTAGTTTTCTTTAACACACACACTCACATACACCCAAACACCCTTTCTTCCAATTCAAGTTGCAGTAGTTCAAAGTTATTTCTATGGTGTATAAAATATTGAAAAAATTATTTCCCTCATGAAGCAATATTGTTAGTTATTAGTAATTTAGATTATAAAAGTCATATGGCTCAATGTTTTTATCAGTTTCTTTCAAGAATTAATAATATTTAAACAAAGATAAAAACTTAGCTAAAATGTTTGAGTGCCATGTAGGACAGTAAAACAACCTGATACACATCCAATAAATGTTTTGTCACTTTAACTACTTTTTTATTGTAGTTTGATTTTTTCCTCACCCTCAATCCTTATTGATGTATATTTTGTAAGATTACAGTAAAACATCTCTTCATATCAAAAATTTATAAAGGTTGATATTCACCTCTGAAATTTTAGCTTCAGTTGGCTACTACATGTGGATAATCTATCTTTAGAGACTTTCCTGGGGATATCATTATTTATGATATGCTACAATAATAATTGCCAGATATTTCACATGGGTCCTAGAGAAAATGTTTTAAAATACTACCTTGAACTCTAATTACACATGATTAATATTTCTGAATTTCATATATCTTAAATGTAAAATGAAAATTATATTTCCAACCTATCAATTTGGTTTCTAAGGCATCTCACATATTCTGTCACAGTTTAATTTTGGTACTAAGGTAAAACCAATTTTTTTCTATTTTTTTTAGCTTTGCATAATTTCTTTCCTTAATACAAAAATGAAATGTATTAATTCATGTAATAGGATAGTACCACATTAGCTCAATAGTGGTTATTGTTTGCAAAATTCTGGGGATGTCAGTCTGATATTACTACAGAAAAGATAAAAGAAGGGAATACCTTCAGATTAGTAAGTTTGAGTTTAGTAGTCTGCACTGCAACAATTTAGATTTGAAAAGTGAAGAAAACAAACAAAATACAAATAGGAAACGATTGAAAGCTGTGAGAATAGTGGTAATAAAAAAAATGTGGCTAAGCCATTTAAAATCTAAGGATTAAATGAGTCAAATATATTAGGTTAAGAACACTCACTAGGTAGACATTTCATATTGTTTAGTACTTTCCTTTATGTGGTATTTCTTATCGATTTAGTAATATTGCAGGGATTCTTATACAGTTGACTATGATTTACTTATTGGGGGAGATAGTGAGAGTTAAGCATGAAGGCACAGCTAGCACTCATAAATCCTTGAAGGAATGTAAGAAATGAGCACTATTATAGCAAGATAACAGGCAAAAAACTTTCAGAGGTGGTGTGAGGAGGTATATAGGCACTCTCTTCAAGCTTACCTGCTAAAAGTTACTTTACAAAGAAGCAACTCACAATCTTCAAAAGACTGGGATTGTTCTAATGACATTACACAAAATATAAGTAACCATTCAAAAAAATTTACTAAATCGCACCAAAAATATTGTGGCATCTAAATTACAACCTATTCACTTCCCCCATCAACTCATTGTAATTATAATGGGGACTGTAATCTTGAACATACTTGAACACAATGTCTTCTCTCCCCCATATACCAGACAAAAATTGATTTATCTCTGAAGAGGCTACTCACTAACTCTTTCCATTTCCACAATCCATGTTTTGGGATTTCTTTTCTAGGCAAGAGAATATGAGCCATCTAGACTTCTTTCTCCACCAGCCACCACACATAGGTTAGAAACTCTAGACTTAGAAAACTAGGACCTTCATCACAGTTTCTTTTACATAAGGAGAAAGGTTTTTTTATAAGGAGAATAAATTTCAGATGCTAAAGTCTAACCAGGCAAAGAAATGGTCAAAAATCTTCACACCCAGCAAGAATCCCTGCAATAGTACTATCAATAAGAAATATCACATAAAGGAAAGTACTAAACAAAAAGGCTTTGACCAATGGAGAGGCAAGGTATAACAACAGAGAATTTGAAAGTTTCTCTCAATAAAACTGAGATTATTTGAAAAGACTTTGGGAATGTTAAAAATAAGTAAGACTTTATTGGTAGATAATTAGAAGTAAACTGGTCACTTTAAACTTCTGACCAATAAAAAGTTTAACACAGAGAACAAAGGAAAGAGCAGTTTAGCATCTGACAGATCTCTCTGGTGGTGGAATGAGAAGTGATATTAATTTGTTTCATTTTGTTTGCTTATCAATTCTGAAATGTTTATAAGGAACATTTCACTACAAATGATGTCAAATATAATTAAATAAATTTAAAAAAAAAGAAAGAAAAAAAAGGGTATACCCACAAAAGCTGTTTTAATCAAGGAAAGAAAGCATCAGGGAACTTGAGAGAGTCTTAAGTGACTCACAAGGGAGGTGGAGAGGTCAATGAGGTGGAAATGCCCTCTGCCTCTGCATGAACTAGAGGCCCCACTACCATTCTCCTATATCACATTTTTCACCCTCAGCCGGCCCATGCCCCAGGTCTTATTTTTGGCCCTCAGATCAGCAAACACCTCATCTTTAGAGGGAGTAAAGCCCCACATGGGCCTGGAGACAGCTGTGGAGCCAATCAGATCTTTTTTTTTTTTTTTAAAGATTTATTTATTTATGCATACAAGAGCTGGGGTACAGGCCAGAGGTGTGGGGGGGTGAGAGGATTCACCACAGAGAGCAGG